>CM019168.2:21270763-21357311 GCA_009739505.2 Apolygus lucorum | reverse complement strand
AACCTGGTAGGTATTTCTAGAGGGGAGTGGTGGGGGTAAATATTGCATTGATAAATCAATTTCTCGCTTCAGGATCGAGTTTAAAATTCGGGAAAAAACGTGTAAAATACTTAAAAATGCCTTAAATTCGAATTCTACTACCCTGGTAGGTATTTTCTAGAGGGGAGTGGTGGGGGTGAAATATTGCATTAAATAAATCAATTTCTCGCTTCAAGAACGAGTTTAAAATTCGGAAAAAATGTGTAAAATACTTAAAAATGCCTTAAATTTGAATTCTTACTACCGTGGTAGGTATTTTTCTAGAGGGGAGTGGTGGGGGTGAAATATTGCATAAATAAATCAATTTCTCGCTTCAAGAACGAGTTTAAAATTCGGAAAAAAATGTGTAAAATACTTAAAAATGCCTTAAATTTGAATTCTACTACCGTGTAGGTATTTTCTAGAGGGGGAGTGGTGGGGGTGAAATATTGCATAAATAAATCAATTTCTCGCCTCAAGAACGAGTTTAAAATTCGGAAAAAATGTGTAAAATACTTAAAAATGCCTTAAATTTGAATTCTACTACCGTGGTAGGTATTTTCTAGAGGGGAGTGGTGGGGGTAAATATTGCATTGATAAATCAATTTCTCGCTCAGGAACGAGTTTAAATTCGGAAAAAATGTGTAAAATACTTAAAAATGCCTAAATTTGAATTCTACTACCCTGGTAGGTATTTTCTAGAGGGGAGTGGTGGGGGTGAAATATTGCATAAATAAATCAATTTCTCGCTTCAAGAACGAGTTTAAAATTGTGTAAAAAATGTGTAAAATACTTAAAAATGCCTTAAATTTGAATTCTACTACCGTGGTAGGTATTTTCTAGAGGGGAGTGGTGGGGGTAAATATTGCATTGATAAATCAATTTCTCGCATCAGGAACGAGTTTTAAATTCGGGAAAAACGTGTGAAATACTGAAAAATGCCATAAATTCGAATTCTACCACCTCGGTAGGTATTTTCTAGAGGGGAGTGGTGGGGGTGAAATATTGCATAAATAAATCAATTTCTCGCTTCAAGAACGAGTTTAAAATTCGGGAAAAACGTGTGAAATACTGAAAAATGCCATAAATTCGAATTCTACCACCTCGGTAGGTATTTTCTAGAGGGGAGTGGTGGGGGTGAAATATTGCATAAATAAATCAATTTCTCGCTTCAAGAACGAGTTTAAAATTCGGAAAAAATGTGTAAAATACTTAAAAATGCCTTAAATTTGAATTCTACTACCGTGGTAGGTATTTTCTAGAGGGGAGTGGTGGGGGTAAATATTGCATTGATAAATCAATTTCTCGCTTCAGGATCGAGTTTAAAATTCGGAAAAAATGTGTAAAATACTTAAAAATGCCTTAAATTCGAATTCTACTACCCTGGTAGGTATTTTCTAGAGGGGAGTGGTGGGGGTGAAATATTGCATAAATAAATCAATTTCTCGCTTCAAGAACGAGTTTAAAATTCGGAAAAAATGTGTAAAATACTTAAAAATGCCTTAAATTTGAATTCTACTACCGTGGTAGGTATTTTCTAGAGGGGAGTGGTGGGGGTGAAATATTGCATAAATAAATCAATTTCTCGCTTCAAGAACGAGTTTAAAATTCGGAAAAAATGTGTAAAATACTTAAAAATGCCTTAAATTTGAATTCTACTACCGTGGTAGGTATTTTCTAGAGGGGAGTGGTGGGGGTAAATATTGCATTGATAAATCAATTTCTCGCATCAGGAACGAGTTTTAAATTCGGGAAAAACGTGTGAAATACTGAAAAATGCCATAAATTCGAATTCTACCACCTCGGTAGGTATTTTCTAGAGGGGAGTGGTGGGGGTGAAATATTGCATAAATAAATCAATTTCTCGCTTCAAGAACGAGTTTAAAATTCGGGAAAAACGTGTGAAATACTGAAAAATGCCATAAATTCGAATTCTACCACCCCGGTAGGTATTTTCTAGAGGGGAGTGGTGGGGGTAAATATTGCATAAATTAATCAATTTCTCGCATCAGGAACGAGTTTAAAATTCGGGAAAAACGTGTGAAATACTGAAAAATGCCATAAATTCGAATTCTACCCTCCGGTAGGTATTTTCTAGAGGGGGGTGGTGGGGGTAAATATTGCATAAATAAATCAATTTCTCGCCTCAGGAACGAGTTTAAAATTCGGGAAAAACGTGTGAAATACTGAAAAATGCCATAAATTCGAATTCTACCACACCGGTAGGTATTTTCTAGAGGGGGGTGGTGGGGGTAAATATTGCATTGATAAATCAATTTCTCGCATCAGGAACGAGTTTTAAATTCGGGAAAAACGTGTGAAATACTGAAGAATGCCATAAATTCGAATTCTACCACCCCGGTAGGTATTTTATAGAGGGGGGTGGTGGGGGTAAATATTGCATAAATAAATCAATTTCTCGCTTCAAGAACGAGTTTAAAATTCGGAAAAAACGTGTAAAATACTGAAAAATGCCATAAATTCGAATTCTACCACCCCGGTAGGTATTTTCTAGAGGGGAGTGGTGGGGGTAAATATTGCATAAATAAATCAATTTCTCGCATCAGGAACGAGTTTTAAATTCGGGAAAAACGTGTTAAATACTGAAAAATGCCTTAAATTCGAATTCTACCACCCTGGTAGGTATTTTCCAGAGGGGAGTGGTGGGGGTAAATATTGCATAAATAAATCAATTACTCGCTTCAAGAACGAGTTTAAAATTCGGAAAAAACGTGTAAAATACTTAAAAATGCCTTAAATTCGAATTCTACTACCCTGGTAGGTATTTTCTAGAGGGGAGTGGTGGGGGTAAATACTGCATTGATAAATCAATTTCTCGGTTCAGGAACGAGTTTAAAATTCGGGAAAAACGTGTGAAATACTGAAAAATGCCATAAATTCGAATTCTACCACCCCGGTAGGTATTTTCCAGAGGGGGGTGGTGGGGGTAAATATTGCATAAATAAATCAATTTCTCGCTTCAAGAACGAGTTTAAAATTCGGAAAAAACGTGTAAAATACTTAAAAATGCCTTAAATTCGAATTCTACTACCCTGGTAGGTATTTTCTAGTGGGGAGTGGTGGGGGTAAATACTGCATTGATAAATCAATTTCTCGGTTCAGGAACGACTTTAAAATTCGGGAAAAACGTGTGAAATACTGAAAAATGCCATAAATTCGAATTCTACCACCCCGGTAGGTATTTTCTAGAGGGGGGTGGTGGGGGTAAATATTGCATAAATAAATCAATTTCTCGCTTCAAGAACGAGTTTAAAATTCGGAAAAAACGTGTAAAATACTGAAAAATGCCATAAATTCGAATTCTACCACCCCGGTAGGTATTTTCTAGAGGGGAGTGGTGGGGGTAAATATTGCATAAATAAATCAATTTCTCGCATCAGGAACGAGTTTTAAATTCGGGAAAAACGTGTTAAATACTGAAAAATGCCTTAAATTCGAATTCTACCACCCTGGTAGGTATTTTCCAGAGGGGAGTGGTGGGGGTAAATATTGCATAAATAAATCAATTTCTCGCTTCAAGAACGAGTTTAAAATTCGGAAAAAACGTGTAAAATACTTAAAAATGCCTTAAATTCGAATTCTACTACCCTGGTAGGTATTTTCTAGAGGGGAGTGGTGGGGGTAAATACTGCATTGATAAATCAATTTCTCGGTTCAGGAACGAGTTTAAAATTCGGGAAAAACGTGTGAAATACTGAAAAATGCCATAAATTCGAATTCTACCACCACGTTAGGTATTTTCTAGAGGGGGGGGTGGGGGTAAATATTGCATAAATAAATCAATTTCTCGCTTCAAGAACGAGTTTAAAATTCGGGAAAAACGTGTGAAATACTGAAAAATGCCATAAATTCGAATCCTACCACCCCGGTAGGTATTTTCTAGAGGGGAGTGGTGGGGGTAAATATTGCATAAATAAATCAATTTCTCGCATCAGGAACGAGTTTAAAATTCGGGAAAAACGTGTGAAATACTGAAAAATGCCATAAATTCGAATTCTACCCTCCGGTAGGTATTTTCTAGAGGGGAGTGGTGGGGGTAAATATTGCATAAATAAATCAATTTCTCGCCTCAGGAACGAGTTTAAAATTCGGGAAAAACGTGTGAAATACTGAAAAATGCCATAAATTCGAATTCTACCACCCCGGTAGGTATTTTCTAGAGGGGGGTGGTGGGGGTAAATATTGCATTGATAAATCAATTTCTCGCATCAGGAACGAGTTTTAAATTCGGGAAAAACGTGTGAAATACTGAAAAATGCCATAAATTCGAATTCTACCACCCCGGTAGGTATTTTCTAGAGGGGGGTGGTGGGGGTAAATATTGCATAAATAAATCAATTTCTCGCTTCAAGAACGAGTTTAAAATTCGGAAAAAACGTGTAAAATACTGAAAAATGCCATAAATTCGAATTCTACCACCCCGGTAGGTATTTTCTAGAGGGGAGTGGTGGGGGTAAATATTGCATAAATAAATCAATTTCTCGCATCAGGAACGAGTTTTAAATTCGGGAAAAACGTGTTAAATACTGAAAAATGCCTTAAATTCGAATTTTACCACCCTGGTAGGTATTTTCCAGAGGGGAGTGGTGGGGGTAAATATTGCATAAATAAATCAATTTCTCGCTTCAAGAACGAGTTTAAAATTCGGAAAAAATGTGTAAAATATAAAAATGCCTTAAATTCGAATTCTACTACCCTGGTAGGTATTTTCTAGAGGGGAGTGGTGGGGGTAAATACTGCATTGATAAATCAATTTCTCGGTTCAGGAACGAGTTTAAAATTCGGGAAAAACGTGTGAAATACTGAAAAATGCCATAAATTCGAATTCTACCACCCCGGTAGGTATTTTCCAGAGGGGGGTGGTGGGGGTAAATATTGCATAAATAAATCAATTTCTCGCTTCAAGAACGAGTTTAAAATTCGGGAAAAACTTGTGAAATACTGAAAAATGCCATAAATTCGAATTCTACCACCACGGTAGGTATTTTCTAGAGGGGGGTGGTGGGGGTAAATATTGCATAAAAAAATCAATTTCTCGCTTCAGGAACGAGTTTAAAATTCGGGAAAAACGTGTGAAATACTGAAAAATGCCATAAATTCGAATTCTACCACCTCGGTAGGTATTTTCTAGAGGGGGGTGGTGGGGGTAAATATTGCATTGATAAATCAATTTCTCGCATCAGGAACGAGTTTAAAATTCGATAAAAACGTGTGAAATACTGAAAAATGCCATAAATTCGAATTCTACCACCCCGGTAGGTATTTTCTAGAGGGGGGTGGTGGGGGTAAATATTGCATAAATAAATCAATTTCTCGCTTCAGGAACGAGTTTAAAATTCGATAAAAACGTGTGAAATACTGAAAAATGCCATAAATTCGAATTCTACCACCTCGGTAGGTATTTTCTAGAGGGGGGTGGTGGGGGTAAATATTGCATAAATAAATCAATTTCTCGCATCAGAAACGAGTTTAAAATTCGATAAAAACGTGTGAAATACTGAAAAATGCCATAAATTCGAATTCTACCACCCCGGTAGGTATTTTCTAGAGGGGGGTGGTGGGGGTAAATAGTGCATAAATAAATCAATTTCTCGCATCAGGAACGAGTTTAAAATTCGGGAAAAACGTGTGAAATACTGAAAAATGCCTTAAATTCGAATTTTACCACCCCGGTAGGTATTTTCTAGAGTTGAGTGGTGGGGGTAAATATTGCATTGATAAATCAATTTCTCGCTTCAGGAACGAGTTTGAAATTCGGGAAAAACGTGAAAAATACTGGAAAATTATGGTTATTTTGAATTCTACCACCCCGGTAGGTATTTTCCAGAGGGGTTGGTGGGGGTAAATATTTCATTAATAAATCAATTTCTCGCTTCAGGAACGAGTTTAAAATTCGGAAAAAACGTGTAAAATACTTAAAATGCCTTAAATTCGAATTCTACTACCCTGGTAGGTATTTTCTAGAGGGGAGTGGTGGAGGTGAAATATTGCATAAATAAATCTATTTCTCGCTTCAAGAACGAGTTTAAAATTCGGAAAAAACGTGTAAAATACTTAAAAATGCCTTAAATTTGAATTCTACCACCCCGGTAGGTATTTTCTAGAGGGGAGTGGTGGGGGTGAAATATTGCATAAATAAATCAATTTCTGGCTTCAGGAACGAGTTTAAAATTCGGAAAAAACGTGTAAAATACTTAAAAATGCCTTAAATTCGAATTCTACTACCCTGGTAGGTATTTTCTAGAGGGGAGTGGTGGGGGTGAATATTGCATTGATAAATCAATTTCTCGCTTCAGGAACGAGTTTAAAATTCGGGAAAAACGTGTGAAATACGGAAAAATGCCCTTAATTCGAATTCTACTACCCTGGTAGGTATTTTCGAGAGGGGAGTGGTGGGGGTGAAATATTGCATAAATAAATCAATTTCTCGCTTCAAGAACGAGTTTAAAATTCGGAAAAAACGTGTAAAATACTTAAAAATGCCTTAAATTTGAATTCTAACACCCCGGTAGGTATTTTCTAGAGGGGGGTGGTGGGGGTAAATAGTGCATAAATAAATCAATTTCTGGCTTCAAGAACGAGTTTAAAATTCGGAAAAAACGTGTAAAATACTTAAAAATGCCTTAAATTTGAATTCTACCACCCCGGTAGGTATTTTCTAGAGGGGAGTGGTGGAGGTGAAATATTGCATAAATAAATCAATTTCTGGCTTCAGGAACGAGTTTAAAATTCGGAAAAAACGTGTAAAATACTTAAAAATGCCTTAAATTCGAATTCTACTACCCTGGTAGGTATTTTCTAGAGGGGAGTGGTGGGGGTGAATATTGCATTGATAAATCAATTTCTCGCTTCAGGAACGAGTTTAAAATTCGGGAAAAACGTGTGAAATACTGAAAAATGCCCTTAATTCGAATTCTACTACCCTGGTAGGTATTTTCGAGAGGGGAGTGGTGGGGGTGAAATATTGCATAAATAAATCAATTTCTCGCTTCAAGAACGAGTTTAAAATTCGGAAAAAACGTGTAAAATACTTAAAAATGCCTTAAATTTGAATTCTAACACCCCGGTAGGTATTTTCTAGAGGGGAGTGGTGGGGGTGAAATATTGCATAAATAAATCAATTTCTCGCTTCAGGAACGAGTTTAAAATTCGGAAAAAACGTGTAAAATACTTAAAAATGCCTTAAATTTGAATTCTACCACCCCGGTAGGTATTTTCTAGAGGGGAGTGGTGGGGGTAAATATTGCATAAATAAATCAATTTCTCGCATCAGGAACGAGTATTAAATTCGGGAAAAACGTGTGAAATACTGAAAAATGCCATAAATTCGAATTCTACCCTCCGGTAGGTATTTTCTAGAGGGGGGTGGTGGGGGTAAATATTGCATAAATAAATCAATTTCTCGCCTCAGGAACAAGTTTAAAATTCGGGAAAAACGTGTGAAATACTGAAAAATGCCATAAATTCGAATTCTACCACCCCGGTAGGTATTTTCTAGAGGGGGGTGGTGGGGGTAAATATTGCATAAATAAATCAATTTCTCGCCTCAAGAACGAGTTTAAAATTCGATAAAAACGTGTGAAATACTGAAAAATGCCTTAAATTCGAATTCTACCACCCCGGTAGGTATTTTCCAGAGGGGGGTGGTGGGGGTAAATATTGCATAAATAAATCAATTTCTCGCCTCAAGAACGAGTTTAAAATTCGGGAAAAACGTGTGAAATACTGAAAAATGCCATAAATTCGAATTCTACTACCCCTGGTAGGTATTTTCTAGAGGGGGGTGGTGGGGGTAAATATTGCATAAATAAATCAATTTCTCGCCTCAAGAACGAGTTTAAAATTCGATAAAAATGTGTAAAATACTTAAAAATGCCTTAAATTCGAATTCTACCACCCCGGTAGGTATTTTCTAGAGGGGAGTGGTGGAGGTGAAATAGTGCATAAATAAATCAATTTCTGGCTTCAAGAACGAGTTTAAAATTCGGAAAAAACGTGTAAAATACTTAAAAATGCCTTAAATTTGAATTCTACCACCCCGGTAGGTATTTTCTAGAGGGGAGTGGTGGAGGTGAAATATTGCATAAATAAATCAATTTCTGGCTTCAGGAACGAGTTTAAAATTCGGAAAAAACGTGTAAAATACTTAAAAATGCCTTAAATTCGAATTCTACTACCCTGGTAGGTATTTTCTAGAGGGGAGTGGTGGGGGTGAATATTGCATTGATAAATCAATTTCTCGCTTCAGGAACGAGTTTAAAATTCGGGAAAAACGTGTGAAATACTGAAAAATGCCCTTAATTCGAATTCTACTACCCTGGTAGGTATTTTCGAGAGGGGAGTGGTGGGGGTGAAATATTGCATAAATAAATCAATTTCTCGCTTCAAGAACGAGTTTAAAATTCGGAAAAAACGTGTAAAATACTTAAAAATGCCTTAAATTTGAATTCTAACACCCCGGTAGGTATTTTCTAGAGGGGGGTGGTGGGGGTAAATAGTGCATAAATAAATCAATTTCTGGCTTCAAGAACGAGTTTAAAATTCGGAAAAAACGTGTAAAATACTTAAAAATGCCTTAAATTTGAATTCTACCACCCCGGTAGGTATTTTCTAGAGGGGAGTGGTGGAGGTGAAATATTGCATAAATAAATCAATTTCTGGCTTCAGGAACGAGTTTAAAATTCGGAAAAAACGTGTAAAATACTTAAAAATGCCTTAAATTCGAATTCTACTACCCTGGTAGGTATTTTCTAGAGGGGAGTGGTGGGGGTGAATATTGCATTGATAAATCAATTTCTCGCTTCAGGAACGAGTTTAAAATTCGGGAAAAACGTGTGAAATACTGAAAAATGCCCTTAATTCGAATTCTACTACCCTGGTAGGTATTTTCGAGAGGGGGGTGGTGGGGGTAAATATTGCTCAAATAAATCAATTTCTGGCTTCAGGAACGAGTTTAAAATTCGGAAAAAACGTGTAAAATACTTAAAAATGCCTTAAATTCGAATTCTACTACCCTGGTAGGTATTTTCTAGAGGGGAGTGGTGGGGGTGAATATTGCATTGATAAATCAATTTCTCGCTTCAGGAACGAGTTTAAAATTCGGGAAAAACGTGTGAAATACTGAAAAATGCCCTTAATTCGAATTCTACTACCCTGGTAGGTATTTTCGAGAGGGGAGTGGTGGGGGTGAAATATTGCATAAATAAATCAATTTCTCGCTTCAAGAACGAGTTTAAAATTCGGAAAAAACGTGTAAAATACTTAAAAATGCCTTAAATTTGAATTCTAACACCCCGGTAGGTATTTTCTAGAGGGGAGTGGTGGGGGTGAAATATTGCATAAATAAATCAATTTCTCGCTTCAGGAACGAGTTTAAAATTCGGAAAAAACGTGTAAAATACTTAAAAATGCCTTAAATTTGAATTCTACCACCCCGGTAGGTATTTTCTAGAGGGGAGTGGTGGGGGTAAATATTGCATAAATAAATCAATTTCTCGCATCAGGAACGAGTATTAAATTCGGGAAAAACGTGTGAAATACTGAAAAATGCCATAAATTCGAATTCTACCCTCCGGTAGGTATTTTCTAGAGGGGGGTGGTGGGGGTAAATATTGCATAAATAAATCAATTTCTCGCCTCAGGAACAAGTTTAAAATTCGATAAAACGTTTGAAATACTGAAAAATGCCATAAATTCGAATTCTACCACCCCGGTAGGTATTTTCTAGAGGGGGGTGGTGGGGGTAAATATTGCATAAATAAATCAATTTCTCGCCTCAAGAACGAGTTTAAAATTCAATAAAAACGTGTGAAATACTGAAAAATGCCATAAATTCGAATTCTACCACCCCGGTAGGTATTTTCTAGAGGGGAGTGGTGGAGGTGAAATAGTGCATAAATAAATCAATTTCTGGCTTCAAGAACGAGTTTAAAATTCGGAAAAAACGTGTAAAATACTTAAAAATGCCTTAAATTTGAATTCTACCACCCCGGTAGGTATTTTCTAGAGGGGAGTGGTGGAGGTGAAATATTGCATAAATAAATCAATTTCTGGCTTCAGGAACGAGTTTAAAATTCGGAAAAAACGTGTAAAATACTTAAAAATGCCTTAAATTCGAATTCTACTACCCTGGTAGGTATTTTCTAGAGGGGAGTGGTGGGGGTGAATATTGCATTGATAAATCAATTTCTCGCTTCAGGAACGAGTTTAAAATTCGGGAAAAACGTGTGAAATACTGAAAAATGCCCTTAATTCGAATTCTACTACCCTGGTAGGTATTTTCGAGAGGGGAGTGGTGGGGGTGAAATATTGCATAAATAAATCAATTTCTCGCTTCAAGAACGAGTTTAAAATTCGGAAAAAACGTGTAAAATACTTAAAAATGCCTTAAATTTGAATTCTAACACCCCGGTAGGTATTTTCTAGAGGGGAGTGGTGGGGGTGAAATATTGCATAAATAAATCAATTTCTCGCTTCAGGAACGAGTTTAAAATTCGGAAAAAACGTGTAAAATACTTAAAAATGCCTTAAATTTGAATTCTACCACCCCGGTAGGTATTTTCTAGAGGGGAGTGGTGGGGGTAAATATTGCATAAATAAATCAATTTCTCGCATCAGGAACGAGTATTAAATTCGGGAAAAACGTGTGAAATACTGAAAAATGCCATAAATTCGAATTCTACCCTCCGGTAGGTATTTTCTAGAGGGGGGTGGTGGGGGTAAATATTGCATAAATAAATCAATTTCTCGCCTCAGGAACGAGTTTAAAATTCGGGAAAAACGTGTGAAATACTGAAAAATGCCATAAATTCGAATTCTACCCTCCGGTAGGTATTTTCTAGAGGGGGGTGGTGGGGGTAAATATTGCTCAAATAAATCAATTTCTCGCCTCAGGAACGAGTTTAAAATTCGGGAAAAACGTGTGAATTATTGAAAAATGCCATAAATTGGAATTCTACCACCCCGGTAGGTATTTCCTAGAGGGGGTTGGTGGGGGTAAATATTGCATAAATAAATCAATTTCTCGCGTCAGGAACGAGTTTAAAATTCGGGAAAAACGTGTGAAATACTGAAAAATGCCATAAATTCGAATTCTACCACCCCGGTAGGTATTTTCTAGAGGGGAGTGGTGGGGGTAAATACTGCATTGATAAATCAATTTCTCGCTTCAGGAACGAGTTTAAAATTCGGGAAAAACGTGTGAAATACTGAAAAATGCCTTGAATTCGAATTTTACTACCCTGGTAGGTATTTTCTAGAGGGGAGTGGTGGGGGTAAATACTGCATTGATAAATCAATTTCTCGCTTCAGGAACGAGTTTAAAATTCGGGAAAAACTTGTGAAATACTGAAAAATGCCTTAAATTCGAATTTTACTACCCTGTTAGGTATTTTCTAGAGGGGAGTGGTGGGGGTAAATACTGCATTGATAAATCAATTTCTCGCTTCAGGAACGAGTTTAAAATTCGGGAAAAACTTGTGAAATACTGAAAAATACCTTAAATTCGAATTCTACTACCCTGGTAGGTATTTTCTAGAGGGGAGTGGTGGGGGTAAATAGTGCATAAATAAATCAATTTCTCGCTTCAGGAACGAGTTTAAAATTTGGGGAGAACGTGTGAAATACTGAAAAATGCCTTAAATTCGGATTTTACTACCCTGGTAGGTATTTTCTGGAGGGGAGTGGTGGGGGTAAATACTGTATTGATAAATCAATTTCTCGCTTCAGGAACGAGTTTAAATGTCGGGAAAAACGTGTGAAATACTGAAAAATGCCTTAAATTCGAATTCTACTACCCTGGTAGGTATTTTCTAGAGGGGGTGGTGGGGGTAAATATTGCATTGATAAATCAATTTCTCGCTTCAGGAACGGGTTTAAAATTCGGGAAAAACGTGTGAAATACTGAAAAATGCCTTAAATTCGAATTCTACCACCCTGGTATGTATTTTCTAGAGGGGAGTGGTGGGGGTAAATATTGCATTGATAAATCAATTTCTCGCTTCAGGAACGAGTTTAAAATTCGGGAAAAACGTGTGAAATACTGAAAAATGCCTTAAATTCGAATTCTACCACCCCGGTAGGTATTTTCTAGAGGGGGGTGGTGGAGGGTAAATATTGCATTGATTAATCAATTTCTCGCTTCAGGAACGAGTTTAAAATTCGGGAAAAACGTTTGAAATACTGAAAAATGCCTTAAATTCGAATTCTACCACCCCGGTAGGTATTTTCTAGAGGGGAGTGGTGGGGGTAAATATTGCATTGATAAATCAATTTCTCGCTTCAGGAACGAGTTTCAATGTCGGGAAAAACGTGTAAAATACTGGAAAATGATGGTAATTTTGAATTCTACCACCCCGGTAGGTATTTTCTAGAGGGGAGTGGTGGGGGTAAATCTTTCATTATAAATCAATTTCTCGCTTCAGGAACGAGATTAAAATTCGGAAAAAAACGTGTAAAATACTTAAAAATGCCTTAAATTCGAATTCTACCACCCCGGTAGGTATTTTCTAGAGGGGGGTGGTGGGGGTAAATATTGCATTGATTAATCAATTTCTCGCTTCAGGAACGAGTTTAAAATTCGGGAAAAACGTGTGAAATACTGAAAAATGCCTTAAATTCGAATTCTACCACCCCGGTAGGTATTTTCTAGAGGGGGGTGGTGGGGGTAAATATTGCATTGATTAATCAATTTCTCGCTTCAGGAACGAGTTTAAAATTCGGGAAAAACGTGTGAAATACTGAAAAATGCCTTAAATTCGAATTCTACCACCCCGGTAGGTATTTTCTAGAGGGGGGTGGTGGGGGTAAATATTGCATTGATTAATCAATTTCTCGCTTCAGGAACGAGTTTAAAATTCGGGAAAAACGTGTGAAATACTGAAAAATGCCTTAAATTCGAATTCTACCACCCCGGTAGGTATTTTCTAGAGGGGGGTGGTGGGGGTAAATATTGCATTGATTAATCAATTTCTCGCTTCAGGAACGAGTTTAAAATTCGGGAAAAACGTTTGAAATACTGAAAAATGCCTTAAATTCGAATTCTACCACCCCGGTAGGTATTTTCTAGAGGGGAGTGGTTGGGGTAAATATTGCATTGATAAATCAATTTCTCGCTTCAGGAACGAGTTTCAATGTCGGGAAAAACGTGTAAAATACTGGAAAATGATGGTAATTTTGAATTCTACCACCCCGGTAGGTATTTTCTAGAGGGGAGTGGTGGGGGTAAATCTTTCATTATAAATCAATTTCTCGCTTCAGGAACGAGATTAAAATTCGGAAAAAAACGTGTAAAATACTTAAAAATGCCTTAAATTCGAATTCTACTACCCCGGTAGGTATTTTCTAGAGGGGAGTGGTGGGGGTAAATATTGCCTTGATAAATCGATTTCTCGCTTCAGGAACGAGTTCAAAAATCGGGAAAAACCAGTGAAATACTGAAAAATGCCTTAAACACGAATTCTACCACCCCGGTAGGTATTTTCTAGAGGGGAGTGGTGGGGGTAAATATTGCATTGATAAATCAATTTCTCGCTCCAGGAACGAGTTTCAATGTCGGGAAAAACGTGTAAAATACTGGAAAATGATGGTAATTTTGAATTCTACCACCCCGGTAGGTATTTTCTAGAGGGGAGTGGTGGGGGTAAATCTTTCATTATAAATCAATTTCTCGCTTCAGGAACGAGTTTAAAATTCGGAAATAAACGTGTAAAATACTTAAAAATGCCTTAAATTCGAATTCTACTACCCCGGTAGGTATTTTCTAGAGAGGAGTGGTGGGGGTAAATATTGCGTTGATAAATCGATTTCTCGCTTCAGGAACGAGTTCAAAAATCGGGAAAAACCAGTGAAATACTGAAAAATGCCTTAAATTCGAATTCTACCACCCCGGTAGGTATTTTCTAGAGGGGAGTGGTGGGGGTAAATATTGCATTGATAAATCAATTTCTCGCTTCAGAAACGAGTTTAAATTTCGGGAAAAACGTGTAAAATACTGGAAAATGATGGTAATTTTGAATTCTACCACCCCGGTAGGTATTTTCTAGAGGGGAGTGGTGGGGGTAAATCTTTCATTATAAATCAATTTCTCGCTTCAGGAACGAGTTTAAAATTTGGAAAAAAACGTGTAAAATACCTACTTAAAAATGCCTTAAATTCGAATTCTACTACCCCGGTAGGTATTTTCTAGAGGGGAGTGGTGGGGGTAAATATTATTGGATTGACAATCTCCCTTATCTTTGATTTAACCAATGGGATGTGGGGTCCTCCCCCTCTCGGGGATGCTACCACCACTATTGCTCTTTTCCTGTTCAGTTCAGTTGACTTCCATTCTGTTACATGTGCACTTGTCTCTATCAAAACGATATTAAATATACCCGCTTTCAAACAAATCTGTTTTCGTTTATTACGACATGTTTAATAGGTTATGAAGGCCCAGTGACGTTAGTGAATTACCTAAATCGCGGAAAATTAGCGAGTGAGTTTTTTCTTGTGTCGGAAAACGGTCGTGCGTGGAACGCGGAATAAAATGGCGAGCGCAATCACAGTGACCGGGTTGAAACCTTTCGATGGTACAAACTTTGCCAAGTGGGAATATCGTTTTAAAATGCTCCTAGAAAAGAACGGCGCGCTGGAGGCCCTGACCGAGAAGGCCGCGGATGTTCTGAACGAGGATTATCTCAAGAAGGATTTGGAAGCTCGAGACATTTTAATCAGGTGTATTGACGACAAGGTGTTGGATTGTGTACGCGGGAAAATGACGGCTCGAGAAATGTTTCAAGCACTGGAAGAGACTTACGTTCAAAAAGGCCTATCAGCTCAAGCTTCGATCAGACGTGAACTCGGAAGTATGAAGTTCGTGCGAGGTTCGCTATCGGATTTCATTGAAATGTTTGATAGAAAAGCCGAGGAATTCGCGGCAAGTGGGGGCTCTTTGTCTCAAGAAGAAAAAATCCCGATGCTCCTGGCGGCCATGCCCCAATCGTTCCACATCATCGTTACATCCCTTGATATCGCTTTTAACAAGGAAAAGTCGTCGATTACCTACCAGTACGTCAAAAATAAGCTACTTCAGGAAGAGCAGAATGTTTTTAAAAGAAGCGGAAGTAACGGAACCCAGCAACAAGTAGCTTTCTCGGGATTTAGGGGAAATGCAAATGGTGGTCGAGGAAGATGGAGGGGCAGTCGGGGAAGTCGTCGTTCGTATTCGGGAAGATTCGGAAGAGGTCGGGGAAGTTTCCAACCCGCTCAGAATCAAAGTCAGAATCGTGAATGCGAAGACAATTCTCAACAAAGTGGATCATTTCCGTTTAAATGCCACTATTGTCACCTCCCAGGGCACATACGCCGATTTTGCCCGAGTCGACTTCAAAACTCACAAAATAATGCTAATTTTGTGGAAAATGAAGAGGAGTTAGCTTTCTTGTGTTCTGCTGAGGCACTGGTTTCGGACGGAAAGCGGAGCGCAGTGGGAGAAGTCAACCGACAAACTGATAATGATCCGTTATCACTGCTTTCCCGTTGTCAGAATTCGTGTTTTTTCTATGCCGATTCAGCTGCAACTAATCACCTGATCACCTCGGAACTTGAACAATTCCTTATTAATGCGAGGGATATCGAAATCGGAATATCAGTGGCGAAAAAGGGTGAGAAGATACTCGCTACGAAGTGCGGAACTCTGCCAGTTGTTGTTAATGGTCAGCCACTCAAAATCAACAACGTTTTCATGTGTCGCGAACTTCCTTTCAACTTGTTGTCAATTCCAAAGATAGCCAGTGCCGGTTTTGATGTAATTTTCACGGAGAAAGGAGTGCAAATCATGAGACGGAATCGTTTGGTGGTGACTGGTGATCGGAAAGGAAATCTGTACGAGGTAAAATTCGATCTGGAAATGAACCACTCAAGCGCCGCCGGGACTCAGTTCGATAAAATGCTGTTACATAGGAGGATGGGACATTCCTCTGCTTACCCTGTTGATGGATTATGTGAAATCTGTATGAAAGGTAAACAAACAAAGCAACCTTATGTGTCGATTCCTATTGATCGAAAGCCAAAGCGTATTTTGGAAGTGATAAGCAGCGATGTTGTTGGGCCAATTACGCCTGCCACCTACGACGGTTTTCGTTACTACGTCGTGTTCATCGATCACTTCTCTCATTTCGCTCATATTTATTTATTGAAGGAAAAGAGCGAGGTATTTGACAAATTTCGTTCCTATGAAGCCCTTGTTACTGCACGGTTTGGCTCACGCATCTCCCGTATTCGTTTGGACCAGGGCGGAGAATATAAGAATAGAAAATTTGTCGCTTTTTGCCAGAGTCGAGGCATTGATATCGAGTGGAATATTCCGCGAAATTCTGCTCAAAATGGAGTATGCGAGAGATACCATCGCTCAATAATGAATATTGCTCGTTGTATGATTTTGGACTCGGGGCTGAACAGGAATATGTGGGGTTGTGCTGTTGCGACTGCTGTTTACGTACTGAATCGCCTTCCGACCAGAGCTCTTAGTCCACCTCAGATGCCAGCTGAGATCTGGTACAGTCAGAAGATTGATATAGAGAAACTCCGGGTATTTGGATCGACTGCATACGCTCACATACCTAAGGAGGATCGAGTTGGGAAGTTAGCACCAAGAAGTAAGTCCCTGATCATGGTAGGATATACCCACAACGGTTATCGCCTGTGGGACCCTCAAAACCACAAGATCATCACAGCTAAAAGTGTGGTATTTGAAGAAAGCCCAAAGAAGCCTTGTTTCTGTGAAGTTTTGGAGCAGGGGAAGGTGGAAGAACGTCCTCTGCATGAAAATGTTGAGGATGAGGAGAGTGGTGATGGAACAAGCAATGAGGATGAAGAGTCAGTTAAGGATGAAGATTTCGTTTCGTCAGATGAAATAGCAGAGCCAAGACATAACCCTGACCAGCTGAGAAGGTCTACAAGGAAATGTGGTATTCCAAGTCATCTGAAGGATTACGACCTGACATATGCAGCGCTGTCAACTGGATTTCTACCGTCGGAAATACCTCAGACGTTTGAAGAGGCGGTAAAGAACTCAGAATGGACCCGCGCTATCAATGAAGAACTTGAAAATATGGAAAGAAACGCGACTTGGGAGATAGTAGACAAGCCGCCTGGAGTCAAGTTGATCGACACGAGATGGATCTTTCGTCAGAAACATAGTGAAGGGAAAGTCATCAAAAGAGCAAGGCTGGTGGCTCGTGGGTTTCAGCAGGACTGCAGCGGTGAAGACCTGTATGCTCCAGTAGCTCGAATGAGCACACTTCGCCTTCTGCTGGCTGTCGCAGTCGAGCGAAATATGGTCTGCACTCAGATGGACTTTTGCAGCGCTTTTCTGAACGCCGATTTACCAAAGCCTGTATACATCAGGACTCCAAAAGGACTCGGGATGAGTGACTCGAAGTGCCTCAAACTGAGGAAAAGTCTTTACGGTTTAAAGAACTCACCAAAGTGTTGGAACCAATGTGTTAATGATGAACTTGTTAATCTTGGGTTTAAAAGAAGCCTCTCTGATCCTTGTCTATACTCCAAAGAAGGTACATATTTGTTACTCTGGGTAGATGATGTATTTATGATCTCCAACAAAATTGAGCAGGGAACTCAGGTGAAGGAGTGCCTAAGCCGTAAATTTAAAATGAATTCTTTTGAATTGAGTGATAAGATGACTTTTCTTGGCCTCGAGATAGTGAAGAAAAAGGATTGTTATTTTGTAAATCAGAGGGAACTTATTAGTAAAGTGCTTAAACAATTTCGAATGGAAAATGCTAAAGAATCTTCAATTCCTTTGCAACCAAAATTACATTTGGAGAGATGTTCTGATCTAGATAATTTTCAAGGACCTTATAAGGAACTTTTAGGCAGCCTTATGTATATCATGCTCGGGTCTCGTCCAGACTTAAGTTTCGCTATTTCGTATTTCGGCCAGTTCCAAAATAAATATTCAGAGGAACACTGGAATTATTTAAAAAATGTTTTGCGGTATCTCAAAGCAACCCAAAATTTTGGATTGATGTTTAAAAATTCTGGAAAGAAAATTTTCTCACTAACTGCGTTCTGTGATGCTGATTACGCTGAAGATAGAATTGATAGGAAAAGTTACTCAGGTTTTGCTGTTATGCTTAACAATAATATTATAAGTTGGAAGACAAAGAAGCAAAATTCTGTATCACGTTCCTCCTCAGAAGCCGAATATATCGCTCTTGCTGAGGGAGTTTCTGAATCAATTTTTATCAAGCAGGTACTAAATCACTCTATGAATATAAATTGTGGACCAGTTGAGATTTTCGAAGATAATCAGTCTTGTATCGCTATGGCAAGTACATGGGAGACTAAACGTACAAAGCATATCGATGTTAGATTCCACTTTGTTAAAGATTATGTCGAGAAAAAGATTATTAAAATTTCTTATGTACCTACAACTGAACAGGCAGCAGATGTGCTGACCAAGCCTTTACCTGCAAATTTATTTAAAAAGTTTCGATTGATTCTTGGCATTGTGGAAATGTGATACTTCGTGTTCTTAGTTGAACTGTTTTATACTTTTAAGTTGTTGCTATATTTGATCTATAATTTGTATTCTGTTTTGTGAGATTGAGTGGGGGTGTTGGATTGACAATCTCCCTTATCTTTGATTTAACCAATGGGATGTGGGGTCCTCCCCCTCTCGGGGATGCTACCACCACTATTCAGTTGACTATCCAGTTCAGTTGACTTCCATTCTGTTACATGTGCACTTGTCTCTATCAAAACGATATTAAATATACCCGCTTTCAAACAAATCTGTTTTCGTTTATTACGACATGTTTAATAAATATTGCGTTGATAAATCGATTTCTCGCTTCAGGAACGAGTTCAAAAATCGGGAAAAACCAGTGAAATACTGAAAAATGCCTTAAATTCGAATTCTACCACCCCGGTAGGTATTTTCTAGAGGGGAGTGGTGGGGGTAAATATTGCATTGATAAATCAATTTCTCGCTTCAGGAACGAGTTTAAATGTCGGGAAAAACGTGTAAAATACTGGAAAATGATGGTAATTTTGAATTCTACCACCCCGGTAGGTATTTTCTAGAGGGAGTGGTGGGGGTAAATATTGCATTGATAAATCAATTTCTCGCTTCAGGACCGAGTTTAAATGTCAGGAAAAACGTGTAAAATACTGAAAAATGCCTTAAATTCGAATTCTACCACCCCGGTAGGTAGTTTCTAGAGGGGAGTGGTGGGGGTAAATACTGCATTGATAAATCAATTTCTCGCTTCAGGAATGAGTTTAAATGTCGGGAAAAACGTGTAAAATACTGGAAAATGATGGTAATTTTGAATTCTACCACCCCGGTAGGTATTTTCTAGAGGGGAGTGGTGGGGGTAAATCATCCATTATAAATCAATTTCTCGCTTCAGGAACGAGTTCAAAAATCGGGAAAAACCAGTGAAATACTGAAAAATGCCTTAAGGCCAATCATCCCCGATTTTAATAAGATTTTTTTTCACCAGATGGCAGCACCGGAGATTGTAGAAAAAGGGGCAATCGTAGTTCTAGTTTATCTCTCCACCAGTTCAAGCGATTTTCATTTTGAAAACGGGAATGTACTCATTATTAGTTTCCAAATGGCGCTCTGCTAAAATTTTCAAAATAAAATTGTAATTTCAATTTTATTAAGAATTTTAAAGTTCAAGTTCTGAAAATCATTTCACATTTTTCAAAATCTGCGGTTATAGCGCCAAACCTCTAACTCACCTGAGTACGAAAATATTTTTTTATTTGAAATTTATTGAATTTATTGGTCGTAAAGCGTCGGCGGTGAAGAACAAAGGAATTTCTAAGAAGGGGGAGGTGATTAGCAGCTGAGCCCCCTACGCCTCATGAAGACATGAAAAGGTTGATAAGAAATCTAGTAATAATTTAAATTTAGAATGGACGTCTAAATTAATCAAAGTTGATCTAATTCGGCCACTGATCGACCCATTCACGGAGCCTAATGCCTTTGCGATGGAATTCGAAAGTTGGCGGACCAACGCGATGAGAAACGCTTCAACCACTCCGCCGGTCCACCCCTGTATGAACGGCTTAGGAAAAATATTTAAAAATGAGCGCGAGATGACTGAGGAACTAATACTCGGAAATCAACGGATCAACACGTTAGGAATGTCAGATGGTTCAAAGTGAGTTGATTTAAATCGTATCGATCTCCTTGAACGATCTTCATAAATTTTCCTTCCCCATTGTTGTAGTGACTATTATTGAATCATAGTTATTGATAATATTCTATTTTTCTAAACCAGCTAATGAATATAAACGGACCAATGCTCGAATTTTGGAATTGATTCTCTGATTCCTCGTGGGTGTTGGAATAATCAAAAAATATCGACATTTTCTTTTACAGAATCGATTTTAAGGATCGATCTTTTTGCCATCCGAACAACACCGTTCTTTCCAACCTCACATCTACCTTTGCTCTCTGACCCTATTATCGTGATTCACCACCCCACAACACCTGTCATCCCAGTGCTTTTTCTCCTCCAAAATATACAGTTAATATTGTAAAATATATACATTGAATTCATGATTCATTTCAATTGAAGACCTTTTCTGCCATAGACTGTCATACCCTGCATGATTATTGATTCAAATAGAGAAATCGCTAATATTTCCACCAGGTGTAAAACTAACTGTTGTGTTTGGCGTGTTGGGTAGTGAAGGAGACGACCTTCTCGCTGCGGCGTTTTGACTTTACTTTAACTCCTACTCAACCTAAGAGAGACTGTCCCTATCCTACCATGCAGTACTGTCGCATCGGCGGGTCAGACCCATACCGGCATGCGGAGTACTGTGATGATCGGGCTAGCTCGTCAACCCCGGCAGTTTCAAGGAAACCTACCGGCGGGAGGACGAGATATTTACTTGGTTGAGCCTACAACTTCGAGGAGATACCTTGATGAAGGAGAAGTTGGAGAGCGAAATGAACAAGACGAGAACTTGACTAGATTGGCATACTCGAGCATCCCTGAGTGAGCTTATATACTAGTGTAATTGGTTGAGGGAGAGAGAGGTGGAAGGGTGACGTCATGCGGCGTTAACTCCCCGTACCTCGGCCCTCCCGTGCGGGTGGTGGCTCACTCAGGGATCCTCTTGTACTTCTTTATTAAGAACTAATACTTAGATAAATGTGGGTCATAACATAGGTCCCCCTAGTTCTTAAAATATAGAAGTTACATAGAGGTTCTGAGAGTTTATAATTTGTTTAAATTTGAATGTTACGCAAATTGTAGCTGTAATTCGGGTGATGCTGAAGTCGTGGCTACGATGGTCCGTGCAGCCGCAGAATTCCGGGCGCGACGCAGCGTGGAGAGTGTAGGTCTCGCCGGACGTTGGCCGCGGGATCGTCGGGGTACCTGGGTCTCGGTTTGGTAGACCCTCCGGCGCCTTATGACAAAACCGGTGTGCGCTCTCTTTAAAGGAGAGCGTAATTGAGAAAAGTGAAAATTGCCCAGGCCGAAGTTCATTAGTTTTTTGGGAATGAAGGGCGTCCTCTCGACGGAGGTTCCTCGGCCTGGGACTTTTGGGGAAGGAAATAGGGGTTGAGGAGAGAAGGGTTTGTAGTGCCTGGTCGATTATTTCATTGTGACGTTGAATGTCGGAAATTTCCCCTATTTCTTCCCCGACGTATTTGCGTGCCTGCTGCTTTGAATAATTGGTACAGCAGGTCACGTTTTTGCCTTTATTTGGCGAATTGTTATTGCGTTTTGATTAGTCCCCGGCCGGTTTTTGCGACTGCGGCGTAGGTTCGAATGGCCGGGGTTTTGTTTGCGATGTAGGTGGTTTCGCCGGCCTTGTCGGCTTGCGTGCTGTCGGGTCCATGATGTCCCGAGTCTGTTTGAACTTCGTGTTGTGATCCATTTTCCTTCTCTGTCGAGGACGGAGGAGCGGGTTGATGGCAGTGTGTGTTCTGAGTGTGTACGTCACTGGAGAGCTGTTGTTCGTTCGGGCTCTTGGTGTCGAGTGATCCCAAGACATCAGTGTTGAGGTGTGCTTCGGGGTCCTCTTGAGAGGGGGTAATACCGTAAGCTGGCCTACATCGGTTTAGTGAAACGGTCATTTTGGAGCCGTCGACGAGTAAAGTTGCCATCTTTTCGTCGGTTTGAATGACCGTGAATGGACCTGAGTACAATGGTCTTAGTCCTTTTTTCATACCTTCCTCACGCAAGTAAAGTTTCGGCGTGTTGTGGAAGGCGTTAGGGAACCGACGTTTTATATTTTCGGGCTTGTCGGAAGTCGTTTTATCCTCGATGTGTGTGGGTAGAGGATGAAACACGTCTGCTGGAAGACGTAGGGGCGCGCGAAAAATGCGTTCGGCCGCGCTGTATCCATCAGAGTATCTTATCGTGGTTCTCAGGCCGAGTAAGATCGTAGGTAAATCTTTTGACCAAGATGGAGAAGTAGCGGCCGTGCGTAAGGAGTTTTTGAGATCACGATGCCATCTTTCAACTTCTCCATTTGCTTCCGGATGGTATGCGGTAGTTCGGATTCTCTGGATTCCGAATTTTTTTAGAAATTCTGAAAATTCAGAACTCTCGAATTGTCGTCCTTGATCTGAGGTAAGGAAGAGTGGGCATCCGTATCGTGCTATCCAATTCTTTGTGATATTGTCGATAACCGCTTTTGTTGTGATCGTACGGAGCGGGACACATTCGGGCCAACTGGTATTGCGATCGATCATTGTTAGAAGGTATTTATATCCTTCTGATTGTTCCAAAGGCCCTACTAGGTATGTCAACATGGACATGTTCCAGCGGCTGCGCGAAATCAAATTGTTGTGGTGACGTTTTCGGGTGTCTAAATTCTTTGAATTTAGCACAACGTTCGCAGGCCTGGACCCAATTGCGTAGGTCTGTGTTCATTCGCGGCCAAAATGCTCTAGCTCTTATAATGTCCCTAGTGGCTCGTATTCCAGGGTGACTTAGAGCATGATAATGTTCGAACATTGACCGTCGTAATGTGGTTGGAATGTAGGGTCGCGGAAGTTCGCCCGATGTATCGCACCATATGGTTTTGTTGATGGATGGAACGTACGTTTCTTCTAATCGTTTGTTGTTGATTAGGTTGCGGAATTCAGTTGATTTGTCATTCCGTTGTTCTTGGGCTATGGAAGCGCCTGTCGGGAATGTAGTCAATTCACCGAGCTCCGGTTTTGATGGTCGCGAAAGCGCGTCGGCCACTATGTTTGATGTGCCCGGAATGTAACGAATGTCCGTCGTAAATTGACTTATAAATTCCATTTGACGTAGGCGTCGAGGCGATGCAGTTTTCCTATCTTGATGCAGAGAGGTGGTTAACGGTTTATGATCGGTTACTACGTGAAATTCTCGTCCTTCAATAAAATCTCTGAAGTGCTCCTTCGAAAATGGCGAGTAACTCTCTGTCGAAGGTCGAGTATTTCATTTGAGCAGGAGTGAGAGTTTTCGAAAAAAATCCCAATGGCTCGGATTTTTCGTTGATTGTTTGCTGTAGTACTGCTCCGATACCGTTATCTGATGCATCAGTAGTTAGTGACAGGTGGCCCGTAGATGCTGGATGGGCTAACATCGCTGCTTTTTGTAAGTCTGTCTTACATTGTTGAAACGCTTGTTTGCGTTTGTCTGTCCATTCAATCGGTCGTTTGTCCTTCTTTTTTGAAGGTTGAGGGATCGCCTCGACCAGTGGTTGTTGATGAACGGCTGCATGCGGGATATGACGGCGGTAGAAGTTGAGCATACCTAAAAACCGTCGTAGATCCGTTACTGTTGCGGGTAGCGGAAATGTTGTAAGGTTGTCCACTTTTTTCGGAAGTGGCTTTATCCCTTTGTTGTTTACGAGGTGTCCGAGACAAACTACTTCTGGTTTGGCTAGGACACACTTCTCTTTATTGACGATTAGTCCTTCGTCGGCGAAAATGTTTAGGACTTGTTGTACATGTTGCTGGTGTTTTTCCATCAAGGTTGATGCGATTAGAATATCATCGAGGAAGCAGAAGACGAAATCGAGACCCCTAAGGATCTGGTCCATATACCTTTGCCATGATTGTGCGGCATTTTTGAGTCCGAAATTCATTTTCGTATATTCGTATAGGCCAAAAGGTGTTACGATGGCGGTTTTCGGTATATCTGCCGGGTTGACATCGATGTGATGGAAAGCTCGTGATATGTCCAACGTAGAAAACACCGTGCATCCATGGAGGTGCGAGGAGAAGTCCCGTAGGTGTGGAACAGCATATCGGTCGCCTATTGTATGTTCGTTTAATCGTCTGTAGTCTCCGCAGAAGCGCCAGGTTCCATTTGGTTTAGGAACGGCGTGTAAGGGGCTGGCCCACGGGGATTTAGATGGGCGAATTATCCCGTCTTTAAGAAGTTGGTCGAAACTTTCTTTCGTTTGGCGGAGTTGTTCTGGATGTAAACGACGACTCTTTGCTGTGACGGGCGGTCCTTTAGTTTCGATGAAGTGTTTCACCGACGAGAGAAGTGAAGAATTTCTTTGTGCTGGTTTGTAAGTATCCAGCATTTTCGAAAAGGCCGGGGGAGTTGCCTCCGTTGATACCCCGGTGTTGACCGTGTTCACGAACCCCTTGATCGGATTTCGCGAGTGAGGGTTGTATAGGTGCCTGTTTTTGAGGTCGACGTGTAGGCCGAAATAGCTCAAAAAATCTGCTCCGATGATTGGACGTTTTACATCGGCGACGATAAAGGCCCATTCGTATACTTCGTTTTCAAGTATGACTTTCGTACGGTATTGGCCGTACGTAGTGATGGCGGTGCCGTTAGCCGCAAAGAGGAGTTGGTCATTGTTTTTCTTCTTCCATTTGAGTAAGGTGTTCAGAAGAATTGAAATGCTGGCTCCAGTGTCGATAAGGAAGGGAATGTTGTTTTTCCTGCATTTTACGAATAGTCGGTTCGAAACATCGGTAAAAGGAATGCCCGCCTTGTGTACAGGCGGGCTTCCTAGTTTTCCGACCAGGACACTGATTTAAATGAGCAAGGTTTCGTGCATTTCAGGGCCTTCTTTCGGAAGGTGAAATGGTACCAACACAGACCACCTTTACGTGCTGGTGATGGTGAGCGGCTGCGAGGGCGTTGATTCGCCGGCTTTCGTGTTCGAGTTGGAGGCTTGTTGTCAACAGCTTCTGTTTGAGGTTGTGGTTCTATCTGGTGTAGCGATGCCGAACCCCTTACCTCATGTGCTGCGTCGGCGATGGGTGCTAGAAATTCTGCGTCCTTCGTCATCCACGGTGCGAGGATAGTTTGTACCTCGATTGGGAGAGCCTTGATCCAAAAGGCCTTCGTCAGGTCCTGTGGCATAAGGTCCCCCAGTTGGTGTCGGATTTTTCGCAGGAGTTGCGAAGGTTTCTGGTCCCCCAGGTGCTGTTGTTGGGTGAGGGTCGTGATCCGTTGATGACGGGAGGGCTCGAAAATTTCTATGAGCCTAGCCTTGAGGTCGTCATAAGGCGTGACGAGTTGAGCCGCTGTGAGGTCTGCCGTTTGTACTGCGACGTCGTATGGCAGTAGAGGGAGCGTCCGAGTGAATCTGGCCCGTTGTGTGTTGATATGCGCGCCGGTGTAGGCCGCATCGAGTTGAAGGAACCAGAGGCGAGGATCATCCCTGTAGAATGGCGGTAGTGTCAAGGGAATTGACACCTTGGCGGCTTCGGCGAAGTCCGGCTGGGGCGGTGGATCGGGGATGCCGTTGTCGTCCATCTCTCTGCGTTGAATAGGTAGTTAAAAACGTGCGGGGTCACCACTGTTGTGTTCGGCGTGTTGGCGAGTGAAGGAGACGACCTTCTCGCTGCGGCGTTTTGACTTTACTTTAACTCCTACTCAACCTAAGAGAGACTGTCCCTATCCTACCATGCAGTACTGTTGCATCGGCGGGTCAGACCCATACCGGCATGCGGAGTACTGTGATGATCGGGCTAGCTCGTCAACCCCGGCGTTTCAAGGAAACCTACCGGCGGGAGGACGAGATATTTACTTGGTTGAGCCTACAACTTCGAGGAGATACCTTGATGAAGGAGAAGTTGGAGAGCGAAATGAACAAGACGAGAACTGGACTAGATTGGCATACTCGAGCATCCCTGAGTGAGCTTATATACTAGTGTAATTGGTTGAGGGAGAGAGAGGTGGAAGGGTGACGTCATGCGGCGTTAACTCCCCGTACCTCGGCCCTCCCGTGCGGGTGGTGGCTCACTCAGGGATCCTCTTGTACTTCTTTATTAAGAACTAATACTTAGATAAATGTGGGTCATAAGTTATGACTCATAACACTAACCATGGACCGTCATATAAGAGCAAAACAACGAATATTTCCCGCTCACAATAGGTGGAAAATTAATGATGAATTTTTTTAGTTCGGCACATTTCCTACCATAGACGGTCATATCTTGCTTGATGTTTGATGATAAGAGCGAAATAACGAATACTATCCCCTCCCCCCTCACCAATGGTGGAAAATTACGAAATTTAAGAATTAGGCACATTTCCTACCATACACGGTCATATATTGCTTGATATTTGATGATTAGAGCGAAATAACGAATACTTTCCCCTCCCCTCCTCGCCATAGGTGGAAAATTACGAAATTTGAGAATTAGGCACATTTCCTACCATACACGGTCATATCTTGCTTGATATTTGATGATAAGAGCGAAATAACGAATACTTTCCCCTCCCCTCCTCACCATAGGTGGAAAATTACGAAATTTAAGAATTAGGCACATTTCCTACCATACACGGTCATATCTTGCTTGATATTTGATGATAAGAGCGAAATTTTAGCCAGTGCTGTGACAGTAGTTGTCAGCTCTCCCGCCTACATTCGTGATTACAGCATTTTATTATGGAAATATGGCTAAGCTTAATAGAATTTCAAACTGAAAACTGGTACAGGAACGTTTTCAAGTTACCTGTGTCTCCATCCTCACTTGTGTTGGCGGGAGTGCTGACAACAACTCTCCATATTTCTTTGAATCGAGTGTGAAGCTTTTATTTTCTCCAAATAAACTGGATTGTTAAGGTGTGAAGCTAGAACGTAGTAGGTACCTATGGCTGGTAGGTAAACAATGCTGCAAATTATTTCGAAAAGGTTTGTATTTTCCTGTATAGATCACTCGTCTGCGAAGATCACAGCTTTGCCATAGTCACTATTTATTTATTTATTTCTTACGTACCAACCATAGGTACTTACCAAGTACATAATTACCTTCACAATCAAGTTTATTTGAAAGAAGTAAACACTTCACAGTTGATTCGAAAAATGGGTTGTTTTGGTTCCTTCATATGGAAAAACGAAAATTAAGAGCGAAATAACGAATACTTTCCCCTCCACACCTCACCTAAGGTGGAAAATTACGAAATTTAAGAATTAGGCACATTTCCTACCATACCTACACGGTCATATATTGCTTGATATTTGATGATAAGATCGAAATAACAAATACTTCCCCCTCCCCTCCTCGCCATAGGTGGAAAATAATGAAATTCAAGAATTAGGCACATTTCCTACCATACCTACACGGTCATATATTGCTTGATATTTGATGATAAGATCGAAATAACAAATACTTCCCCCTCCCCTCCTCGCCATAGGTGGAAAATAATGAAATTCAAGAATTAGGCACATTTCCTACCATACCCACACGGTCATATATCGCTTGATATTTGATGATAAGAGCGAAATAACAAATACTTCCCCCTCTCCTCCTCGCCATAGGTGGAAAATAATGAAATTCAAGAATTAGGCACATTTCCTACCATACCTACACGGTCATACATTGCTTGATATTTGATGATAAGATCGAAATAACAAATACTTCCCCCTCCCCTCCTCGCCATAGGTGGAAAATAATGAAATTCAAGAATTAGGCACATTGCCTTGTTTCCGCCGTTTGAATTCGGCGCCTTATTGTTTTGTCGAACCACCGAAGGTAGCGCTGATTCCAGGAATCGCCTGCCCGATTCCTCGATTATTATCACTTCTAATCTGGCTCGAGCTCGTTCCCTCTTCTCAAAAAACCTCTCCGCGTATCGTCAGCGATCAACCAATTTATTCCAATATTTCAAGCCCTAAAACTAAAAATCCAACGGGTTGTGTCACAGTGGTAGCGTCTCACAGTAAAGTTTAATTATAAATTTAACAAATTGGCTACTTTTCTCGCGAGTACGGCCCCCTTGTCGTCCAGGAACATCGCACCCGGCGCCGGGAAGCTTCGCAGATCTGCAGAACTTGTAAGTCCCCTTTTATTTCTTAAAAGTTCGCCAATTTCTGATGAATGTTCTTTGTATATTAAATTTACTACGCTCTTCCACACACCACCCGTAGGTACCTATAAATCACAGTCCACTAACGATTAAAGTGTTGAGTTCCCAATCCTAAGTTCTACTTTTGAGCATAAAATAGGAAGGAATTCCCCAATATTAATGGTCCTAACGAGCCAAATTGTAATTTTGTAGTGTTAAATTAACGTGAATTTATTCATTTAACGTCTTGCTCTTCATTCAACGTTTTAATTCAACGTCTTGGTCGCTGCACGTGATTGAGAGGGACGATTTTTCTTCTCAACGTTATTTTGTTAATAAATTATCATAAAGTTATTTATTTCTTGATCTTAAACTAACAATTTATAACTCTACTTCGTATTTTGATCATTGAAATTCGTATCAGGTGTTCTGTAGAGATCGCGCAGGTGGTTTTATGACAAAATCTTAAGGTCACGTCGAAATTACAGGTAATTGCTCAGACGCCATTTTAGTGTCAAAGTTTCAATTTTGCCTTCAATTTTTCACAAGTATTTGCAAGTTAACTTTATTGGTGACGTAGTCTTTCCAACGTTCATTCTCATTGGCCCTAAGCCCAACGAATTCGCATCAACATCATTCTCCGCCAATCAAAACCTAGCTTCGTTTTCAATTCCTTCAACGAACATCAACGAACATGGCCAACAACCAAGATGATCCAAACGAGTTTGCAGAGCACTTGGCCAAGCAGGAGTACTATAAAAATCTCCGTGAAAATGCATTTACCCAGTTGCAGGCTACTTTTGACGCTTCTAAAGCTGTTGGTGCTGGATCCATTTCTCAATTTTTGGCGCGATGTAATGACCTCAACGATATGCGCGATCGTTTTTATGGATATTGTGATGCGATCACAGAATTGAACGTAATGTTGCCTTCTGAACACTTTCTCGATGTAACGAATGTTTTAACGTCCTTTGATACAATTTACTACGAAGTACGGGCACTTGAGGGTAATATTCGATCAAAATTTGAGACAAAATTCACTCCGGTTTCTGAAATTAGGTTACCACGAATCGATGTTCCAGTTTGGGATGGCCAATTACAAACGTTCCATAATTGGTGGGCACTTTATAATTCTATAGTGCATAAAGGGTCATACACAAACACTGCAAAATTTGCATACTTACGATCTCTGATATCTGGACCACCACTCAAGCTCATAGAAACCTTAGAGATATCTGATGTGAATTATGCACTTGCATATGGTAAAATTGAGGACATGTATGCAAATCATCGAGTACTTGCTGCATATCATGTTGATAGTATGCTTGATTTCAAAACGTTAACTCGTGAATCAGTTTCTGATCTCCGATCATTTTTGACCGTTTTTGATACGAATTATAAGGCGTTTCAGAATTTGGACATACGCTCACATTCGGATTTCTTCGTATTTCAATGCGCATTGCGCGCGCTTCCTCCTTCATTACGAATACTTTTTGAACGATCGGTATCGTCTAAAACTGGTGTTCCTTCATTTATGGATCTTATTACTTTTATTCGTGAACAATGCAGGATTAAAGAATTCTTCATGCCAACGACTTCAAGTGTTCCGAATAATGTCAACGTAAATAGTAATAAAATTTCGAAGTATCCCTCGCCCAAGTCTCAATTTTCAAAGGCAACATCATTATTAGTGAATGATACGAACAATAACAGTTCCGCAACGAATAGTTCTTCAAGTAGCAGTTCCTCTAGTAACAACTCCTCATTACCTGCTCCTTCTTCGAATCCCATTCCGCACAATACATTTTCCAATGAATGTCCAGTATGCCAAGGAAATCACGGTATTTACAGTTGTGAAAAGTATAGTAATATGGAACCTTCTCAACGTTATGACCTCATCAAAGGTTTCCACAGGTGTTTTCGGTGCCTTGGCAGACACTCCAGGGTGAATTGCAAGTCTAGAGGAAAATGTGGTACTTGCCAGAGTACTAGACATCATTCTACACTACACAATGACAATATTTCTCAACGATCTCCATCAACGTCTAATAACGGTGTTAATACTAATAATATTAACAACTCTTCTATGTTAACTAACGTCTCGGTACAATCCAATGCACCTGGTCAAACGGACACAAATTCAGCACCTTCAAATTCGAACATGCAAACCCTAATTACAGGACCGTCGGCGAAGGCTACTTACGTACTTCTTGGAACCGCCCAGGCTTTTCTCAGAAACCGGTGGGGTTCCTGGTCTCCGATTCGGCTGGTCATAGACATTGGTTCTCAAGTCAATTTAATTTCCAGTGACTGCGTTCAACGTTTGGGTTTGCCTGTCATTCGAAGAACAACCGAACTTTCAGGTGCTATGGAACAGGTAGTTGGAACATCTAACGGTTTGGTATCCTGCGTCCTATCTCCTGCTCCCAACGATGTTTCTAGTTTGTGTGCTTCCGCCGTCGTCGTTTCCAGAGTCTGTTCCGATGCTCCAACGATATCTCTGCCTTCTGCATTGTACGAAAAATATTCACATCTTGAATTGGCAGATAAAACGTTCCATCAACGAGGCGCTGTTGATTTCCTTCTGGGGGCCGGTTTGTACTCCGAATTGTTCAAACCTGGATATGAGGTGATTCATGGTGAACCGGCTGCGATCAGAACTATTTTTGGATGGGTGATTTTTGGTAACGTCAACGTTTCTCCCTCAGTTACTCTCAACGTAAACGTAGCGACGCACTCTTCCGAAAGTAACCTCGATAAACTTGTTCAACGTTTTTGGGAAGTCGAGGAGGTCGCTTCTGTGGTTCACCGTGATCCGCTGCACTTGATAGCCGAGAAGCATTTCCAAGAAACGCATTCACGTTTGGCTGATGGTTCATACTGTGTTCGACTTCCCTTCAAGACAAGTGGTCACTTTCCACCTATCGGGGAGAGTAGAGAAATAGCTACACGTCGCTGGTATAACGTTGAAGCCAAACTCCGAAAAAACCCAGCTTTTCATGATGCATATAATTCATTCATGCGTGAATATTTGTCGCTTGGTCACATGATTCCCACTACAAGATCTGCTGCCTACGTCATTCCGCACTTTGGAATAACTCGAGATTCAGCGACTTCTCCTCTTCGAGTCGTATTCGACGGTTCTTGTCGAGATACCTCTAATGTCTCACTAAACGAGCGATTGCTACCAGGTCCTCCCCTACAGAAGGATATCACCGAAGTTTTAACGTATTTCCGTATGAAACCAGTCGCCATCACAACGGACATCAAGATGATGTACAGGAAAATTTGGCTCCATGAAGATGACTGCAAATTTCAGCATGTGCTGTGGCGTGAATCTCCTGAACAGCCCCTCAACGAATTCGAGCTACGTACTGTAACGTATGGTCTCTCTTCAGCTCCGTTCCTCGCTCAACGTGTATTAGCTCAACTTGTTAACGATGAAGGAGATCCATTTCCTGAAGCCTCGAAAGCAATAACGAACAGTTGTTTGATGGATGACGTTTGTTGGTCAGTTGATACCGTTCAGCAAGCGATTGATTTCAAGAATCAATTGATATCACTATTATCCAAAGCACACTTTGAACTGCGAAAGTGGTCTTCCAGTCATGAGGAAGTACTAGAAGATATTCCGATTGATCAACGTGCCAAAGTGTTAAGTCTTCGTCCCAACGAAATGGAGTCCCTCATGATTTTGGGTCTGCAATGGTATCCTCATGAGGACATGTTCTCCTACAAAATCAAAATTCCTGGTTCTGCCAACTCCAAACGTACCATTTTGTCGCAAGTGGCGTCAATTTTTGACCCGCTCGGATGGTTGGCACCCACAGTATTTTGGGCAAAATGTTTTCTGCAGGAACTTTGGTCTAGTGGCTTTGACTGGGATACTCCGCTGCACGACGATTACGCAACACGGTGGGCGGAATTTTCGAATGAATTGGTGCATCTTTCCCTTGTCAGAATCCCACGGCTCTGTGTTTCTTCGATTCTGCCAAAACGACAATTAATTGGATTTTGTGATGGTTCAACCTTAGGATATGGAGCAGTTGTTTATCTACGATGTTATTCTGAAGAGAACACAGATTTATCGGTTCACCTCCTGAAATCTAAAACGAAAGTCGCTCCCTTGAAGGTGCAGACGGTGCCACGGCTCGAGTTGAACGGTGCTTTATTGCTGGCCAGATTGATCAAGTCGCTGGACATTGTTAAAAGAGAACTAGGTATTCATGAGACTATTTTGTTTACCGATGCTTCCACTGTCCTTTCTTGGTTACGTACACCCACGTATCAGTTGAAAACTTACGTGGCCAACAGAGTGGTCTCTCTGTTAGAATCAGCACCGCTTGAGCAATGGAGACACGTACCTTCTGCCATGAATGGTGCAGATTGTGCATCTCGAGGTATGTCACCTATTCAACTCTTGAATAATTCGTCATGGTGGGCGGGACCGGAATTTTTGATGTATCCCGAACCTGATTGGCCGCCGCCAACGTCAAACTTATTACCAGCTCATTATTCCCAAGAGTTGAAAAAGACTGCGGATTCACAGCAACAAGTCCTAACGGTTTCGAAATCTTTAACGTCTCGCAACTTTATTGTCAATGCAATTTCAACGTTCTCCTCCTTAACGAAACTTAAACGTGTAGTTGCCTACGTCTTACGTTTTACTAAGAACTGTCGGCTTGCAAAAATAAAACGTACTTCCGGTCGGTTGAAAGTGTTTGAAATACAAAACGCTTTCAATATTTGTATAAAGTTCACTCAACAACAATACTTCGCCAATGACATAAGGGCCATACATAAAGGGCGCTTAGTATCAAAAAAGTTGCTTTCTTTCTCACCTTATGTTGATTCTAAAGGTTTTTTGCGAGTCGGAGGTCGTCTAACTCATTCTAACTTGGCACCCAACGCTAAGCATCCACTGTTACTACCTCAACAGGCCTGTTTATCAAAATTGATTTGTGATTATTATCACACTTACCTGCTTCATGCTGGGCCTCAAGCAACACAGGCAATGATCCAGTCGCAATTTTGGATTTTATCTCTCCGCCCACTCCTCCGCAAACGTATCCACAAGTGCTTGATTTGTTTTAAGTCAAAGGCGAAGATGAAACATCCCATCATGAGTGATCTACCACCTTCCCGTGTAACTAGTTCACTTCGGGCCTTTTCGAATACCGCTGTGGATTTTGCAGGACCCTTATTCGTGAAAGAGAGCACACGAAGGAACGCACAAAAACTTAAGGCCTATGTTTGTGTTTTTGTATGTATGGCCTCAAAAGCTGTTCATCTTGAACTGGTGAGCGATCTCTCGACGGCCGCATATCAGGCGGCACTCGATCGTTTTGTGGCACGTCGTGGTCTTTGTTCTCAAGTGCTTTGTGACAGGGGCACAAACTTTGTTGGTGCATCGAATGAGGCCAAAACCATCAAGAAGTTCTTGTTAGAATCGGAGCCAGCACTGGCAGAGTACTTGTCTTCACGTGAAATCCAGTATACGTTCAACCCTCCAGCATCTCCTTGGATGGGTGGAATTTGGGAGGCGGCTGTCAAGTCTTTTAAACACCACCTCACCAAAATTACGCTCCACCGCTCCTTGACTTACGAAGAAATGTCAACTTTCCTCGCAAGAGTTGAGGCAGTATTGAATAGTCGGCCGTTATGTCCGATTAACGATGATCCCTCAGATAATGTTGAATTTTTGAGTCCAGGTCATTTTTTGGTTGGATCAGCCCTTTTATGTCCGCCTGAAAATGATCTTATTCCAGTGCCAGAGAATCACTTGGCTCGCTGGCAACTTGTGCAACGTGCCAGTCAAGAATTTTGGAAACGTTGGTCGACGGAGTACCTGAATACGCTTATTCAGAGGAAAAAATGGAATACCCCGCGCGAACCTCTCCGAGTAGGACAGCCGGTCTACATTTCCAAGGAAGACACAAGACCATTGTATTGGCCGTTGGGAGTGGTCACCAAGCTGATTCCTGGACGTGATGGTGTGGATAGAGTTGCCGAGGTCCGTACTAGTGCTGGTTGCTACACTAGACCAGTAGCTAGGTTGATACCTCTACCTATAGACAATTAAATTTTGTTCGTTGTTCTGGGTGGGTAAATTTATTTATTAAACTATTGTTTTCCTTCTACTCACCTACTAGTTTGTTAACTAACTTGTGTTTTTGGTAATTTTGCTAATATTTTCATTATTGTTTCTTGTTAACGTTTTCTCTCTCTTGGCAAAATTTAGTTAAATTTTGAGTGGGCGGTGTTTCCGCCGTTTGAATTCGGCGCCTTATTGTTTTGTCGAACCACCGAAGGTAGCGCTGATTCCAGGAATCGCCTGCCCGATTCCTCGATTATTATCACTTCTAATCTGGCTCGAGCTCGTTCCCTCTTCTCAAAAAACCTCTCCGCGTATCGTCAGCGATCAACCAATTTATTCCAATATTTCAAGCCCTAAAACTAAAAATCCAACGAGTTGTGTCACAGTGGTAGCGTCTCACAGTAAAGTTGAATTATAAATTTAACAAATTGGCTACTTTTCTCGCGAGTACGGCCCCCTTGTCGTCCAGGAACATCGCACCCGGCGCCGGGAAGCTTCGCAGATCTGCAGAACTTGTAAGTCCCCTTTTATTTCTTAAAAGTTCGCCAATTTCTGATGAATGTTCTTTGTATATTAAATTTACTACGCTCTTCCACACACCACCCGTAGGTACCTATAAATCACAGTCCACTAACGATTAAAGTGTTGAGTTCCCAATCCTAAGTTCTACTTTTGAGCATAAAATAGGAAGGAATTCCCCAATAGCCTACCATACCTACACGGTCGTATATTGCTTGATATTTGATGATAAGAGCGAAATAACAAATACTTCCCCCTCCCCTCCTCGCCATAGGTGGAAAATAAAAAATTCAAGAATTAGGCACATTTCCTACCATACCTACACGGTCATATATTGCTTGATATTTGATGATAAGATCGAAATAACAAATACTTCCCCCTCCCCTCCTCGCCATAGGTGGAAAATAATGAAATTCAAGAATTAGGCACATTTCCTACCATACCTACACGGTCATATATTGCTTGATATTTGATGATAAGAGCGAAATAACAAATACTTCCCCCTCCCCTCCTCGCCATAGGTGGAAAATAATGAAATTCAAGAATTAGGCACATTTCCTACCATAGACGGTCATATCTTGCTTGATATTTGATGATAAGAGCGAAATAACGAATACTTCCCCCTCCCCTCCTCGCCATAGGTGGAAAATAATGAAATTCAAGAATTAGGCACATTTCCTACCATACCTACACAGTCATATATTGCTTGATATTTGATGATAAGGGCGAAATAACAAATACTTCCCCCTCCACACCTCACCTAAGGTGGAAAATTACGAAATTTAAGAATTAGGCACATTTCCTACCATACACGGTCACATATTGCTTGATATTTGATGATAAGAGCGAAATAACAAATACTTCCCCCTCCCCTCCTCGCCATAGGTGGAAAATAATGAAATTCAAGAATTAGGCACATTTCCTACCATACCTACACGGTCATATATTGCTTGATATTTGACGATAAGAGCGAAATAACAAATACTTCCCCCTCCCCTCCTCGCCATAGGTGGAAAATAATGAAATTCAAGAATTAGGCACATTTCCTACCATACCTACACGGTCATGTATTGCTTGATATTTGATGATAAGATCGAAATAACAAATACTTCCCCCCCCCCCCTCCTCGCCATAATGGAAAATAATGGAAGTGGAAAATAATGAAGAGAGGAGGAAAATAATGGAGGAAAGGAAAATAATGGAGAAAGAAAAGGAAGAAATAAGGAGAATATAATGAAAAGGAAGAAAATAATGAAAAGGAAGAAAATAATGGAGGAAAGAGGAAAATAATGGAGAGTGGAAAATAATGAAATTCAAGAATTAGGCGCATTTCCTACCATACCTACACGGTCATATATTGCTTGATATTTGATGATAAGAGCGAAATAACAAATACTTCCCCCTCCCCTCCTCGCCGTAGGTGGAAAATAATGAAATTCAAGAATTAGGCACATTGCCTACCATACCTACACGGTCGTATATTGCTTGATATTTGATGATAAGAGCGAAATAACAAATACTTCCCCCTCCCCTCCTCGCCATAGGTGGAAAATAATGAAATTCAAGAATTAGGCACATTTCCTACCATACCTACACGGTCATATATTGCTTGATATTTGATGATAAGATCGAAATAACAAATACTTCCCCCTCCCCTCCTCGCCATAGGTGGAAAATAATGAAATTCAAGAATTAGGCACATTTCCTACCATAGACGGTCATATCTTGCTTGATATTTGATGATAAGAGCGAAATAACGAATACTTCCCCCTCCCCTCCTCGCCATAGGTGGAAAATAATGAAATTCAAGAATTAGGCACATTTCCTACCATACCTACACGGTCATATATTGCTTGATATTTGATGATAAGGGCGAAATAACAAATACTTCCCCCTCCACACCTCACCTAAGGTGGAAAATTACGAAATTTAAGAATTAGGCACATTTCCTACCATACACGGTCACATATTGCTTGATATTTGATGATAAGAGCGAAATAACAAATACTTCCCCCTCCCCTCCTCGCCATAGGTGGAAAATAATGAAATTCAAGAATTAGGCACATTTCCTACCATACCTACACGGTCATATGTTGCTTGATATTTGACGATAAGAGCGAAATAACAAATACTTCCCCCTCCCCTCCTCGCCATAGGTGGAAAATAATGAAATTCAAGAATTAGGCACATTTCCTACCATACCTACACGGTCATATGTTGCTTGATATTTGATGATAAGATCGAAATAACAAATACTTCCCCCCCCCCCCCTCCTCGCCATAATGGAAAATAATGGAAGTGGAAAATAATGAAGAGAGGAGGAAAATAATGGAGGAAAGGAAAATAATGGAGAAAGAAAAGGAAGAAATAAGGAGAATATAATGAAAAGGAAGAAAATAATGAAAAGGAAGAAAATAATGGAGGAAAGAGGAAAATAATGGAGAGTGGAAAATAATGAAATTCAAGAATTAGGCACATTTCCTACCATACCTACACGGTCATGTATTGCTTGATATTTGATGATAAGATCGAAATAACAAATACTTCCCCCTCCCCTCCTCGCCATAGGTGGAAAATAATGAAATTCAAGAATTAGGCACATTTCCTACCATACCTACACGGTCATGTATTGCTTGATATTTGATGATAAGATCGAAATAACAAATACTTCCCCCTCCCCTCCTCGCCATAATGGAAAATAATGGAAGTGGAAAATAATGAAGAGAGGAGGAAAATAATGGAGGAAAGGAAAATAATGGAGAGAGAAAAGGAAGAAATAAGGAGAATATAATGAAAAGGAAGAAAATAATGAAAAGGAAGAAAATAATGGAGGAAAGAGGAAAATAATGGAGAGTGGAAAATAATGAAATTCAAGAATTAGGCACATTTCCTACCATACCTACACGGTCATATATTGCTTGATATTTGATGATAAGAGCGAAATAACAAATACTTCCCCCTCCCCTCCTCGCCATAGGTGGAAAATAATGAAATTCAAGAATTAGGCACATTTCCTACCATACCTACACGGTCATATATTGCTTGATATTTGACGATAAGAGCGAAATAACAAATACTTCCCCCTCCCCTCCTCGCCATAGGTGGAAAATAATGAAATTCAAGAATTAGGCACATTTCCTACCATACCTACACGGTCATGTATTGCTTGATATTTGATGATAAGATCGAAATAACAAATACTTCCCCCTCCCCTCCTCGCCATAATGGAAAATAATGGAAGTGGAAAATAATGAAGAGAGGAGGAAAATAATGGAGGAAAGGAAAATAATGGAGAAAGAAAAGGAAGAAATAAGGAGAATATAATGAAAAGGAAGAAAATAATGAAAAGGAAGAAAATAATGGAGGAAAGAGGAAAATAATGGAGAGTGGAAAATAATGAAATTCAAGAATTAGGCACATTTCCTACCATACCTACACGGTCATATATTGCTTGATATTTGATGATTAGAGCGAAATAACGAATACTTCCCCCTCCCCTCCTCGCCATAGGTGGAAAATAATGAAATTCAAGAATTAGGCACATTTCCTACCATACCTACACGGTCATATATTGCTTGATATTTGATGATAAGAGCGAAATAACAAATACTTCCCCCTCCACACCTCACCTAAGGCGGAAAATTACGAAATTTAAGAATTAGGCACATTTCCTACCATACACGGTCATATATTGCTTGATATTTGATGATAAGAGCGAAATAACAAATACTTCCCCCTCCCCTCCTCGCCGTAGGTGGAAAATAATGAAATTCAAGAATTAGGCACATTTCCTACCATACCTACACGGTCATATATTGCTTGATATTTGATGATAAGATCGAAATAACAAATACTTCCCCCTCCCCTCCTCGCCATAGGTGGAAAATAATGAAATTCAAGAATTAGGCACATTTCCTACCATAACTACACGGTCATATATTGCTTGATATTTGATGATAAGAGCGAAATAACAAATACTTCCCCCTCCCCTCCTCGCCATAGGTGGAAAATAATGAAATTCAAGAATTAGGCACATTTCCTACCATACCTACACTGTCATAATATGACAAGCAATATATTATATTGCTTGATATTTGATGATAAGAGCGAAATAACAAATACTTCCCCCTCCCCTCCTCGCCATAGGTGGAAAATAATGAAATTCAAGAATTAGGCACATTTCCTACCATACCTACACGGTCATATATTGCTTGATATTTGATGATAAGAGCGAAATAACGAATACTTTCCCCTCTCCTCCTCACCGTAGGTAAAAAAACGTCTGCCAAGTGGGTGTGGCACATAGCTTCCTCGTATCCATAACCCGATTATATAGATGATCCGATGCATAGTAGTTAATCTCAAAACACCAATCTCTAAGTACCTTTCACTACTCTTGTAGGGGACCATCTACACGCTACTCTGGATAATCCTAGAAAATTTCATCAAATTCGGATGAAAAATGTAAGTGAGTCACTACTCAAAATTCCAAAAATATCTTGGCAAGGCAGGGTTTCGTACCCGTGACCTCTCACTTGTCAAAATGACTCGCTGTACATGTGCTACGGGCGCCAGACAGTAGGTTTGTTCCAGCGCCTCTCAGTTCATGAACTTTCTTACATAACCTGCGCACAACCCGCGCGCATGTCGAGTTCATGAACTGATGCGTTCCAGCGGCGCCGAGTTCGAGAACTCGCAAACATAAACCGCGTTCCAGTGCTTCCAATTCATGAACTTTTTGCACCTGGGTTCATGAACTTCCTGCACTCATCGAAGGCAGGGTTGTGAACTCGAACTGAAGGGTAACCTGTGCCGTTCACGTGAAACCTACTAAATTTTTCATTTGTTGACCAGTTTTCACGCTAATCACTTGGCTCCATTCTCAAACTTCCTTTTCGTTGTGCTGAGCCCCTCTTTCTCAAAGAGCGAGTCGTCTCTAGGAATGAAGTGTTTTTCGAATGAAGTGTAAATTTTTGATAATTACTTGTGTTCTAACAGATGCCATTTTCGATCTTTCTCTTTGTTTTTTTTTTTCACAAATACACGATTATTCCATTATCACTACAGTGAGCTTTGTCTATGTATTCGGAGAGTGTGTCAAGGAAGTTCACATCATCCCTCTCTTCTGCAAACTATTTACCGTAAGATGGGGTGATTGATTACTAATGTGACATGGGCAAAAGTTGATTTGTTGACTACAATAGTGGGTTGCTGCGTTTGAACTGAAAGCTTTTTCGAGAAAATTGAAGCTTTTCACAGGAAAATAGTATGTTTTACGCAGAGTCCGGTCACCCGTCGATCTCAAGATGACTTCACGATTTTGGTATCATTTCTTCAGTAATTTTTCACGCAGAATTCAATGGCGATACTACTCACTGATAGAAAGTGGGTTTTTGATAAAATAGTGGAAGCTGATCAATGAAATGAACCTCCGAACTCCAGGTATGAAATTTGCAATGTTTTTTCTACTGAAACAATGTTGTTTGAGTCCCATAAGATTGAATTTTAACGTAACACAAATAAGATGATGTTGTTATTTAGTAGAAAGGTGTTACTTTATGCTCAGTACCTTATCTACGAATAATGCGTATTTTTGGAACGAAAAATGAAGGATTTCATCGAAATAACCACTATTTTGCTGTCAAGAAGTATCACCATTGGATTCAGCATGAAGTTACATGTAATTCCTATGCATAGGAAATTAATGATACCAAAAACCTGTCAATTCATCTTGAGATCGAGGGTGACCATGATAAACCACGTATAACACTCGATTTTTTTTTAAAACACACGTTTTTTTTTTTGGCACTAAAACTTGATTTAGGTACCTACTCTTCCAATATGAGTTTTAAAAAGAAAACCATTGGAAAACTGACAATTTGAGCATGTTTTTTCGAAGAGCGCCCATCGAAATAGGCAGGGATTCAGAGTAAAAACTTTGAAGTTTGCTTTTTGACTTGATTATTTAAACATGTTTTATTGCTAAAATATTTTGGTTTCGTACTTGTTAGCTTGGAAATGTAACGCTCTTTTTAACAATATCCTCAAATTTGAGTTTACTTGGTAAATATCAGGAGTTACAACAGTTTTAATGAAGTAAGTCAGTAAACACGAAAAAAATCTTGAAAAAACAAGGGGTTGAAACAAAATAGCTAGGAGACATTGTTTGTTTAAAATTGCGAAGAATCGTTCAATCTTAAACTTAAAAAATCCCGCTAAACATTGAGATGAGAGGAGGTTATTCAAGGTTTGTTGAAAGCCGACTTCCGCGCTCCCTGCCGAATTTCATGTTAACTACTAAAATCGTTCCAGCGCACAGGTTCATGAACTCTTCAACTTTTTCGGGTTCTCACACCCAGCGGGTTCATGAACTAGAGTTCATGAACTTTTTGCGCTGGAACAAACCTAGTAGGTGGCGTAGAATTTGAGGTGGTGACTTACGCACGGCTGTTACAAGGATTTTACGTTCGCGCATGCGCATCGGCTACTATAAGTCCGGGGGTGATGATTTTCATAGGGGACCATTTACAATTTAATCCGCATAATCCCTGAGAATTTCATTGAAATTGGATGGAAAATGTAGAAGTTATGGCCGTTAAAAGGAATTCACGTTTGCGCATGCGCAGTCGCTTCTATCAGTCCGGGGATGATGATTTTCATAGGGGACCGTCTACACACCAACCCGCACAATCCCTGAAAATTTCATCGAAATCGGACAATAACTTCGTATAGTTATGCGCGTTACAAGGAAATCATGACAGACGGACACACACACAGACAGACAGACACACAGACACGGAACCAAAATTGTTCAGAAAGGTCTAAAACGCAAAACGCGAGTGAAAATTTTGATTTTGGAGAACTTTTTTTTTCATCCTTGAAAAGTGAAAACAAAGCTTCCGCTACCTTGGTAGACTCGGAAGCAATACGAAATTTGAGAATTATGCACATTTCCTACCATACACAGTCATATCTTGCTCGATATTATGAGAGCGAAATAATAAATACTTCCCCCTCCCCTCCTCGCCATAGGTGGAAAATAATGAAATTTAGGAATTAGGCACATTTCCTACCATACACGGTCACATATTGCTTGATATTTGATAATAAGAGCGAAATAACGAATACTTCCTCCTCCCCTCCTCACCATTGGTGGGAAATAACGAAATTTGAGAATTAGGCACATTTCCTACCATACACGGTCATAACTTGCTTGATATTTGATGATAAGAGCGAAATAACGAATACTTCATCCTAGATTTCCTTCTTTACTAGATTTCTTATTCCTTTTCATTTTTTCTTCAACCTTTTCATGTCTTCATGAATTTGAATTGTATTTCCTCATTGAACTTTCACGAACTGTGTAATGTATTTTTCCTGTTAATATCATTCAAGTGATTTATCGTTCAGAAATGATTTTCATATACTAAGTATTTACACAACAATAATTAACAATAGATTTTTACTGTTTACTTACTCAATAATAAACCATTGGAATCGACCAAAATAATAAATTGATTACCTCCCCCTCAAAATTTGTTGGTTTACATTTCAAGGTACGTAGAATCCAAAAATCTGATAAAAATTATACCGTCCATCCGCTGTACGCGGCATTTTCCGGAGTTTCCACGGACTGATTAAATGAAATTTAAATTAATTTGCCTCGTTTTGATTGAAACATCAAATATATTGATCAAAGGTGAAAAAAGACGGTTGATTTCAAATCCACGTCATTTTTCAGTATTTTACACGTTTTTCCCGAATTCTATAGTCGTTCCTGAAGCAAGAAATTGATTTATCAATGCAATATTTACCCCACCACTCCCCTCTAGAAAATACCTACCGGGGTGGTAGAATTAGAATTTGAGGCATTTTTCAGTATTTCACACGTTTTTTCTGAATTTTAAACTCGTTCCTGATGCGAGAAATTGATTTATCAATGCAATATTTACCCCCACCAACCCCCTACAGAAAATACCTTCCGCGGTGATAAAATTCGAATTTACAGCATTTTTCAGTATTTTACACGTTTTTCCTGACATTTAAACTCGGTCCTGAAGCGAGAAATTGATTTATCAATGCAATATTTACCCCCACCACTCCCCTCTAGAAAATACCTACCGGGGTGGTAGAATTAGAATTTAAGGCATTTTTCAGTATTTCACTGGTTTTTCCCGATTTTTGAACTCGTTCCTGAAGCGAGAAATTGATTTATAATGAAAGATTTACCCCCACCACTCCCCTCTAGAAAATACCTACCGGGGTAGTAGAATTCAAAATTACCATCATTTTCCAGTATTTTACACGTTTTTCCCGACATTGAAACTCGTTCCTGAAGCGAGAAATTGATTTATCAATGCAATATTTACCCCCACCACTCCCCTCTAGAAAATACCTACCGGGGTGGTAGAATTCGAATTTAAGGCATTTTTCAGTATTTCACACGTTTTTTCTGAATTTTAAACTCGTTCCTGAAGCGAGAAATTGATTTATCAATGCAATATTTACCCCCACCACTCCCCTCTAGAAAATACCTACCGGGGTGGTAGAATTCGAATTTAAGGCATTTTTAAGTATTTTACACGTTTTTTTCCGAATTTTGAACTCGTTCCTGAAGCGAGAAATTGATTTATAATGAAAGATTTACCCCCACCACCCCCCTTCTGGAAAATACCTACCGGGGTGGTAGAATTCGAATTTAAGGCATTTTTCAGTATTTCACTGGTTTTTCCCGATTTTTGAACTCGTTCCTGAAGCGAGAAATTGATTTATAATGAAAGATTTACCCCCACCACTCCCCTCTAGAAAATACCTACCGGGGTAGTAGAATTCAAAATTACCATCATTTTCCAGTATTTTACACGTTTTTCCCGACATTGAAACTCGTTCCTGAAGCGAGAAATTGATTTATCAATGCAATATTTACCCCCACCACTCCCCTCTAGAAAATACCTACCGGGGTGGTAGAATTCGAATTTAAGGCATTTTTCAGTATTTCACACGTTTTTTCTGAATTTTAAACTCGTTCCTGAAGCGAGAAATTGATTTATCAATGCAATATTTACCCCCACCACTCCCCTCTAGAAAATACCTACCGGGGTGGTAGAATTCGAATTTAAGGCATTTTTCAGTATTTCACACGTTTTTTCTGAATTTTAAACTCGTTCCTGATGCGAGAAATTGATTTATCAATGCAATATTTACCCCCACCACTCCCCTCTAGAAAATACCTACCAGGGTAGTAGAATTCGAATTTAAGGCATTTTTCAGTATTTCACTGGTTTTTCCCGATTTTTGAACTCGTTCCTGAAGCGAGAAATCGATTTATCAACGCAATATTTACCCCCACCACTCCCCTCTAGAAAATATCTACCGGGGTAGTAGAATTCGAATTTAAGGCATTTTTAAGTATTTTACACGTTTTTTTTCCGAATTTTAAACTCGTTCCTGAAGCGAGAAATTGATTTATAATGAAAGATTTACCCCCACCACTCCCCTCTAGAAAATACCTACCGGGGTGGTAGAATTCAAAATTACCGTCATTTTCCAGTATTTTACACGTTTTTCCCGACATTGAAACTCGTTCCTGGAGCGAGAAATTGATTTATCAATGCAATATTTACCCCCACCACCCCCTTCTGGAAAATACCTACCGGGGTGGTAGAATTCGAATTTAAGGCATTTTTCAGTATTTCACACGTTTTTCCCGAATTTTAAACTCGTTCCTGAAGCGAGAAATTGATGTATCAATGCAATATTTACCCCCACCACCCCCTTCTGGAAAATACCTACCAGGGTGGTAGAATTCGAATTTAAGGCATTTTTCAGCATTTTACACGTTTTTCCCGAATTTTAAACTCGTTCCTGAAGCGAGAAATTGATGTATCAATGCAATATTTACCCCCACCACCCCCTCCAGAAAATACCTACCAGGGTAGTAGAATTCGAATTTAAGGCATTTTTCAGTATTTCACACGTTTTTCCCGAATTTTAAACTCGTTCCTGAAGCGAGAAATTGATGTATCAATGCAATATTTACCCCCACCACCCCCTTCTGGAAAATACCTACCAGGGTGGTAGAATTCGAATTTAAGGCATTTTTCAGTATTTTACACGTTTTTCCCGAATTTTAAATTCGTTCCTGATGCGAGAAATTGAAGAACGTAGAATTCGAATTTACGGCGTTTTGCAGCATTTTATACGTTTTTCCCGATTTTTATTCTTGATAATTTATTTGAATTTTCCCCTCCCTATCTACCATCAGAAGCATGAATAAACAAGGAAGAGAAACGTGATTGTCCTCAAAAGCCTCCTTTAATAAATACTGGAAGAGTAAACTTCCCCTCCATGTTGAGGATAGGCAGAGTGAGGAAGGTCGCAAAAATCCACTGTAGCGAAAAGCTCCCCTATTCATTGAGTCGCAAAAAACCCTCTTGTACGCCTCTTATACGCAAGAGCTGTTGACAATGTATGCATTGTATACAACATTGTAGACAATGTATACAATGCATACATGCATTCATTACCATACTTCATTATAATAATGAAGTAATTAATGAAGTAATTAATAATTAATGACTGAAAATTCTTCCAGCGACCGGCATAAGGGCCTGCGTGCCAACGCCATAGGGGGAGGCCATTGGAAGGATATTAGTACCTATCAACCAGCTCATACTCTTCAGGGAATGAGCGTGGTTTAGGGGGGAGTGTCACAGCTCTACCCTATAATTCTTTAATAAATTAATTTACCATAATTCATTTTCTAAATCTTTATAGGTGCTACTCTTCGGAGACACAAAACAATAATTCATTTAAGGGACTGCCCACACAATCTAGTGGAAGTCAAACGAACTAGGAGTTACCTATGGATCTAGTTCCACCTCAGTGGATGCTCTCCTTGATTCTTTCTCACTTCTCTCCTAGCCTTGCTCTAGCTCAGACGTACATACCTACCTTCTCTTGGTCTTTCCAATCGCTTTTTCATTTTCATTTTTCCAGTTTTATTTTTTCTTCAGTTTTTAGTTCTCATTTTCATTTGATTATTCTCCAGGAAAATCAGGTTCGTTTTGTATTTCTTTTCTCTTTTTTCTTTTACCAAATTTAGTGGTTCTTTCTTTTGTTTTGTTCTATTGTATTGTCCAGAAGGATTTTTCTTTTGTTTCCATTTTTTTCAATTTCCTTTTTTTTTTGTCCTAAGCAGAGGAGTTTATTTGATTTTTCTTTTTCCTTTTGAATCAGTATATTTCGTTTTTCCCTCATTTGCAGTTTCTTTTTCTTTGTCCTTTTCTCAGTCAGTGAGCTTTATTTTATTCTAAATTATAATTTAATTTAGAATTTAATTATTTCCCCATAGTTTGGGGTGGTAGCAGAGTCTGCATAAATTTGAATTTAAAGACTACCTAGTAGATTATAGCCTTTAACTTCATCACAGGTTTCATTTCTTCCTTCCTCCCTCCTCTAAAAATTGTAGTGATAGTGAGATGGCATTCCTTCCGAGTCTACGAAGCCAGAGGAAGCGTTGTTTTCACTTAGTGTGGATGAAAAAGAATCCTAATCGCCTTTTACGTTTTAGGCCTTCCTGAACAATTTTGGTTCCTTGTCTGTCTGTTATGAAATCCTTGTAAAAGGACGAAACTATTCGAAGGTATTGTCCGATTTCAAAGAAATTTTCAGGGATTATGTCGATCAGAATGTTGATGGTTCCTTATGAAATGGCCTCAGACTGATAGCCACTGTGCATTCGCGAACATGAATTTCCCTAGAACGCCCATAACTTGTGCATTTTATATCAAAATTTGATGAAACTTTCCGAGATTATGCCAATCGGAGTGTAGATGGTCCCCAATGAAAATCATCGACCCCCCTACTACTTTTTAGGACGTCCCACAGTAAGACTTGGGCGTCCTTATGCGATCGATCTGGGGTGAAGGAGGACAACACTCAACAGAAAAAAAATAACCACACTGTAATCCGTTTTACACCATTCTGAATCCAAATCTGCGAAAAAACATATTATTTAGTAATGCATGCATTCCAGGGGACGTCCCTTGGATAAGCATTGGATCAGTTTAACCAGTTGGTAAGCGATAAAACTGTTTCACTCGATGTAATTTATTTATTACTTTAGACAAGAAATAGTGACCCCCCCCCCCACCTCACCCTTATCCACCTAAACATTTCTAGCGGCGTGGGAGCCGAGAATCTGAAGAGCATTTTAAAATCCATGATCTACGACACCCAACATGCGAATTCGAGTTCACCCCCCCCCCCCCACCCTTCCACTCACCAATGGTGCCAGTCTGGCACCAAAGCGGAAATACGTCTTAACATTGAAGTTTCATCTATTAGTTTTAATAGGCAGTCCGTCGAGGTTAACGTCCGTATTCAAGGTGAAACACAAAAAAAAAACCCCAAGAAACATGCGGTTTTTGGTGTCCTGGCACCATGGTGGCACCACTATTAGTTCCATGGTGGCACAGAGAAAAATTCATGAAAATCCAGAGGTATAATGAGAATTTTTCCTCAATTTCAAAGGTTGGGTACAATTAGTAAGCAGTAAAGGAACCGAAATATTGAAAAATATGATATTTTGTGAATATTATACCCCCACCATCCCCTCCCCTTGCAAATTTTGGTACTCTGGTAAAATCATGTACTACTCGGAAGATATTTGAGTCAAACAAAAAAAGAAACACGCAAATCGGTTGGAAATTGAGGCCTGGGCAGATTTTACAAGATTCCCCCCGCAAACGCACGTTTTTCAAGCATTAACCCCCCCTTTCCCCCCCTTAAAAGGCGAAATTCGAAATTCCGGCGCCGTAGTGCACAACTAGATAGTTTTCCGCGTCGAAGAAAAAAAGAACCACGAAAATCGGTTGAGAACTAAGGCCTGGGCAGAGTACACAAGATTATGCCCAAAAACACACGTTTTTTGAGCATTAACCCCCCCTTTCCCCTCTTTAAAAGGCAAAATTCGAAATTCCGGCGACGTAGTGCACAACTAGATAGTTTTCCGCGTCGAACAAAAAAAGAACCAGGAAAATCGGTTGAGAACTAAGGCCTGGGCAGAGTACACAAGATTTTGTTACACACACACACACACACAGACATACACCTATGGTTTTTTTCGCAGATTTGGATTCAGAATGGTCTAAAACGGATTACTGTGTGGTTATTTTTTTTTCTGTTGAGTGTTGTCCAACTTCACCCCAGATCGATCGCATAAGGACGCCCAAGTCTTACTGTGGGACGTCCTAAAAACCATAGGTGTATGTCTATGTGTGTGTGTGACAAAATCTTGTGTCGTCTGCACAGGCCTTAGCACTCAACCGATTTTCCTGGTTCTTTTTTTGTTCGACGCGGAAAACTATCTAGTTGTGCACTACGTCGCCGGAATTTCGAATTTTGCCTTTTAAGGGGGGGGTTGATGCTCAAAAAACGTGCGTTTGCGGGCATAATCTTGTAAACTCTGCCCAGGCCTCAATTTCCAACCGATTTGTGTGTTTCTTTTTTTGTTTGACTCAAATAACTTCCGAGTTGTCTATGATTTCACCAGAGTACCAAAATTCGCAAGGAGAGGGGGCAAGTGGGGGATAATATTCATAAAATATCCGATTTTTCAATATTTCGGTTCCTTTACTGCTTACTAATTGTACACAACCTTTGAAATTGAGGAAAAATTCTCATTATACCTCCGGATTTTCATGAATTATTCTCTGTACCACCATGGAACTAATAGTGGTGCCACCGTGGTGCCAGGACACCATAAACCGCATATTTCGTGTTTTTTTTTTTTTTTTTTTTGTTTTTTTTTTGTGTGTTTCACCTTGAATACGGATGTGAACCTCGACGGACCGCCTACTAAAACTAATAGATGAAAGTTCAATGTTACGACGTATTCCCGCTTTGGTGCCAGACTGGCACCATTGGTGGCGGTGGGGGGGGGGGGGGGTGAACTCGAATTCGCATGTTGGGTATCGTAGATCATGGATTTTAAAATGCTCTTAAGATTCGAGGCTCCCATGCCGCTAGAAATGTTTTGGTAGATAATGGTGAGGGGGGGTGTCACTATTTCTTGCCTAAAGTAATAAACCAAATTACATCGAGTGAAACAGTTTTATCGCTTACCAACTGGTTAACTGATCTAATGCTTATCCAATGAGACGTCCCCTGGAATGCATGCATTACTAAACAATATGTTTTTAGTTATCATTACTTGCCTTTTTCAATTAGAAACGACGGATGCAACTAATCTTGAAGAGTAATATCTCAACAAAATTAGTCATTCAGGAAGACAACACTGATAATAGCCAGTTCTTCTTCCCATATTAACAGAGAAGCTTCAGTGTCCTCAAACATGATTTACTACTGGGTAAGTGGAAATCCTGTAACACTGAAATTGTTCAGAAATTATTGTTATTATTTCAGGCTGAATTTGGATAATTGTATAAAGGATATAGGTTCCATGGGCATAGATGAGATCCCTTTCCTTGAGATTCCTATTTGATAAAAAACAAATCGAATGCTCCCTTCGTCTTTGGGGGTGAGTTAATAAGAAAAAAGTATTATTATTCGTTGTGGTAAAATGATTTTAAGTTTTCGGTCAATTCCACTGATTAATTGCCTAAAATTAAACATGTTTTTCAAGAAGATTTATCCTTCACATTGTACTGTGGCTCCTACTTATCAGATCGTCATGAGATCTATGTGCTATCACCTTAGGCCCATCCCCCGAATACCTTGAAAGCAATCAGGCCATTATATTGTGAGAAAATATGTCTACAAAAATGGTACTGCAAAGACTCTACCATTAGTACAAAGAAAAGCGATTCGTAGGCTACTCCACATCGACTCAGACAATTCCAGGTAAATCATGATTCACCTTATTATGTAAATGAACCATAATTTTGGTACATAAGAACTAATTTTTCCCTTCATTCATATTGAAAAGAGTAGATTACGTCATTATTAGCAATATTGCGACACTAGTTTTTGCTCACTTCCAATCATCGGATACCCTCGGATACAGCTTTTTGGAACTTCTCACATAGGTCTTTCAGATAAACAAAAAATAAAGAATTCAAATTCCGATTTAAATGTTAAATTGTTCGATTTTGGCAAATTTGGAAGGTTATTGACCATGATGATTGCATCCAACAGGATTAGCACCAAGTCCAAGGCCAATTTATTACAGGTAAGTAGGTACCTACTGCATGATCTTTTTAACTTACCTATTTATATCTACTTGTAAATGTCTAATTGTTAACAAAACTGACACTAAGAGGCTACTTCATGGTGACAAATTATAGAATTTATTTACATAATATACTAAATAACTCTTCATAAATGGCTGATGAATGGGACAATTTTCACAAAAACATGTAGGTACCAAACCGAAACAAACATAAACAACATAAATTAATGAGCGAATTTTCGAAGTAATCTTTCAGATGAAGGTATGGATAATAAAAGGAACAATGGTGTTACAATTTCTTTTAGATAGTTTTTTGGATTTTTTTGTTTTCAGAATACCATACCAACATACTGTATGCACAGGGTATGCTTTGAAGACGGTAGGAGTCCATATTGACGTTCTACTCGTTTCCACGAACTCATACACATTGCTATTGTTGGTTTTTAGATTTTCAGTATACCATACCAGCATAGGTACTGTATGCACTGGCTATGCTTTGAAGATGTTAGGAGTCCATATTCATGTTCTATTCGTCTCCACGAACTCATAGAGTACTCACAAGGCTGTTGTTGGTTTTTTCGATTTTCAGTATACCATACCAACATACTGTATGCACTGGGTATGCTTTGAAGATGTTAGGAGTCCATATTCACGTTCTACTCGTCTCTACGAACTCATAGAGAACCCACACGGCTCCTGCATTGCTGGGTACAACAAATATACTCACGTTTTCATTATGTATGTAAAAAATATACATACTTTTCTTAATTTTTGGACAATTTTCAATTTTGAAAAAAGCATTTATATCAGAAATTTTGTGCTGAATCCGAATATACCATATATTACTATGATTGTGAAGGTAAAAACCCCCAAAAACGGGTAAACCTCGTTTTTAGAATTATTTTTGAAATTTGGACCATTTTTTGAATCATTTTCCTTAAAAATTTGCTAAAAGAAGACTATAAGCTCTTTTCTTCTCAAATTGATAATCATAAATATGGGGAAATTCATCAGTCACCAAATAATTCTAATATTCTAATATAAATAATTTCTAATATAAATAATTCTATACGTGAGGATGCTATACAGCCCATCCAATTAGGTGAATAAGTTCATCAGTTTTCGATCTACTCACCAGGTCATTTTTATTATTTTCAGGTTTTGCCATTCATTCTTTGCATAACTGGAGTTGCAGCTATTTCGAGTTCAAACGGTGTTTGCAAAACCGAGATAAAGTTAGTGAAATCCACCTTATAACGAATGTTTGTTGTGGTCTCAATTGCTTGTCCGATGAATGGATTCAATGTTTTCAAGGGTAATTACCCGATGTAATTGCCATTTTGGGCAATTTCAATTACTATGAGTACTAGCCTGCTAAAAATTGTAAAATTTGTACGTCTTTGCGTGCAAATAAAATTCACCCATAACATCACAACATTAACCCAACAGAATATTTCACCGTAAAACAATGGGAACAATAGGAATTTGTGTAACTCACTAAAGTTGTCAGTTACTCACATAGATTACGAGTATATAACTAACTTTTCTTCAAATAGCCTCCATGCACAATACAAGGTATGTGCATAATACTTGTTATACGTACCTACCAGCAAAACATCGTTGACAGATAGGGGTGCGTTCGTAACACTGAATGTTGTCCCGTTTTACTCAAGTTGGGGCCGCAGGAGATGCAGTAGTTCCGGGTGCTGACTTGAACGCATGGAAAAAGGCAGATAGCAAGGCTCAAAGGATCATTGTGACGTCTATTCACACCACGCTCATGACCCATATAATGACATGCACTTCATCCAAAGAAATGTGGGATAGGTTGTCAAGCGTTTTTGAGCACAGATCAGAAGCAGCAATTCATATGGAGCACCAAAAGTTCTATGAATATAAGAAGAAGTCAAGTGATTCCATCAGTGAACATGTTGCAAAGGTTGAAGAAATATGCCACAGACTTGCAATTTTGGGAGAACCAGTGACAGATAGTGCCAAAATTACGAAAATTCTGATGACCCTTCCTGCGTCCTATAATCATTTCTTTTCAGCTTGGGAATCAACTCCTAAGGATTTAAGGACAGTGTCGAACTTGACGACTAGACTAATCACTGAAGAAAGTCGAATCATCTCACAGCAGAAAAGTGCCGATATTGAAGCTGCGTTTACAGCAAAGCAAAAGTGGTACAAACATTTTGACGAAAAGTTTCAAAATAGCAACTGGAAAAAAGAATGTTTCATCTGCAAGAAAGATGACCACTTCAAGAAGGACTGTCCACAATACTGGAAGAATCGTCAAACCAGGACAAATCTGGTAATGACGAAAGAAAAAGAGGAACCGGATCGGCATTCGTAACATGCTTAGCTGATATGACTGACTTTTCTGACAATAATTGGTGGTATGTGGACTCTGGAGCGAGCCATCATATGAGTTCCAGAAGAGAATGGTTTGGAGGGTATGAACAACTACCAGACAAAATACCTGTTGTATTAGGAAATGGCCAGATAATCTATGCAGAGGGAATGGGGTTCATAAACATTGAAGCATTTGGGAATGGCAAGTGGACGAAGAGGCACTTAGCTTGTGCTTTGTATGTTCCTGGTCTAGCGGTAAATTTGTTCTCATTAGGTTCGGCTTTAGATAAGGGGTTGAGAATGTTTGCTGACAGAGATTCTTGCGAATTCCAGCTAAATGGTGAGGTTGTCGCTATTGGTCATAGAAAAAGCTCGTTATTCAAATTGAAATTTAAAGTTAAAAACACGGAAATGGTGGGAAAATCAGAAAAAGTCGTTATGAGGTTTTTCGAAAGCCATGCAGAAGGAAAACATTTGAACAGAAATGAAAACGAAGAAAATCATGATCCAAGAGCAGAAAAAAACCAAGTACACCATGAAAATGAAGAACCACGCAAAGTCGAAGAACCTCGATATGGCCTAAGAGATAGAGCTTCTATCCAATCTCCTTTGAGATACCAATCATTAATAGCAAAAACTGGTGTGAGTATTCAAGAGAGTATCGAACCTACTGATGAAGCTGATAAGTGGAAGTTAGCAACAAATCAGGAGGGATGCATAGAGAAGAAAATTGAGAAATTCAATATGGAAACATCCAACTCCATATTATCAACTCCTGCTGAGAAGATCGAAATCGGAGGAAATCAAGCAGTGGGGGTTCCCTACACAGAAATGATTGGTCAAATCATCAGAGGCGCACTAGAAGACAGCGAAACGAGTTTTACAATACCTGTTTGGAACAAAAGAGTACGACCGTTATTCCCTTCACAGAATTGCAACGAAATCTTACGTTATAGCGATACCAACTACGCTGGTGATGTGAGTTTTAGTCGATCAGTGTCGGGCTACGCAATTCTGAGAGGGTGGTCAGCTTGGAGTTTCAGACCAGCCGCAATAAGTGGGGGTATTGGATAAATATTGCTCTGGTATTTATTCATAAACCCACAGGTGTTTTGATGACCACGTGTTCAAGTGCCCCGAAAAAGTTTTGACATTTTCATGTCTTTCATATGGCACATAAAAAAAAAATCGTCACGAAATTTGATGCAACGAAATTTGATGCGACGAAATTTGTCCCAAGTCGCCACAATGATGATTATGACCATCAGAAGTGAAGTTGTTAGGTACTTTACAGGTAGGTACTTTACAGTTAGGTAGGTACTTTACAGTTTGGTATTACCAGATCAGCTGAGTCGAAAATCGAGCTCCCAGATCAGCTGAGTCGAAAATTGAGTTCCCAGATCAGCTGAGTCGAAACTCGAGCTCCCAGATCAGCTGAGTCGAAAATCGAGCTCCCAGATCAGCTGAGTCGAAAATCGAGCTCCCAGATCAGCTGAGTTGAAAAATCGAGCTCCCAGATGTCTCGGGAAGGGAGGGGGGGGCATGAAAATGTTTCAATGTGTTGCAGACTCGTATGCAAGCGTTTTTTCTTATCAATATCAGTGATATTGATAAATTAAAGAAAGAAAAATATTATTTAACGGATGACTAGTATCGCAAAAACACATTCTGTGTTCCTATGATTTCATACAGAGTATGGAAAAAGAAATAAACCGGGGGGTGCAGGGGGGCGGAGCCCCCCGCCGAGGCGCAAAGCGCCGAGTTTTGGTTTATTTTTTAGAAATTTACAAATTTACTTCAAGTTTACACAAGTGAACTTGAATGTGAAGCGAAATTAGGTTGATAGGTGGTGACAATGGCAGATCTGTGTTCTTTGCAGGCGAGTGATCTGTCAGAAGAATAATAAACCTCTTTGTAATAATTTGCAGCGTTTTTTTCTTATTGTCTTGTAAAATACAAGTATTTTGTGCCGTTTCACTAATCGTTATTTATTACGTGAAGTTTGCTTACTCTGCTAACCTCAATTTGGAGGACTGTACAAATTAAATTTGAAACACATTAGGCCACAAAAATCAATTGATGTAGCTTTAGTTGACAGGGTGAATCTCATGCAAGTGTACCACGAAAGACTTGCTCACCAGAACATGAAACACGTTGCAAAAGTGATCAAGAATGAACTTGGGATTGAACTCAAGAAAGAAGATCAACTCTGTGAAGCGTGTATATACGGCAAAGCCCATAGAAAGAAATTTGGAACAAGAGAGAAAACTACAACACAAGGTGAGATCGTTTCATGTGATGTAGTTGGTCCCTTTGTTCAGTCCATAGGAGGTCGAAGATATTATGTTTGTTTTAAAGACCACTTTACAAAATTTCGCCAAATATACTTCATGAAAAATAAATCTGAAGTAGTTCACAAACTTGAACAGTACTTGAATGAAACCAAAGTCTTGGGACATGTCATAAAAGTAGTCTTAAGCGATAATGGTGGTGAATTTGATTGCGATGCAGTAAGACGGTTACTAATAAAACATGGCATAAGACAACGACTAACCATGCCATACACACCTGAACAGAATGGGTGTTGTGAACGTGATCATCGAACTATAGTTGAAGCAGGTAGAACGTTGATGCATGCTCATGGCGATTTACCGAAAGGGTTGTGGGCAGAGATCATTAACACTGCAGCTTATATCATAAATAGAACCGGAATTTCAAGTATAGAAGGAAAATCACCGTATGAATTGTGGATAGGAAAGAAGCCTGATATTAAAAATTTGAGAATCATAGGCTGTACTTGTTACGTACATATTCCTAAGCCATGTCATAGATCAAAAATGTCGAAAAAAGCAGTTAAAGGAATTTTAGTTGGATACGAAGAAAATGATGGTTATAGAATTTGGGTAACTGAACAGTCTAAACTAATGAGGTCCAGAAATGTACTTTTTGACGAAAATTTTTTGACAGGAAATATGCAGAAAATAGATACAAGCAAAGAAGAACCTTCTGTAATCAATTTCCGAAAACTTCATTTGCAGGAAGGAAAGAAAATTATTGAAATAGCTACCCTAGAAAACACAGGATCTGACTTAGCTCCTGAAGAGTTTGAAGCTTTAGAAGACACGGAAAGCACTGGTGAGGGTACTTCAAATGAACGAAAGTTGAGAGATCGAAATACTCTCAAGCCACTTGAGAGGTATGGATATGCACATTTGTTAATGACAGCAGAAACTGATATTGAAAATCTAGATGAGCCTAAAAATTTCAGAGAAGCAATCAACAGTAAAAATAAGGAACATTGGGAAAAGGCTATGTTAAGTGAAATAAACTCTCTAAAAGAAAACAAAACTTGGACCCTGGAAAATTTACCTGCTGAGAAGAAAGCAATCTCAACTAGGTGGGGTTTCAAAGTAAAAATGAACCCTGATGGTAGTCCAAGACGATTCTCAGCATATTTAATAAAAATTGGATTCAAACAAAGTACTGCGGACAACTGCTTATTCCCGAAGAAAACCGAATCCTCCAACATCATGATCGGTTTGTGGATGATGGGATCGTTGCTTCAAGCAGGGAGGAGGATTTGACAAATTTTTGTGGAAGATTTAAGAAGGGAATTTAAAATTACTACGAAACCAGCGTCTTTCTATCTTGGATTTGAAATAGAAAAACATAAAGAAGACATTTTTACCAAACCTCTCGCGAAGCCAAAGTTTTTGAGTATCCGGGAGAGACTTGGTATTGTTGTTGTTGGGAAGTAGTAACTAAAATTTGTTTCAGAAAATCAAAATTAATAATTTGGGAGGATGTTGAAGTCACTACTAAATTATAACATTTTGATTACCAACACAACACCACCCGTCATATTTAACACCCGTTCAATCACGAATTGAAGAATACATTATGTCTTTTGAATTTGCCCAAGCAAGTCGTTCTCATTTATTTTCTGTAATATTCCAATATCTACTACACATTTTAATAATTAGTTCGTCTTAAACCAAATTTAGCCCATTAGTGCCCGTAATTATTTTTTTCTAAAATTTCTGATGAAACTTGGTAAGAAGCCTCATATTACGCCTAGAATCACTAGAAAAATAATTTTAAAAATTTCGGCGTACGAAAAGGTGTTCTAAAGGGGTGTTCCCAAATTAGCCCTCTGGGCACTCAGCACTAGCAGTTCTGGGAAAGTAATACTCAGTCACGACCGATCATTTTTCAACAGTTATTGAAGTATATAAAACCAAAAAACCGTCACAAAAAAGTTGTAAATAGTAAATTTTGTCGAATAAACGAAAGAATGTGGCAACTAACGTATTATCTCGAAAATGTTGAGTGGAATGTATTGAAATAGTCAACGCACGTTCCCTGCTTGAACTTGCACATGGCGCATACTCAAGCAGTGCAGTTTATTCCTGCGTATCTCTTCATTTTCTTCCCCTCCGTATACAAAATGTGGTGGTCTATATTATCATTGCATCGCTGACCCTAGATGTAGAAATCGATCTTCCAGAAGTCCCTGGATGTCTCCAGGCGACAGCTTAGCCTATCAAAAACGTCTGGGCCAATTCCGTCTAAACTGTAGTTAAGGAACTTTAGAACTCTTCTATGACAATATCCATCCTTTTTGGGTAGATGCGTCTATCCCCAAGGAAAATACCGCCCATCACCATTTCTTGTTTCTTACGCCGATGCAGCAAACAGCGTGCACATGTCCGGCAATTGCTCCCAGAACAATAAACCTCTGAGGACTGAAATATCCACAAAACATTTAATTCTTCAACAGAAATTGGCGGATATTTTGAATTTATTTCAACTGAGTTTGGTTCTTATACTTCATTGTTCCCCAACAAAGGGTTGATCGCGTCTTGAAAGAATGAAATATAAGAAATTATACTTCGTACTCCGGTCTACAAAGAATGAAATATAAGAAATTATAAGATGGTAAAAATCATCGGATGGTAATAATGAACGAAGGAATGTCATCTCAAATCAAGATCAATCAAATATCAGATCTGTTGGAATAGTGTTCACGACATACTTATGATGAGTATGTCTATACGAAAGTGTCGCCAAGTGCCCAGAGGGCTAATTTGGGAACACCATGATACAGTTCAGTTTTTCACAGAGCTACCAAGGGATATTTACTCAGTTATGAACTGTTCTCGTTGGGTAACAACCATAATCTAAAACTATGCGAAGAAATACCGTCAAAATAAGAATTTGAAGTAGTTGTGACAATAATGCCGCAGTCCGTCGACGACCAGATTGTCACTCATCTTGGAGACTGAATAAACCACACTGAGCAATTGATTCATTCAAACTGAATGCACTCCTAACATGGTAGGGAATCTAGGTAGCTTGTAAGACCGAAAAGTAAATAATAGAATCAAAATTACACCAAGAATTGGGAGAATTGTGAGACCAGGTTTGCCGTTCCGCTACTAGCCCGCTGGGCACTAATGGGTTAGTATCATTGTTTTGATTTCTCTTCATCAGGGTTCCACGAATTGAAAAAGTTACATACACCGAGAAAAAAAGATGTGCAAGTTACGAAAGCTGCTGGTACCGTAATGTTAAGAAAACAAAATCGCAGGTGAGTACAGTCGAGCACAGAAGGCGAGCGCTTTCGATGTAAGGAAATTGTCATCAGGCCGTCGAGAAAGTACTAAAGTTAGTCAGTCAGTGAGTGTTTCCTGACGTCCTGTTTATAAGTGATGTTTGAGCATAATATTAATGAATATACTCGTAAGTGAATAATTAGTAATAAGATACATTAATTTAATTGAAACGAGTACATTAGTTACTTTAAAGACCTACCTATTTTATAATTAATGAATTAAAGTCATTCATGTCTTTCTTAGTTAATAATATTAATCATTACATAATATGAAGAGACTCCACCTTCTGACTTGTGTTCGAAAAGTTAATTGGGCAAAATTGAACTAGGAACTTAAATTGAGTGAATTTGATGAAATTTAGAGACAAACATTGAACTTGGATTGCAGAATTAACTCATGTAAAAAGAAATATTCAGACGGAAATTGTCCATGGCCCGTAACCATTAAATGATGGGGGTTTGGTAGGTAAGATGATCCCCCCGACCAAAGCCATTAAATTGAACATTAAGAGGTACCTATATAGATTTGAAATGAACCAGGCAGAGAGTTGGTCTACAATAATTGTAAACCACTATTATAGGGCCTTTTAAAGGGTGTATTAAACTTTTCCGTCTTCGCTTTTTTTTTTGCCACTTACAATGTTACTTTTTTTCACTTCGAATTGCAGCACTACAACAAACTGTAAAACTCCCTCAAATTTTGAGAAAATCAACATCTAATCACACCGTTGGAAAGAGTGCCAAACCAATTTTTAAAAGAAGGACTCAAGGGTAAAAATTAGATGAATTTCAGTTCCTAGTTCAATTTAAGTTCCTTATTAAATAAGTATAAGATTAAGGTCTTTATAATTTACTAATTTTTTCGTTTCAACTAGATCAATATAAGTTATTACTGAACTATTCACTTATATATTAAGCTCAAACAACAAGTTAACCTTACTTTTGGAACATTTTTTGAAAAATCAAAGTTTTTTAAATTGTTTATGCAGTATTCTCACGAGTACCTTTATGATTTTTGCGATAACTCTGAATGTACAATTTATTCATATATGTTTAGATGTAACTTCTTTTAGATGTAATAGTCCTTCGAAATGCGTTTTTGGAGCCTATTTTTGGAAATTGGTACCGTTTGCTGTTGTCTAAAAATGCTTGCCTCTCACCTTTTCTTTTATTACTATGGACATTTTGGATTCTTTTTCAACCAAAAATTGTTGGTCCATTTCGATGACTTATTTTTCATCGAAAATAAGCTTAAAGAAGGCAGTCTGTCAACAAGTTATGTTCGAAAACTAGTTTCTTCAGTGATTGAATATTTTGTCTTTGAGAACCCAGATTGCTGGCATCATCGAAGCAATCTTGACGATTTTAGAGATTTTGTCTGGTGTGTTCGTTGTTCATGTTCAATGAGAGCTCATTGTTAGAAGAGAATAAAACTATAATAGTAAGTAGGGAGGTACGAGTATGTTTGAGGAAATTTATCTGAGTTACTTATTCTAAAGTTGAGAAAATAACTAGTACACCTGAGACTCGGTATAGATAGAAAATATTCAATATTCGATTCAATTTCAGGTGGCGTTTGATACACACAATAGTTACTACTGCTGCCCTGGATATAAGAAGAAGGGTCCGACCGGGCTTGAGCTCAATACTACTGCAATAAGCTGTGAGCCCGTATGCAGCGATCCCTGCGTCAACGGGAAGTGCTCTTCGCCCGGAAAATGTGATTGCCTTCCTGGCTTTAGAAAGACCAAATCGGACCATATCTGCGAACCTGTATGCGAGCCGGCTTGTATTAACGCTGAATGTGAACCGGGTAACAAGTGCACGTGTCACATTGGATACGAGAAAGTTGGCGATAAGTGCAACCCTATCTGCTCCGATGGTTGCGTGGACGGCTATTGCTTAAAACCTGAAATCTGTGCTTGCAATGCGTCGTACATTTTGTCTTTGAACGAGCCTGTGTGCAAGCGTGATTGTGAAAACGGCAAATGCGTTGCTCCAAATCGTTGCGAATGCTTTGAAGGACATGTCGAGGGCGAGGACTGGAACTTGTGCAAACCTTACTGTCCAGAGCCTTGTGAGAACCCCTGGTGCACAGCGCCGAACGTCTGCACATGTTTTGAAGGCTACGATCAATTAGTTGGAGAAAATCGATCTCACCAGTGCGTCCCGCGTTGTTCCACAGAATGCTTGAATGGCGAATGTATTGCACCCGATGAGTGCGGTTGCAACCAAGGTTTTGAAATGGATCTTGATGAGCAACAGTGTGTCCCACTGTGCTCCAACGGCTGTGACAACGGCATATGCGTCGCTACTGAAAAGTGCTCCTGCAACAAGGGCTACAGGAACTCCAATGAGTCTTGCATACCTCACTGTGACCATCCGTGCGTCAACGGAGATTGTACAGCTCCTAATGAATGCACTTGCAACAACGGAACTCTGAAAGCAAGCACCTACCATTGCTTGTTGACATGTGCCAACACCCGACAAGACCGATGCTTCCATGAATCTCTTGTTCCGATGACGTCATCTTTAATCCAACACTCTGACACAAGCGAAATGCCGTACATCGACTTTATTGGAACGACTTCACTTTGTTGAAGAGTTCTTCCACTCACACATTTTTTGTGTCATATTGTTGTCGTTGTGAACAACTAATATTAAAATAAATCTTCACTTCTTCCTGTTACATCGTATAAAAAGGTTCATTCACAAAATAATATAATTTAATTGAAAAAATTGTATTAGGTAAAAAGGACTAGAGTTTGTCTCAATACAAGAGGTTATGGGAATTCAAAAGCACGCCTAGAAATGACGAACGTAAGTTATAAAATAGAACACTTGCGGAAAGATAACTTTGATACTTGGAAAATCCAAGCAAGAGCTATCCTAGTTAAAAATGGGCTCTGGGGTTATGTATCAGGCACAATCCCGAAACCAGTCGTATCTGATGGAGGCGGTGATGCTATTGGTAGAGCAGCACTTGAAAAGTGGGAAAAAGATGACTTGATGGCATTTTCAGATCTTATGTTATTAATCGCACCTAGTGAGTTAAGTCAAGTAAAGAACTGTAACACTTCACAAGAAATTTGGGAAACACTTCAAAACATCTACCAAAGTAGTGGACCTGCTAGAAAAGCTAGTTTAATGAAGCAACTCATACTCAAAAGAATGAAAGATAGTGAAGACACTAGGGAGCATCTCAAATCATTCATGGACATCGTAAATAAGTTGAACGAAATGAACGTACAAATGGACAAAGACTTTATTACAGTAATCATGCTATATAGTTTTCCTGAGTCATTTGAAAATTTTAGAATCGCAATCGAGACAAGGGACAAATTGCCGAGTCCTGAAGAACTGAAAGTAAAGATCATTGAGGAGTCAGATGCTAGGAAAAATAAAATCGCGTCAGATAGGGGAAGTGATGAAGCTTTTTATGGAAAAACATATAAAAATAAGTTCCAAAAAGGTTCAAACAATAATTCCAAAATAAACTATCAAAAACAAAAAGAAAATAAAGATGTTCAATGTCAAATTTGCCACAAATTCCGTCATACAGCAGACAAATGTTGGAAAAACCAAAACAAAAGGAGTGATTCCACATTCAAGTTGACAGAAGAAAGTTTGTCAACCCATGAATCTGAGTTGGAAAAATCGGATGATTGGTGCTGGGATAGTGGTTGTACCTCACACATGTCAGGAAGTGAAGCGAAATTTGAGAAGTTAGGAAAAACTATGAACCAAAGTCTACGCCTAGCTACAAAGTCGCACACTACACCAATAACCGGATCAGGAAATATTAAAATTGAAACCAAAAATGGAATGATCAATTTAACAAATACTTTACATGTTCCAAATCTATCTACCAACTTACTGTCAGTTGCAAAAGTAACAGAAAATGGACACATGGTTTTATTTGATTCAAACAATGCTGTCATATTTGAAAAAGATTCGGAGAGTGTGAAGAAAACAAAAAGGCTAATTGCTAGAAGTAATAAAGATATTTTGTTGAGAGCAGATAAAATCAACGGACTTTTTTACACTAAAATTAAAGAATCAAAGTAAAATTTGGAAACATCAAAGTTTACAAAGATAGAAGAATGGCACAGAAAACTTGGTCATTTGAACGAACTAGAACTAAAGTTAGCATTGAAAAACAAAAGTGCACAAGGTATAGATTTTAATGGAAAAGAAAAATTGGGCCATTGTGAAATCTGTCTAACTGGAAAATTTCCGAGGTTACCATTTCAGAAACGAGAAAAACCAAAGAAAACGGAACTGCTGGAAATAATACACTCTGATATCTGTGGACCTATGCGAGTACCTTCACCGAATGGAGCTCTATATTTCGTCACGTTTATTGACGATTCCACAAGGTACGGACGTGTTTACTTCTTGAAGCAGAAAAGTGATGCATTTCAAGCGTTCAAGAGTTACAAGAACGAAACAGAAAATCACATGGGTAAGAAAATCAAATTTCTACAGACGGACAATGGAAAGGAATATGACAACGTCGAATTTTCAAATTTCTTGAATGAATCAGGAATTAGACGAAGACTAAGTTGCAGCTATACTCCACAACAAAACGGACTAGCTGAAAGGAAGAATAGGACGCTTCTAGATATGGCTAGATGCATGTTGATTGAAGCTAACATGCCAATGATGTTTTGGGCTGAAGCTATTAACACAGCCAATTATCTAAGAAACAGATGTCCATCCAAATCGTTAAATAACGAAAATCCTTTTCAAAAATGGGTAGGTAGATCACCATCTGTAAGACATCTACAAATTTTCGGTTCGAAAGTATATTTCAAAAATAAAAGACCTAACTTAGGAAAATTTGAACCCCAAGCAGCAGCTGGAATTTTTGTTGGATATTCCGAACTATCTAAAGCCTTTAGAATCTGGGATCCGAAACAAAAGAAGGTTCAAATTACTCGTGATGTAAAAATACTTCCAAAATTTTACTATTTGAGGTCAGAAAATGATGAAAAATACAACTTCATTAACGAAAACGATATTTCAACAACTGAAGAAATGGAAAGTGAGAAAAATGATAACATACAAATAGAAATTGAAAACACCAGCTCAAGAGGAGTTGGAGTGGAACAAGAAATAAATGAAGAAGAAATGTCTGAAACTTTTGAAGACTGCATAGATGAAGTAGTTGAGGAAGAAAATTGCAGACCTAACAGGAATAGACGATTACCATTCTGGACTGCTGATTATGAAATGGCTGCATTCACAAATAAAGAACTGAATGGGCCAGACGCAAACGAGTGGCATAAAGCAATAAAAGAAGAAATTAAGTCACACTTGCAAAATGACACATGGATTTTGACGGATAAACCAAAAGATCGAAAAATAATAAGTAGTAAAATGATTTTGAAGAATAAATTGAAACCAAACGGAGAAATTGATCGAAGGAAAGCTCGCCTAGTCGCCAGAGGTTTTGACCAACGACCGGGAATCGACTACGACGAAACCTTCGCACCAGTCATGAAATTGAGTTCTCTGAGATTCCTACTAGGACTTGCAGTAGAGAAAAACATGAAAATATCTCAATTGGATGTTAAAACTGCATTTTTAAATGGTGACTTGGAAGAAAATATATACATGGAAGTTCCTGAACACCTTGAAAAATATTTAGTGGAAATAATGAACGAAGGTTATAACAAGGACAAAACAGTATATGACCGCGCTAAGGACGCACTGAACAAACTAAGGCTTTCTGAAAAACCTCAAGCTTGTCTACTCAAAAAGGCCTTGTATGGACTTAAACAAGCGGGAAGGCAATGGTTTTTGAAGTTGGACAGCAAGTTGAAAACACTGGGTTTCAAACCATCGAATGCTGATCCTTGCATTTACGTCAGCTCGTCAGGAGGAGACACTGAAACCATAATTGCTGTGTATGTTGACGATCTGGTAATTGCATCCACATCACAAGAAACTTTAGACTACGCCAAAAAAGACCCTGACAGAAAATTTTGAAATGCGAGATCTGGGACAACTTTCATACTGTCTCGGAATTGAATTCAAAATTGAACAAAATTCCATCTCTATTTGTCAAAAGAAGTATATAGAAGAAGTTTTGGAAAAATTTAATATGACAAATTGTAAGCCAGTAGGAAGTCCAATGGAAACAGGCCTCACACTGGAGAAAAGAAAAGGAGATGAGGACTATCCGTTCCAGAAACTGATCGGCTGTCTCATGTACCTGGATGTAGCAACAAGACCAGATATTAGTCACGCAGTCAGTTACCTCAGTCAGTTCAACCAATATTATGGGAAGGAGCATTGGCTAGCAGCAAAGCGTGTGTTACGCTACTTACAAGGTACAAAAACCGAAGCACTGGTGTACCGAAAAACTGGAAAGGATTTGTTCGGACTCACTGACGCTAACTGGGCCACATGCACAATCGATAGGAGGAGCTACACCGGATTCTGTTTTGTGTATACCGGAGCTGCTGTATCGTGGGAGTCAAGAAAACAGCGAACAGTAGCATTGTCAACAGCTGAAGCTGAATATATGGCGTTGACAGATGCGTCAAAGGAAGCAATCTACCTTAGACAATTGTCCAACGACTTTGGAGAGAAAATCCGACCGTTGATAACCAGTGATAACCAGACCGAGTCTTCAGTGATAACCAGGCTGCAAAAACTCTCGCAAGCAACCCTGTCGTTAGTTCCAAAACCAAGCACATTGCGATAAGGGAACACTTCATACGAGAGGCAGTTCAACGACGAGAAGTTCAAGTGGAATATCTGAAGTCAGAAGACATGATAGCGGATATCTTCACGAAGGGACTTCCAGCACCGAGACTCACGAAGTTGAAAAGTACACTTGGACTCTTGGAGTGTTCGTGAGGGGGAGTATTGGAACGACTTCACTTTGTTGAAGAGTTCTTCCACTCACACATTTTTTGTGTCATATTGTTGTCGTTGTGAACAACTAATATTAAAATAAATCTTCACTTCTTCCTGTTACATCGTATAAAAAGGTTCATTCACAAAATAATATAATTTAATTGAAAAAATTGTATTAGGTAAAAAGGACTAGAGTTTGTCTCAATACAAGAGACTTCCCAGAAGAAAAGCTTCTATCAGTGCCTTGCAGTTATTTGTCATCAGTTAATTTGAAAAACGGTTTCCTCGAAAGCCATTATCAATGCTACATCTATTTAGACTTTGAAGAGAACTCTTTGATGGTCGTATGTTCAGTAGATTCAGAAACTAAGGTATCTTCAGAAAGTTACAACCAGACACCGTGTGGATGTCGAATTCCACCTCACTGCAAACTAAATTCATGAACGTGTTATTTGTACATCAAGAGGTTTCAGGCTATTGTACGGCACAGCTGTGTCCAACTTCGAACAGGTAAGCAAACATAGTTTCCTTTTTCTACTTGCATTTTCAAAGCATTCTTTGCACATTTTAGAGATAAGAAAAATTCTTAAAAATCGAAATTTCCTTTTACATTTTACGTTTTAAATATTTCTCAACAACATTTGTTCGGTGTCTGTCATACCGTTTGCAGATTCTTGTTTCGAGCTGCACGAAGTTATTTCCCAGTTGTCGGGGTTTGTACAAATTAACGTCTAGATAACCAGACTGATAGTAATCTCTGCCCATACACAAACGTAAAATCCTAGTTAGAGCAAATCTATACGTAGTTACAGTCTGTCATACCGTTTGCAGATTATTGTTTCGGGCTGCACGAAGTTATTTCCCAGTTGCCAAGGTTTGTACAAATTGACGTCTAGATAACCAGACTGATAGTGATCTCTGCCCATACACAAACGTAAAATCCTAGTTAGAGCAAATCTACACGTAGTTACAGTATGATTTCGATGAAACTTTCAGGTTTTGTGCCAGCTAGAGTCCCAAATTGATTCCATGGCTCCCGTATCAGAGGCATCATGCGCAGACTTTGAACCCTCCTAGAAAGCATAAATTTACAGTTTTATAGTATCAAAGCTGTTTAGATGATTGGAGAATAGACATTTTGTTGATTCCCAATGCATCAGGTCATCTACGCAATCGAGTTATGGATACAAGCAGGCTATATGCCCACTTGGCTTTTTTTATTGATGACTTTATTGTAGGAAGGTACGTAATGCGAGTAGGACATCATGACGAGGAGTGACATTAAATCTGTGGTGTATAGTTTCTTAGTGTGATTCTCAAAATGGATGGTGGTGGTGGCGGGTCAAAATTTTTAATGAATCTCCTCCGAATTTAATGCACCTTTTTTTCAACCTGAAAATATGGTCATAATTAATAAATGAACATAGTGCTGTTGTTTTAGTTTTTGAGATTCCACTTCAATTTCGATAGAATTTTGTAAAAAGAGTTACGAGGTAAATCAGGACCAGCCTATAATTCTACATCATTACATTACCATGATCATTCAAGCTATTCCCAAGCAAATCAAATCATTGGGTGAATGGGAAATCAACTGATGAGGGAAATGAGGATAAGTGGCTTCCCTGATTGGAGGTGGCAGGACCTCTTAGCCTAGGTAAGCTGTAGGTTCCTAACTGACTGTGTAACATCAGCAATCAGCATCACACCTCAGCACATTTTACTAGTTTCAATTACCTGCGTCCTTCCAAATATTTCTTTCACAGCTTTGATTCTCTACACCTGAGGGAGTGAAATGTTTAGCATTTACCTTTTACTAGACTCAACTTTTCATATCACACAACAATTCAATTAAAACCCTTGTCTCTCGAGGACGTAAAGAATCTCAAAGTTGAATATTAACTTTATAGGGTACGTACGGAACTGAGAACAGCATCTAAACTCTCTGCGATTGTGGAGTGTGCGATTTGATCTCAGTCAAATCAAGCCTTCCCGCGGAATATCGACTTTGTAGAAGGATCAGGGTTGAAAATAACCTCAGAGCTCATTCAGCTGATTAGCCGGTCATTCATTTCCAGAGAGCCTTCTTGTAAATTGCAAACACCAGAGAATGTAGTGTTCCATTTTCCTTTGTTTTTTTTCAGGAGGTTATACTTGAACGCACTTTCGAATCTTTCCGTTTGCAAGGAACGACCTGCAGAGAACAGAAAGGAGCCCAATGGTAAAATTTGTATTATTATTAACGTTTTTATTCCTTTTAATTTAATTTCAAAAAATAAATCTTCCTTCATAACTAAAGAAAAGGACACTCCGACCTTCGTTTTGTAGAGCGGAGTGTGGAGTACACTAGTGCCACGGAGTTACGAGAACCACGTTATTCAGCAAGAGTACTCCGTGGCGCCAACATTCATGTCATGCGCTGAACTGAATTAGTGGTCTTTTCAACGTACACTTCTCTTCGTCTCCAAACCTCCCACACCATCCCCCCCCCCCCACCCCACCCCATCACCAAGGATGAATACCTCAGCATTGTTCTTTTGGTTTATTAATATCAATACCTTTGGAATCAAACCTTTGGAATCGACCAAGAAGAAATTTTTTGACATTTTATGTCTTTACTATGGCACATAAATGAAAACGCTGCAAATCATTGCTCAAAGGTTTATTATTTTCTGTATAGATCACCCTTCTGTATAGATCACTGGTTCTCCATCAATAGCACCTACCACCATCTGTATTCTCCCTTGACCTTCCCTCTCAAATTTCAGCTTCCTGCGTTCAATAGGATTGAAAATGGCTTCGGAGCTCACTCAGCTGATCAGTGATCTGAAGAGTGAAAAAGATCTCCTCGAATGCTGGAGACGCCTGGAAGAGCACTTCCATTCAATAGGAGTAAAAATGGCTTTGGAGCTCACTCAGCTGATCAGCGATCTGAAGAGTGAAGAAGATCTTCTCGAATGCTGGAGAAGCCTGGAAGAGCACTTCCATTCAATAGGAGTAAAAATTGGCTTTGGAGCTCACTCAGCTGATCAGTGATCTGAAGAGTAAAGAAGATCTTCTCGAATGCTGGAGAAGCCTGGAAGAGCACTTCCATTCAATAGGAGTAAAAATTGGCTTTGGAGCTCACTCAGCTGATCAGTGATCTGAAGAGTGAAGAAGATCTCCTCGAATGCTGGAGACGCCTGGAAGAGCACTTCCATTCAAAAGGATTGAAAATGGCTTCGAAGCTCACTCAGCTGATCAGTGATCTGAAGAGCCTTTGAGCAATAATTTGCAGCGGTTTTTACCCACCAACATTTTTTTTACCTACCAACTTTTTTTTACCTACCAGCTAGGTAATACCTACCACACCATACTGGCTTCACACCTTCACAATCAAGTTTATTAGAAAGAACTAAACGCTTCACACTCGATTGGAAAAATAGAAAGCTTTATATGGAAATTTGATTACTGGTTACGCAGAAGGCAAAACTGTAAACAAATCGAAGAAATGAACAGCGATCGCATTTTAGTCCGATAAAATTTGAATGTAGATTAGACCTCTTTTGCGATTCACAATCATGATTCTGTTTTATCGAAGGAAAACCTTCAAGTACTCGTAGGGACCGAACGGTTTGTCCTACAGAGCTCCGGGTGGTCTCAAAAATTTTTAAAAATTCAATACTATTTAAAATTGGTCAAAAAACGATACCTTTATTTCGAGAGTTTTCGAGCTAGGGCACTCTTGAAAATTTCAACCCTTAATTTTCACCCCTTAGAAGTGACCTACATCAACCAAAAGCTTCGCGGCACAACTAGACCCCAAATGGAGCCCATATACCAAATTTGAACCAAATCGGTCCAGTGTTGCTAAGAAAAGTGCCGCGTACGGCGTACGGCGTACGGCGGACGGACGGAAATTTTTTTATTCGATTTTCGTATTCTACGTACCTTGAAACGTAAAACATCAAATTTTGAGGGGGGGTTAAAATTTTTTTTTCTTGCTCGATTCCAAAGGCTTATTATTGAAAATAATAAACCAAAATCGTCACGCGGGCATTGTAACGAGGGAAGCGTCACGAGGGGAGCGTCAAGCGGAAATTTTCTGATGATTTTCACGTACAACCAATCGTTCCTAGGGAAAACTAACTTCCTCATTTTCCACCCCACAAAAATCGTTCACCACTCATTGGAAAGCTCTCAATTTATTAATCATGGTACACGGTCCCTAATATGAATGCACCTGTACGGAAAGCTGAATTATGCGCATGTTTACTAACATACGAGTATGATGTGAGCAACAAATGAGATGTCAACATGATCGTGAGAGGAAAATAGGTATCCATCCAACAGATCCCTTTAAAGCGTTACGGAGGCAGGGTCAATGGAGAATGCTGAAGGCGCCTGAGTGGTCACTGATCAGCTGAGTGAGCTCCAAGGCCATTTCCTCTCCTGTTGAACGCAGGGAGCTGACATTTGAGAGGCAGGGTCAATGGAGAATGCTGAAGGCGCCTGAGTGGTCACTGATCAGCTGAGTGAGCTCCGAGGCAATTTCCTCTCCTGTTGAACGCAGGAAGCTGACATTTGAGAGGCAGGGTAAATGGAGAATGCTGATGGCGCCTGAGTGGTCACTGATCAGCTGAGTGAGTTCCAAGGCCATTTCCTCTCCTGTTGAACGCAGGGAGCTGACATTTGAGAGGCAGGGTCAATGGAGAATGCTGAAGGCGCCTGAGTGGTCACTGATCAGCTGAGTGAGCTCCAAGGCCATTTCCTCTCCTGTTGAACGCAGGGAGCTGACATTTGAGAGGCAGGGTCAATGGAGAATGCTGAAGGCGCCTGAGTGGTCACTGATCAGCTGAGTGAGCTCCAAGGCCATTTCCTCTCCTGTTGAACGTAGGAAGCTGACATTTGAGAGGCAGGGTCAATGGAGAATGCTGAAGGCGCCTGATTGTGCACTGATCACCTGAGTGAGCTCCAAAGCCTTTTTCTCTCCTGTTGAACGCAGGAAGCTACATTCGATTCAATTAAATTGCCCAATCGTATTACGTAAAACATTGTGCGTGGCCAACAAGCTGCGGTATAAGCGTGAATGTTTACGTACATTACATCGCAACCATCAACGAGCACAATAAAATTTCCACAAACAAAAGTACAATACGAGGTTTTATATGAAGGGGAAAGGGGGCGCAAAGACATAAAATGTCTCTCGTGGTTGCGTACTTGTACGAAAGCTGTATCCACCGTTTGTGTTGAGGGAGAGAAAAAAACACTTTATTGAACATTGTAGAGGGAATGAAGGTGGACAAGGACTCCAGTAGTTGTCGAAACGTAATGGATCTGCCGAAAGTTCAAAATGAGTTGCCAAAAGTTCAAATTGGTATGCCAAAAGTTTGCCGAAAATTGAAATTGATTTATGCCAAAGGGTTTTTTGTTTTTGCGAGCGTGCGAGCAAGCGAGCGTAAATGTGGAGGAGTTAGTCTTGTGGGAGCCAAATTGCTGCTCCATCCTCCAGTCCGAGTCCTCGGACTTGTTTCCTTGGGCCTCTTAGCCTCATGGAAACCGCTCGATGGACGGAGAATTGAGTTTTCACTCGCGTCCACATCATTATTTGAGCGTAGGATTTGGACCATTTGTTGGCAAGGCGTAAGGAGGCATTCTTGAGAAAAGCGTCGTTTGTGTTTAATTAGATTGTTAATGTGAATTGGTTAGGCATTTTCTTCCGATCAAAAAAGTCTAGTTTCTTCAGTTTTTCGATTTCGAACTTTACTGTTTCGTGAAATTTTGCATCTGGGGACTATACATTTCTCGATCTCAGCGCTTCAAGCGGCCATAAATGAACTTTGAGTACGATGCTAGCACTCCTATTACTTTTATTTATTTTCTTTGTCACAATAGATCAAACTTATGATCCAAGTGACTAAGGGCATGCCCCGTCCCATAATTTGAAAAAAAATTTAATTTTTTGTCGAAGTTGAGCTTGTTTGAGGTCAATTTTCGTTACGGGCAAAAATTTCAAACTTTTGGTAGATAAGATCATGATATAAGTGCCAGTGTTTGTGCGGATATCTGGAATACTTCGAATATTGTAGTTTTTGGGCGGGTTATGGCTCAAAATCTTCTTTAGGAGGCAAGAAAACCACTCCGTTCATTTTGCGAAGGTTCTGACGCCGAGGGTGGGTTGAAGAAGTACTAAGGAGTAGTAGTATTCATCAAGTAGGTGTTGAAGCGTCTTTCCCACGTCAAATATAATTCAAAGACGGCTCCTGGAAGTCTAAGTTCATAGTATAGACGGTTTTATTAGAAATTTATCTTTGGACGGTGGATGTCGCAAAGGGTGGGGACAAGTTGTTCCAGGAAAGATTGGTCCTAGAAGCCATGAAAACATTTTTTTTTTAAGTTCAAAATATTTTAAACACCCCCTCAAAATTTGTTTTTTGTTGGTTTATGTTTCAAGGTACGTAGAATCCGAAAATCGAATAAAAAATGTTCCGTCCGTCCGCCGTACGCGGCACTTTCCTCTCTTAGCATTGACCGATTTTGATGAAATTTGGTATGTAGGCTCTATTTGGGGTCTAGTTGTGCCTCGAAGATTTTGGTTGATGTAGGTCACTTCTAAGGGTTGAATAATAAGGGTAAAAATTTTGAAAACGCCCTACTTAACTTTAAAAAAAAAGTGTACAAAGGTATTGGTTTCCCATCAATTTAAGATAGTCTGTCTCAACCAGTTGTACACGATTACATCCTCTGCGGCAAATCACTTCGAAGGACAACTGAAGTTGTCGACCTGGGAGTCCTTTGTGATGAGCGATTGAGTTTCTCCAATCATATTGAGGGGCTGGCTGCAAGAGCAATGAGGGCCCTCGGTTTCATTAAAAGAAACACTCGTGAGTTTTGTAGTATTGTTGCCATTGTGTCACTCTACAAGGCCCTTGTGTTGCCCTTGCTAGAGTATGCCTCTATAGTCTGGTCTCCTCTATACGCTGTTCACAAATATCGCCTTGAACGTGTTCAGAAGAGGTTTTTGCGCTATGTTGCGTATAAGATGGGGATCCCTTCTGAGGACATTAATTATGAGGTCATACTGCAGAGATGCTGCCTGAATACCCTCGAGAGAAGACGGAGTTCAGCGGACCTCGTGCTCCTATACAAACTTCTAAACAATGCCATTGACTGCCCCTCGCTGCTCCAGAAGCTGAACCTTGCCGCCACCCGTACATCCACCCGCTCATCCACTTTGTTTCATGTTAATTTTTCTGCCACAAACTACGACCAACACCGTCCCCTAAACCGGCTACCCCGTAGAGCAAATCTCTTTCTCACCACTTATCCACATTTTGATTTCTTCCATAGTCCCTTATCATCGCTTAAATCCTTAGTTTCCTCTTCACCCATCCTATTCAGTTAGCTCCCTTTTCCTTTCATTGTAATTGTATTTTCTCGATCCCCCCTACCCTATAGTTAGTTATCTATAGTATTTTTCTATTATATAAGTTCTTATATAAGTTGAATGCAACTGTAATATGTTGATTATAAATTGGGCTTGCCCGTTATTAAATAAATAAATAAATAAATAGTCTAGAATTTAAACACGACTCGAAAACCAGAGAAAATCAAGTCAAACCATTCCAATCGTGTTGACGTTTTCGTCAACTCAAACAAAAACGGTGGATACAGCTTTCGTACAAGTACGCAACCACGAGAGACATTTTATGTCTTATGTTTAATAAATTGAGAGCTTTCCAATGAGTGGTGAACGATTTTTGTGGGGTGGAAAATGAGGAAGTTAGTTTTCCCTAGGAACGATTGGTTGTACGTGAAAATCATCAGAAATTTCCGCGTGACGCTCCCCTCGTGACGCTCCCCGCGTGACGATCCCCGCGTGACGATTTCCATTTATGTGCCATAGTAAAGACATAAAATGTCAAAAAGTTTTTGAAACCACGCGGAGCCCTGTAAGACAAACCGTTCGCTCCCTACGAGAATGTGTGTTCCTTCAATTATTTCAGGTTAATGTCAGGTTAATGAGAGAACCTTAAACTATCATACTTTTCATATGGGACTCGCTGGTGTAGTCGTCGCGTATCAGACATCATTTCATTATTTTTATATAGCTACTTTTTAAATTGCAACACTGCTGATAAGTTGTTATAATACGAGCGATGTTTTCATTTTATAAATAAAGCAGTGCTTACTTACTTTCTACACTACTGTGCGGGTCTACTCTCTTTAATCCTTTTGAATTCTCATTAAATTACCTAAAATACTTACAAGATACGGTTGTTACTTCTTGTTCTATAAAAATCATTATCACTATTAAATTAATGTTATATCAAGTTGACTTCCTTTTTCTGTCGTGTCAGTTTTATTGATATTTCGAAAAATATGTGAGCAAAACTTCAATAATAAATCCCGTTACATAGTTGTTCGAGGAATATACAATATACTCGTATATTTAGTACCAAAGCCTGATTGTAATTTATTTGTGTTTTTCACAGTATGGCCAGCCTGGAATTTAACGGCAGCGGCGTGTATAGCATGCACACTGATCGTGACAATTTCAGTGGTAGCGTGGCGACAATGCAGAAAAGTGTCGTACATTATCGGTAAATTAACTTTTCAATTAATCAACTCAATTCGGATTGTCAACAACCCCGTCCTTTTGACTTTTAGTTCAAATCTGGAACTCCCCTACCTATTTCTGTTGGATGTTTTCACAAAAGTTAAAAACCCAAGGTGCATTTCGCATACGAGTCTTAATTAATTGTTATTATCCTAGGTTTTGTCCTATAAATTCGAAACTTCCACTCATAAAATCATGTTTGAGCTCAAGAAAAAGAAAGCACTGAAACGCATACTTCGAGTAAACATTTTGATTTGGGACAGCGCCTTATTATTTTGCTTCCTCACTACCGAAGGTAGGGAAGCTTTGTATTCGTGAAAGAAGTGAAAAAAAAAATGTCCTCCAAAATCAAAATGCCCACTTGCTTTTTGCGTTTTAGAGCTTCCCGAACAATTTTGGTTCCGTGTATGTCTGTCTGTCTGTCGGTCTGTCTGTCTGTCTGTGGTCAATCCTTGTCCCGGGCAAAACTATACTAACCTGTGGTCCGATTTTGATGAAATTTTCAGGGATTGTGCGGATTAGGTCCTAGACGGTCCCCTATAAATTTCAGCACCTTCGGACCAATAGGAGCGAGTGCGCATGCGCAAACGTGAATTTCCTGGAACCTCGGTTTCTCGGTTTCTAATGAACCGATTTTGCTCAAATTTGGAGGTTAGTTAGGGACTAACTTCTAAGAGACACCCTATAAGTTTCAATCAAATTGGTCAAGCAATAGCCGCTGCCCATGCGCGAACTTTAAATTTATTGTTACAACCAAAACTCCGCAACTATTCAACCGATTTCGATGAAATTTTCAGGGATTGTGTGGGTTAGGTCCTAGACGGTGGACCGCTAATATTTTGGTATTCAATAACTCTTTGAATCATAATTTTTTCGCCAACTGATTCTATACGTCCATGTTACAATGAGTGAGGAAGCTATACTGCCCACCCAACTTGGCAGACGTTTTTTTCTATATCTCTGAGCGGTCTCATCCGATTCTGAAAGTCTATTCATGCAACGTGATGTAATGAGTGAATTTTCAAAGAAACCTCTGAAGCTGTGGTTGAGAAAATCGAAATATTAGCTATATGAGTTAGTAGCCAGCCTTGTGGGTGTAAAATAGCACGAATGGTTAAAATGATACAATCAATCCCTTGGTTACATTTTTTTTTTCGAAACCCACACGAAAATTTTCTTTCTTATTTTCTGTATACTATACCAATATACTGTATGCTCAGGGTATGTTTTACAAATTTAAGTAGTCCTTATTGATGCTCTCCTCGTCACCCCGAACTCATGGAGTACCCACACGTATATTGATATTTTTTCCGATGTTCAGTATAGCATACCAACATACTGAATGCACACATGCACATGGTGCGGTCTAAGATGTTTAGAGTCCACATTTATGCTCTTCTCGTCACCCAGAACTCATAGTTTTTCTTTCAAATATTCAGTTGTGCAAAGACAACATCAATGGATGGATTTTACCATACAATACAACAATAGTTTACTATTGTCTATATGTCTATTTGTTACAGACGACACCAACCGTCATCAGATGTTCGAGGGAATGCCGAATGAAACCCTCAGCTACGAGCAATTGGAGTCCGTAGAACTGACAGACGAGAATGAACCAATTATAGCCAGTAGTAATTTCAAATGATCTCGAGTACCCCAACCATTATAATTTTCCAAAACTTAGGTAATACTTTGACCGTTTTGCGTTTGACCGCACTGAAACTTCATGGTTCATTCTACATTTCAGAGCTCCTTTGATTTCATTAGGAAGTCTATTATTTGTCTATTCTATTCGCTAATAATCGACAAATTGGCCGTTTTCAGTTTTCAAACCGGCAGCTTTCAGCGTCTTTGTCCAGCTACCTTAATGATTAAGAAGCTGAAGCACCATTGTGGGTGCTTCAGCTGTAGCTTCTTTATTTTTATTTTTTATTTTTATTCACCTCCCCTCAAAGACGGTGATGGGAAAGGGTATTCTAGAAAAATCATAGTGGAAATTCGCGGTAAATTTCTCCGCTTCACGGAAAAACATTGAATCATGGAAATGTTTACTGTAAACGCGTTTTACCTAAGTTTTCTACTTTGGTGTTTAAAATTTATTGTACAGAAATTGGTTTAGGTAAATCAGTAATGGACATTAATGGACGATGATAACAATAATAACGATGAATAATTCCTTGGTACCTGCCTCAAAATACTGGTCGCTTTCAGTTCTCATTCGAGTTAATAATAATTTAAAGTGCCAACGTGACAAATTTTGGTGTCGTTACGCAAATTTTAGAATGACCCCCAGCCCAAAAACATAATATGTTTTGGATGTTATCCATGTTAAAAATAAATAAATAAAGTGGGAGTACGCCCAGGAGTTATCCGACGCCGGCCACCAGTTCAGGTATGAGCCAAACGGAAAATGGTTGGTGATACCACGGAGTACACATGCCGAGATATCTCGAGTATCACGAACACCAACTCGAGTATCTCCGTGGAGCTTTTCCTTCACCACACCATGACACGGTCGCAGCCATGACCCTCATGTTATTCATAGATAGAGAACTGGTGGTTGAATCTTCTTCATAAATCAAGACCCTTACAAATCAGACAATAATTGAAATCTTATTGGATACAAACATGATTGTACATTACAACATAATGGACTTCCAAATCCCATTAAAAAAAAAGAAAATTTTCCAGCACAAAGCAATTACAAAACGCTGCAAATCATTGCTCAAAGGTTTATTATTTTCTGTATAGATCACCCTTCTGTATAGATCACTGGTTCTCCATCAATAGCACCTACCACCATCTGTATTCTCCCTTGACCTTCCCTCTCAAATTTCAGCTTCCTGCGTTCAATAGGATTGAAAATGACTTCGGAGATCACTCAGCTGATCAGTGATCTGAAGAGTGAAGAAGATCTCCTCGAATGCTGAAGACGCCTGGAAGAGCACTTCCATTCAATAGGATTGAAAATGGCTTCGGAGCTCACTCAGCTGATCAGTAATCTGAGGAGTGAAGAAGATCTGCTCGAATGCTGGAGACGCCTGGAAGAGCACTTCCATTCAATAGGATTGAAAATGGCTTCGGAGCTCACTCAGCTGATCAGTGATCTGAAGAGTGAAGAAGCCTCTGAGCAATGATTTGCAGCGTTTTTTACCCACCAACATTTTTTTTACCTACCAAATTTTTTTTACCTACCAGCTAGGTACTACCTACCACACCATACTGGCTTCACACCTTCACAATCAAGTTTATTAGAAAGAACTAAACGCTCCACACTCGATTGGAAAATAGAAGCTTAGTATGGAAATTTGATTACTGGTTACGCAGTAAGGCAAAACTGTATACAAATCGAAGAAATGAACAGCGATCGCATTTTAGTCCGATAAAATTTGAATGGAGATTAGACCTCTTTTGCGATTCACACTCATGATTCTGTTTTATCGAAGGAAAACCTTCAAGTACTCGTAGGGACCGAACGGTTTGTCCTACAGAGCTCCGGGTGGTCTCAAAAATTTTTAAAAATTCAATACTATTTAATATTAGTGAAAAAACGATACCTTTATTTCGAGAGTTTTCGAGCTAGGGCACTCTTGAAAATTTCAACCCTTAATTTTCACCCCTTACAAGTGACTGACATCAACCAAAAGCTTCGCGGCACAACTAGACCCCAAATGGAGCCCATATACCAAATTTGAACCAAATCGGTCCAGTGTTGCTAAGAAAAGTGCCGCGGACGGCGGACGGCGGACGGACATTGCAAATTTGGATTCTACGCACCTTGAAACGTAAAGTGACAAAGTTTAAGGGGGGGGTTATAAAAATTTTTTGCGATAGGATCACATAGGCTTATTATTAGAAATAATAAACCAAAAATGGCAAAGAAATGAAAAGAATAAGTTTAAATTGAAATTTACTTACGTTCATTCGTTCAACGATATATCTTTTTAAAAATTGTATTTACGTGATTAGTTGTAAGATGCAATATTATTGTTAAGGAATTAACCGTCACCTTAGAAGCTCATAGGATAGCGAATAATTGTATAAGTAAATCGTGTATCGAATACTAATACTTTTAGTAGTTTAGGCATTTTGGATTTGTTGGTCTTTTTGTTTCTTGTTATCTCCTTGTTCCCGCTTGGTATTCGCTTTTATGGAGGGGGATCATCGAGGCAGGCCTAGTAAATGGAAACGGTCGAGTAGTAGCATCTTGTGTGGTGATGTTTATCAATTTAACCCTGTATTTCGCGAAGTCTAATGTACCATACGTGTTTTTTGTTCAAATTTTAACAGTTTACCTAGAAGCTTTTTTCAGTTTAATCATGTTTTTTAGAGGGTATTACTTAGCAGCAATTGAGAAGATATAATAAGCATACCTAGCTAGTATCACTAGCGATTCTTCCATTATTTCATTTTATGGATTCTTTTCCCCCATTATTTCAATAACAATCTCATTCATCGGTGACACAAATGTTGAAAAATCTGTTCAAATTTCAACATTTAAGAATCTTTTTCGATTTAGCATGTCTTTGAAGGGCCTAAAGTACACTTTAGGGGGGAAATGTTGAACAAATCGCCATAGGGATACTTTTGCCAAGTACAGGGTTAAAAACTAGAAACATAATCAGTCGTTCCCTGTAATGTTGGTGATGAGATAATGATGAAATCAATATTCGATAATCTTGGGTCCAGCACCAATCTACCATCGAAATTTTAGAAAAATTGAGAAGAGAAATCAATCAATCATCAATTTATGGAGGATCTCCTCCTATCACTGAAAAAAAGAAAAGTACATCAAAATCGGACCAAGACGTGTTTTGCGACCGTGATAATTTACCACAAACGGAATAGGTACACGTGGAACCAAAATTGATCAACAATTTCTATAATGCAAAATACAAGTAGAAATGTACACATTAAAAAAATATATTTATTTATGAGTAACGTAAGTACATTGACTGTGATTATCCATTCAAAAAATTCCAAATATTGTATACCTAGTTCGTAAGGTCGTATTGCATTTCATCAATAAATGTTTGTCAAGGTTTTTCGATTGTGTTTAAAGAAATTCGAGCGGTTAGTAATAAAATTAGTAAGTACGTGATTCTAGTAATTAATGTTGCCGTAATAAAGTAAATAACAGGGTGGTTTGATTGATACGTAGGTTTCAGAAAAAGCTGTTGTAGTTATCGAGTTTTGGTAGAAATAAGTAGGAAGCTAATTTAAACGTTTCGACGCTTTTTTCTACAGTTTAGGTACAGGAGAATTACAAGTTGACTTTCACAATCCTACAAAGCTACTCAATAGTTTCTAATCTTTTCTTCAGAGCCGCTCAGTAGAAAATGTAAAAGTGAAATTATCACTCACTACAACTCTCGTGCCCGTGAGAATGACGATATAAATCGGCGAAACATTGGGATTAAATGCTTACTTATTTTCTGACCAAAACTCAATGACCACAATAGCTTTTACTGAAATATAAATCATGAAAGATGAACTTTCAATAATTAAATGTGTACAAATTATAGTACATCACCCTCCGTGTGAGATAAATATAGTATTTCTGTTCATGTCCATTTTAATCAGAATAAAACTGAATTCATGTGATGATTTACTACCTTCATTCATTATTTAATTAAGTAATATTGGAAACTATTATTGAGCATCCAGAATTTTCAAGAATCGTGCAGTTGCAAGGATAGAGAGCAGATCTGGTCATGCGTATATAAGGGAGGTAGGCTAAGCCCGCACGACTGAGCGGTGTAGCTGGTTTGGTGTACCTGAGCGCCTTTAGTCTTGGTTGATCAGGGATGAGTTTAGATAATCAGTTCAAGTAATGACATAAAATATCCCCATTTCAATAATAAACCTTTGGAATCTAGCAAGAAAAAAATGCAACCCTCCTCAAAACTCGATGGTTTACGTTTCAAAGTGCCTATGTAGAATCCGAAAATTAAATAAAAAAATTTCCGTCCGTCCCCTTTCCGCCGTTCGAGGTTCTCCTTAGTTATCATGAACCAATTTTTGATGATATTTGGTATATATGGGTTCAATGTGGGGTCGAAATTTTTGGTAATCGTCAGTCACTTCAAAGGGGTTGAAATATTCAAATTCAGTCTTCTATTGGGTTGTAGGTAATATTTCCTTGGCTCTATCTCTAAAATTCTCGATATAAAGATCGTTAATTTAAAATACAATTTAATTTTTATACTCGAACAAGACCGCCCAGAGCTTTGTAGGACGAACCATTCGCTCCCTACAAAGACTTAAAGGTAGAACTTAAAATAAATCAGAAACATCAGTGAGAATCCAAAAGATAGTTCATTAACAAAACGCTGCAAATTAATACACAATGGTTTACTATTTTTATATAGATCACTCGTCTGCAAAGCCACAAACCATCCAACTTGAAGAGAAACATCGATCGTATTTCGGTCAGCTAAAATTTTAACGGAGATTAGGCCTCTTTTGCGATTCACACTCGTGTTTCTGATTTATCGTACGTAAAACCCTTAAATTCGCTTAGCGAGCTTAGTCTCAAAAAATTCTAAAAATTCTATAGAATCCTAAATTGAAGGAAAAACAATACCTTTATATCAACATTTTTTGAGTTAGGGCGTTTTCAAAATTTCAAAATTGATTTTGGAACCCTTAGAAGTGATCTACATCAACAAAAATCTTCGGGGCACAACTAGACCCCAAATGGAGCCTACATACCAAATTTCATCAAAATCGGCCAATGCTAAGTGGCAAAAGTGCTGCGTAGGGCTTACGGCGACGGCGGACGGATGGCAAATTTTTATTCGATTTTTGGATTCTACGTACCTTGAAACGTAAACCATCAAATTTTGATGTGGGGTGTTAAAAAAAAATTTTCTTGGTCGTTCCAAAGGTTCATTACTGAAAATATTAAACCAAAATAGGCCTAATATTATCAAACATTCAAATTTCAGCTGTTCAATTGTTTATTTCTAGGAATTGAGTTTCATGTTACCTAGTTGTGCTACCATAGCACCAAACAAACAAATAACTACAATTTTGTTTCAATTTTAAAATGCTCTTTCAGAAGCCTTGAAATTCAAGGCTTGAATTCGTGGTAAAAATCACGTTTATTTTGAAAATAACTACTTTCCAGCAAAAGAAAGATATCCGAGAGTCTCTTCATAACGAAATTTAGTTCTTTGACATGAAACTATCCTTAGAAACGAACAAAGAACGAGTTTGATCCGCTGAAATTTGAACGGAGATTATGTAAATTTCTGACAATGAAACAGGTCCCCTCGCTCCAAAAATCTGTTTGAAAAATTAAAGAGATTATCATTATGCAGAATGTATTAATTTAGAGTTGTAAATTTTGCTGTACCTACTTGGCACCCATGATCAATCAGTGGTTGAAAGTGCCTGGATAAAGAAGAAAAGCGACTCACGCTCGTATTTCTCATACATTGTAGTCCAACCAAAATCAAAATTGTTGAAAAAACATTATTTTTTATATATTAAACTTTTTCGAACTAGAAGTTTTAGTTATATATTTCAAACTCAGTTTTTCGAGGTCATCGGCGAGTTTGGGACCAAAACGCTACGGATTTGGGATTTTGAAAAAAACAAAACCTTTAACTGCATCAATTTTATTGATATTAGGTACCTATTACAAATAGGAATGATTACATTTTTCGTATTTGTTGTGTCTTATCATATAAATGCGCATCTAATTAAACTACTTAATCCTAAGGTCCATGTTGAGGAGGTAAACGAGTGCATCCATATTGACGTCTTTTTATTTTTCCCAAACTTGATTAAAATATTCGAGCATATACTCTCTACATCATGGTCTTCTCGTGGTTTTTTTTTTTTTTTTGGTTTATTATTTTCAACAATATTCAACCATTGGAATCGACCTAGAAAAAATTGTAATCTCCCCTTAAAATTTGTTGGTTTACGTTTCAAAGTTCGTAAAATCCGAAAATCGAATAAAAATGTTGCCGTCCGACCACGGCATGGACCGATTTTGACGATATTTGGTGAATGGGCTCCGGGTTTAGTTGTGCCCCAAAGCTTTTGGTTGATGACAGTCACTTGAAGTGTTGAAAAATAAGGGCTGAAATTTGTAAAACGCCCTAGCTAAAAAAAAGGATATACATAAAGATATAGTTTTTTATAAATTTTTAGAACTGAATGAAACCACCCAGAGCTTTAACAACTGTTCGCTCCCCATCATAATTTAAGGGTTGTACTTTTGAAAAATCAGAAATACGAGTGTGCATCGCAAAAGAGGGCTAATTACCGTTGAAATTTTAGCCAACCAAAATGCGATCGAAGTTCATTTCTTGAGCGTACTCAGCTTTCGCTGGCAAACACTCCAACATCTTCGGGCTAAAACATTTGTTCAAATAATGAGGCTATCAATTTCTCCCTTAGAGGGAAAAACAATAAATCATGGGTATGGCCATTATTGTAGGTATAATTTGAAAATTAAAATGATGAAATAAAATAGGTACACACTAGATCTTATCCTAAACCAATCTGTGACTGACAATTACCAGAATTTTCTTGCTCGATCTCCAAGGTTTATAATTGAAAATAATAACCCCCCCCCCCCCAAAAAAAACGTGGTATATCCCAAATACTCAGCTGAAAGTGAAAGGGCGTATATATCCCTGATTTTCTCAACTGACAGAATGATCAAGTTTTGAACATGAATTTTCACGAAGGGCAGTATTACGAAATAATACAATAAATATGTTTTACTGGTAACTAATTTTATTCATGCCCATGTTATTATTTCAGGAAACTATACTCCGACCTTGGCAAAAGTTTTCTTTTTCTTCCATAGAAATGGTATTTTAAATTTGGGTAATCATCTCTGCAGTGGCCTTTATTTTATAGCTGTACTTGTGATTTGCTCTCAATGGATCACAATTTCATTGCTTCCGTAATTGTATAGCAAATATACAAGGAATGGCCAATTAGGTCAAGATGCAGACCTTGACGAATGTTGTGTTTATTTTACGGAACGGTCGAACTACCTCCACCTCCTTGTATTTTTTCGTTTAATCCTTTGTGTTGGCTACCAACGTATTTGGGGATGAATAGAATGGTTTTTTCTGGAGGATCAGAGGCGTTTATGACCTGCCACTCAAGGGAGGCCGAAAATCTCCTGACAGTTGCGCGCCGCGCGTGCCGACAAAGGGACTTCGGGTTTCCCCGATTAGGTAGTGACGGAGTTTCAATCTTACGGGTTTTTTCTACGAAGTCCTTGAGTAAAATTCCGTTACATTCTGCACTTCTGGCCCTGATAATTGGGACACCGTCATGTTCACCCTCAACTCACCTGCAAAGAGGGAAGAAATTATTTCAATTCGCAAACAATACTAATTTCTTCAAACACCTCTTTGATTTAGAAGAAGTTTAATACATAAACATGGCGGGTTTGGGATCAAGGCAATGGAGAGTTAATCCTAGGATGACACACCGGGGTCATTCGTGACCCCACGATTTACATTTGGCCGTGTATCTATAAAAAAAAAATTCTTCGAACAGGGATATTTTGCAAATAAGTTGGAACTCCTTCTGAGCCCCTTGTCAGTGGTTAACGTCAGTCATTCGCTAGAGTTCGTGCAGTTAACTTGCAAACGTGCTATGGGCCACATCTGACCCCAGTGTGCTATAATCGGTTGACTTTTTTTGTGTGGGGGACTATTTGACCCCAGTGTGACTTTCTATTCATTCTGTTGCCTTTAAATTTTGGGGTCAGAATTGACCCCAGTGTGCCGTTTATGTATGCGAAAAATAGGTGTGCCAAGATTTATACATACGTATATTGATTTCTAAATTTCTTGTTTTTCCATTTACCGTGAGAAGCCCCTACTTACTTTGAGCCAATGCAAGTATACCATACAAATTTACAATAATACAGGAGTGATAATACAATTTTTTTTGAAAGCAGAGAAATAAAAGTGCTGGTGAAATTCGTCAGTCAAACTCAAAAAAGGGCCATCTTTGAGCTGATCTATTATCGAAACTATTCCATAGAATTAAATGATTTTTTTAATATTTGATTCCAAATATTGTCAACTTGGAATGCTGATAGTGGAATCTATTTAAAAAAAACCTCCGACAAAATATAATTTTAAATTTTAGAAATTTCATTTATTTCCATATTTTTATTGACTTTTTACAAAACTATATTCAAAACCGAAATTTGTTCCTGGTTTAAACTGTTTTTTTGTACATACTTCAACAAACAGGCTATCAATAGATTTTTACAATCTAAAAATAAATTTGAATTTCTTTAAATTTTTCTTTAAATTTTCTTTAAATTAGAGGAATTTAAATTTTGGGGTCTGAATTGACCCCAGTGTGCCGTTATGTATGCGAAAAATAGGTGTGCCGTCCTAGGGTTAACATGAAACATTATTTTTTGTAGACACCGTCTGTTTGCCTAAGAATACTACCAGAGACATGCTCTGAATATCTGAATCAAGTGTGGAAAAGAAAATACAACGACGACGAGGACCGTAATCGACTACCTTCTTCAGCAGTGGACCTTGGGAGTGAGCATTTGACAAGAAAGACAACACAAGAAGAGACAACGAATGTGTTCATTCCGACTTGAAGTACATTGGTACCTAAAATCGAAAAACGCTGCAAATTATTACACAAAGGCTTAATTATTTTTCTATAAAGATTACTCGTTTGCAAAGAACACGGCTTTGCCATTGTTACCACCAACCAACTTGAAGAAAAACTTCGATCGCATTCGGTCCAGCTAACATTTGAACGGAGATTAGCCCTCTTTTGCGATTCACACTCGTGTTTTCTGATTTATCGTAAGTCCAACGCTTAAATTCCTCGTAGGGGAGCGAACTTTTGTCCTACAGGGCTCCGCGTGGTCTCAAAAATTCTATACTATCTTAAATTGATCGAAAAACAATACCTTTATACAAAATGTTTTGAGTTAGGGCTTTTTCAAATTTCAAAATTCATTTTTCAACCCTTAGAAGTGGCCTAAATCAACCAAAATCTTCGGGGGCACAACCAGATCCCAAATGGAGCCTACATACCAAATTTCATCAAAATCGAGTCAATGCTAAGTGGGGAAAGTGCCGCGTACTGCGGACGGACGGCCAAATTTTATTTCGATTTTTGGATTCTACATACCTTGAAACGTAAACCAACAAATTTTGAGTGGGTGTTAGAAATTTTTTTTCTTGGTCGATTCCAAAGATTCATTATTGAAAATAATAAACCAAAAATGCGCAGTTCAAGATGTTTTTTTGATCCCGAACCCGTTGGTCTACATGAACCAAATGATTCTAAACCCGTAGCTTAATTGTACCAAACCCGTTGAGTTCCCTTCCCGTGATCCCAAACCCGGATCCCCCAATTTTTCTACGTAGGAATGAATGATAATCATTTCAAGATTCGATTCCACTACCATACTAATCTTTGTTACATTATGCAAAAAAATGTATGTAAACTATATCCGCTATGTGCCCATTTTCAGTCTACTATGCAGTTTCTATAACTAATATGTTCCAAAAGAATCCATTGGCAATAAGTTGGGCACAGAAAATAAACGCTGCAAATTATTACTCAAGGTTTATATTTCTTATTATTTCATAGTATAATCACTCTTCTGCAAAAAAAACATAGCTTTTCCATTGTCACTACCATAGGTACTATCTACCACATACCTACTTCACAACGAAGTATATTTTGAAGGAATCAAGACTTCACAGTCAATATGAAGAAACGGGGTTGCCTTAGTTAGGAAATTTGTTTACTAGTTGCTAAGGACGCAAAACTGAGTACAATTGGAAGAAACGAACGATCGCATTTTGGTCAGCTGAAATTTTAACGGATATTAGGCCTCTTTTAGGCGTGTTTCTGGTTTATTACAAGTCCAACCCTCAAGTTCTCAAACGGACCGAACGGTCCTACATAGCTCTGGATGGTCTCATTCGATTCTAAAAATTCAATATTACTTTAAATTGATGAAAAAACATTACCTTTATATCAAAATGTTTTGAGCTAGGGCATTTTGAAAATTTCAACCCTAAGAAGTGACTGATATCAACCAAAACATCGGGGCACAACTAGGACCCAAATGAAGCCTAATTTCAACCAAATGGTTGCTAAGAAAAGTTCCGTGTACGACGTACGGACGGATATTTAAAATTCGATTTCGGATTCTACGTCCCTTGAAATGTAAAGCAACCAAATTTTGTGGGGGGGGTGGGGGGGTAAAAATTTTTTACATTTAATGTTTTTAAAAAAAATTTAAAATGTTTTACATTAAAAAAAAACATTTAATGTTTTTCTTGGTCGATTCTAAAGGTTCATATTGAAAATAATAAACCAAATTCCGAAAAAATGAGTGATCTGTTGGCGACAAAAACATTGGAGGAACTAAATAATTAATCAATAATATTTGAATCGATGAGAATGAAAACAGTACAAGTCCATTTTTGACGATTGTTGAAAAATGGCTTTTTTGTAGGTTGTAACCAGTAGAACTACGCATTGAGCACAAGAGCAGTATGCTAACCACACTCGGTAAGCTTGAACAGAGCCTAAATGAAAATGATTGAGGGAAAAAAAAACAGTAGGAGTCCATGGACTTATACCACCTGACACCTGATATCTCGATAAGCTGATTGGGTACATGTACTGTTGTCATTCTCACTGATCATTTAGGTATTACACATGTAATACCTAATCAGCTGGGTGTACAATTTAGTATTTATTTTGAGTGCACCTGTCCACTACGTTATGGGTTATGGTAAAAAAACAAGGCACGACGCTTATGGGGGAACGGCCAGGAATCCAAAAACTACTCGTTTGGGGGAAAATAAGTACTTGGAAGAGGCATTTCCACGTGTAACCATTATTTTAATAGAACAAATGATAACATAGGCACCTTAAATAAGTGTAGCCATAACAATTAATTAACAATTACCTACTCGTCAAACTTTAGTCCTATAGA
>CM019168.2:20901051-21270663 GCA_009739505.2 Apolygus lucorum | reverse complement strand
TTTTGTTGGATATTCCGAACTATCTAAAGCCTTTAGAATCTGGGATCCGAAACAAAAGAAGGTTCAAATTACTCGTGATGTAAAAATACTTCCAAAATTTTACTATTTGAGGTCAGAAAATGATGAAAAATACAACTTCATTAACGAAACGATATTTCAACAACTGAAGAAATGGAAAGTGAGAAAAATGATAACATACAAATAGAAATTGAAAACACCAGCTCAAGAGGAGTTGGAGTGGAACAAGAAATAAATGAAGAAGAAATGTCTGAAACTTTTGAAGACTGCATAGATGAAGTAGTTGAGGAAGAAAATTGCAGACCTAACAGGAATAGACGATTACCATTCTGGACTGCTGATTATTGAAATGGCTGCATTCACAAATAAAGAACTGAATGGGCCAGACGCAAACGAGTGGCATAAAGCAATAAAAGAAGAAATTAAGTCACACTTGCAAAATGACACATGGATTTTGACGGATAAACCAAAGATCGAAAAAATAATAAGTAGTAAAATGATTTTGAAGAAAAATTGAAACAAACGGAGAAATTGATCGAAGGAAAGCTCGCCTAGTCGCCAGAGGTTTTGACCAACGACCGGGAATCGACTACGACGAAACCTTCGCACCAGTCATGAAATTGAGTTCTCTGAGATTCCTACTAGGACTTGCAGTAGAGAAAAACATGAAAATATCTCAATTGGATGTTAAAACTGCATTTTTAAATGGTGACTTGGAAGAAAATATATACATGGAAGTTCATGAACACCTTGAAAAATATTTAGTGGAAATAATGAACGAAGGTTATAACAAGGACAAAAACAGTATATGACCGCGCTAAGGACGCACTGAACAAACTAAGGCTTTCTGAAAAACCTCAAGCTTGTCTACTCAAAAGGCCTTGTATGGACTTAAACAAGCGGGAAGGCAAGGTTTTTGAAGTTGGACAGCAAGTGAAAACACTGGGTTTCAAACCATCGAATGCTGATCCTTGCATTTACGTCAGCTCGTCAGGAGGAGACACTGAAACCATAATTGCTGTGTATGTTGACGATCTGTATTGCATCCACATCACAAGAAACTTTAGACTACGCCAAAAAAGACCCTGACAGAAAATTTTGAAATGCAGATCTGGGACAACTTTCATACTGTCTCGGAATTGAATTCAAAATTGAACAAAATTCCATCTCTATTTGTCAAAAGAAGTATATAGAAGAGTTTTGGAAAAATTTAATAGCTATGACAAATTGTAAGCCAGTAGGAAGTCCAATGGAAACAGGCCTCACACTGGAGAAAGAAAAGAGAGATGAGGGACTATCCGTTCCAGAAACTGATCGGCTGTCTCATGTACCTGGCTGTAGCAACAAGACCAGATATTAGTCACGCAGTCAGTTACCTCAGTCAGTTCAACCAATATTATGGGAAGGAGCATTGGCTAGCAGCAAAGCGTGTGTTACGCTACTTACAAGGTACAAATACCGAAGCACTGGTTGTACCGAAAAACTGGAAAGGATTTGTTCGGACTCACTGACGCTAACTGGGCCACATGCACAATCGATAGGAGGAGCTACACCGGATTCTGTTTTGTGTATGCCGGAGCTGCTGTATCGTGGGAGTCAAGAAAACAGCGAACAGTAGCATTGTCAACAGCTGAAGCTGAATATATGGCGTTGACAGATGCGTCAAAGGAAGCCATCTACCTTAGACAATTGTCCAACGACTTTGGAGAGAAAATCGGACCGTTGAAAATCTTCAGTGATAACCAGGCTGCAAAAACTCTCGCAAGCAACCCTGTAGTTAGTTCCAAAACCAAGCACATTGCGATAAGGGAACACTTCATACGAGAGGCAGTTCAACGACGAGAAGTTCAAGTGGAATATCTGAAGTCAGAAGACATGATAGCGGATATCTTCACGAAGGGACTTCCAGCACCGAGACTCACGAAGTTGAAAAGTACACTTGGACTCTTGGAGTGTTCGTGAGGAGGAGTATTGGAACGACTTCACTTTGTTGTAGAGTTCATCCACTCACACATTTTTTGTGTTGGTTTTCTTCCTGTTACATCGTATAAAAAGGTTCATTCACAAATAATATAATTTAATTGAAAAAATTGTATTAGGTAAAAAGGACTAGAGTTGTCTCAATACAAGAGACTTCCCAGAGAAAAGCTTCTATCAGTGCCTTGCAGTTATGTCATCAGTTAATTTGAAAAACGGTTTCCTCGAAAGCCATTATCAATGCTACATCTATTTGACTTTGAAGAGAACTCTTTGATGGTCGTATGTTCAGTAGATTCAGAAACTAAGGTATCTTCAGAAAGTTACAACCAGACACCGTGTGGATGTCGAATTCCACTCACTGCAAACTAAATTCATGAACGTGTTATTTGTACATCAAGAGGTTTCAGGCTATTGTACGGCACAGCTGTGTCCAACTTCGAACAGGTAAGCAAACATAGTTTCCTTTTTCTACTTGCATTTTCAAAGCATTCTTTGCACATTTTAGAGATAAGAAAAATTCTTAAAAATTGAAATTTCCTTTTACATTTTACGTTTTAAATATTTCTCAACAACATTTGTTCGGTGTCTGTCATACCGTTTGCAGATTCTTGTTTCGAGCTGCACGAAGTTATTTCCCAGTTGTCGGGGTTTGTACAAATTAACGTCTAGATAACCAGACTGATAGTAATCTCTGCCCATACACAAACGTAAAATCCTAGTTAGAGCAAATCTATACGTATTACAGTCTGTCATACCGTTTGCAGATTATTGTTTCGGGCTGCACGAAGTATTTCCCAGTTGCCAAGGTTTGTACAAATTGACGTCTAGATAACCAGACTGATAGTGATCTCTGCCATACACAAACGTAAAATCCTAGTTAGAGCAAATCTACACGTAGTTACAGTATGATTTCGATGAACTTTCAGGTTTTGTGCCAGCTAGAGTCCCAAATTGATTCCATGGCTCCCGTATCAGAGGCATCATGCGCAGACTTTGAACCCTCCTAGAAGCATAAATTTACAGTTTTATAGTATCAAAGCTGTTTAGATGATTGGAGAATAGACATTTTGTTGATTCCCAATGCATCAGGTCATCTACGCAATCGAGTTATGGATACAAGCAGGCTATATGCCCACTTGGCTTTTTTTTATTGATGACTTTATTGTAGGAAGGTACGTAATGCGAGTAGGACATCATGACGAGGAGTGACATTAAATCTGTGGTGTATAGTTTCTTAGTGTGATTCTCAAAATGGATGGTGGTGGTGGCGGGTCAAAATTTTTAATGAATCTCCTCCGAATTTAATGCACCTTTTTTTCAACCTGAAAATATGGTCATAATTAATAAATGAACATAGTGCTGTTGTTTTAGTTTTTGAGATTCCACTTCAATTTCGATAGAATTTTGTAAAAAGAGTTACGAGGTAAATCAGGACCAGCCCATAATTCTACATCATTACATTACCATGATCATTCAAGCTATTCCCAAGCAAATCAAATCATTGGGTGAATGGGAAATCAACTGATGAGGGAAATGAGGATAAGTGGCTTCCCTGATTGGAGGTGGCAGGACCTCTTAGCCTAGGTAAGCTGTAGGTTCCTAACTGACTGTGTAACATCAGCAATCAGCATCGCACCTCAGCACATTTTACTAGTTTCAATTACCTGCGTCCTTCCAAATATGTCTTTCACAGCTTTGATTCTCTACACCTGAGGGAGTGAAATGTTTAGCATTTACCTTTTACTAGACTCAACTTTTCATATCACACAACAATTCAATTAAAACCCTTGTCTCTCGAGGACGTAAAGAATCTCAAAGTTGAATATTAACTTTATAGGGTACGTACGGAACTGAGAACAGCATCTAAACTCTCTGCGATTGTGGAGTGTGCGATTTGATCTCAGTCAAATCAAGCCTTCCCGCGGAATATCGACTTTGTAGAAGGATCAGGGTTGAAAATAACCTCAGAGCTCATTCAGCTGATTAGCCGGTCATTCATTTCCAGAGAGCCTTCTTGTAAATTGCAAACACCAGAGAATGTAGTGTTCCATTTTCCTTTGTTTTTTTTTCAGGAGGTTATACTTGAACGCACTTTCGAATCTTTCCGTTTGCAAGGAACGACCTGCAGAGAACAGAAAGGAGCCCAATGGTAAAATTTGTATTATTAATAACGTTTTTATTCCTTTTAATTTAATTTCAAAAAATAAATCTTCCTTCATAACTAAAGAAAAGGACACTCCGACCTTCGTTTTGTAGAGCGGAGTGTGGAGTACACTAGTGCCACGGAGTTACGAGAAACCACGTTATTCAGCAAGAGTACTCCGTGGCGCCAACATTCATGTCATGCGCTGAACTGAATTACTTAGTGGTCTTTTCAACGTAGCACTTCTCTTCGTCTCCAAACCTCCCACACCATCTCCCCCCCCCCCCCACCCCACCCCATCACCAAGGATGAATACCTCAGCATTGTTCTTTTGGTTTATTATTTTCAATACCTTTGGAATCAAACCTTTGGAATCGACCAAGAAGAAATTTTTTGACATTTTATGTCTTTACTATGGCACATAAATGAAAAATCGTCACGCGGGCATTGTAACGAGGGAAGCGTCACGAGGGGAGCGTCACGCGGAAATTTTCTGATGATTTTCACGTACAACCAATCGTTCCTAGGGAAAACTAACTTCCTCATTTTCCACCCCACAAAAATCGTTCACCACTCATTGGAAAGCTCTCAATTTATTAATCATGGTACACGGTCCCTAATATGAATGCACCTGTACGGAAAGCTGAATTATGCGCATGTTTACTAACATACGAGTATGATGTGAGCAACAAATGAGATGTCAACATGATCGTGAGAGGAAAATAGGTATCCATCCAACAGATCCCTTTAAAGCGTTACGGAGGCAGGGTCAATGGAGAATGCTGAAGGCGCCTGAGTGGTCACTGATCAGCTGAGTGAGCTCCAAGGCCATTTCCTCTCCTGTTGAACGCAGGGAGCTGACATTTGAGAGGCAGGGTCAATGGAGAATGCTGAAGGCGCCTGAGTGGTCACTGATCAGCTGAGTGAGCTCCAAGGCCATTTCCTCTCCTGTTGAACGCAGGAAGCTGACATTTGAGAAGCAGGGTAAATGGAGAATGCTGATGGCGCCTGAGTGGTCACTGATCAGCTGAGTGAGTTCCAATGCCATTTCCTTTCCTGTTGAACGCAGGGAGCTGACATTTGAGAGGCAGGGTCAATGGAGAATGCTGGAAGGCGCCTGAGTGGTCACTGATCAGCTGAGTGAGCTCCAAGGCCATTTCCTCTCCTGTTGAACACAGGAAGCTGACATTTGAGAGGCAGGGTCAATGGAGAATGCTGAAGGCGCCTGAGTGGTCACTGATCAGCTGAGTGAGTTCCAAGGCCATTTCCTCTCCTGTTGAACGCAGGAGCTGACATTTGAGAGGCAGGGTCAATGGAGAATGCTGAAGGCGCCTGAGTGGTCACTGATCAGCTGAGTGAGCTCCAAGGCCATTTCCTCTCCTGTTGAACGTAGGAAGATGACATTTGAGAGGCAGGGTCAATGGAGAATGCTGAAGGCGCCTGAGTGGTCACTGATCAGCTGAGTGAGCTCCAAGCCATTTCCTCTCCTGTTGAACGTAGGGAGCTGACATTTGAGAGGCAGGGTCAATGGAGAATGCTGAAGGCGCCTGAGTGGTCACTGATCAGCTGAGTGAGCTCCAAGGCCATTTCCTCTCCTGTTGAACGTAGGAAGCTGATATTTGAGAGGCAGGGTCAATGGAGAATGCTGAAGGCGCCTGAGTGGTCACTGATCAGCTGAGTGAGCTCCAAAGCCATTTCCTCTCCTGTTGAACGTAGGAAGCTGACATTTGAGAGGCAGGGTCAATGGAGAATGCTGAAGGCGCCTGAGTGGTCACTGATCAGCTGAGTGAGTTCCAAGGCCATTTCCTCTCCTGTTGAACGCAGGGAGCTGACATTTGAGAGGCAGGGTCAATGGAGAATGCTGAAGGCGCCTGAGTGGTCACTGATCAGCTGAGTGAGCTCCAAGGCCATTTCCTCTCCTGTTGAACGTAGGAAGCTGACATTTGAGAGGCAGGGTCAATGGAGAATGCTGAAGGCGCCTGATTGTGCACTGATCACCTGAGTGAGCTCCAAAGCCTTTTTCTCTCCTGTTGAACGCAGGAAGCTACATTCGATTCATTTAAATTGCCCAATCGTATTACGTAAAACACTCCGTTGTGCGTGGCCAACAAGCTGCGGTATGAGCGTGATTGTTTAAATGAATGTTTACGTACATTACATCGCAACCATCAACGAGCACAATAAAATTTCCACAAACAAAAGTACAATACGAGGTTTTATATGAAGGGGAAAGGGGGCGCAAAGACATAAAATGTCTCTCGTGGTTGCGTACTTGTACGAAAGCTGTATCCACCGTTTGTGTTTAATTAGATTGTTAATGTGAATTGGTTAGGCATTTTCTTCCGATCAAAAAAGTCTAGTTTCTTCAGTTTTTCGATTTCGAACTTTACTGTTTCGTGAAATTTTGCATCTGGGGACTATACATTTCTCGATCTCAGCGCTTCAAGCGGCCATAAATGAACTTTGAGTACGATTTATTTATTTTCTTTGTCACAATAGATCAAACTTATGATCCAAGTGACTAAGGGCATGCCCCGTCCCATAATTTGAAAAAAAATTTAATTTTTTGTCGAATTTGAGCTTGTTTGAGGTCAATTTTCGTTACGGGCAAAAATTTCAAACTTTTGGTAGATAAGATCATGATATAAGTGCCAGTGTTTGTGCGGATATCTGGAATACTTCGAATATTGTAGTTTTTGGACGGGTTATGGCTCAAAATCTTCTTTAGGAGGCAAGAAAACCACTCCGTTCATTTTGCGAAGGTTCTGACGCCGAGGGTGGGTTGAAGAAGTACTAAGGAGTAGTAGTATTCATCAAGTAGGTGTTTGAAGCGTCTTTCCCACGTCAAAATAATTCAAAGACGGCTCCTGGAAGTCTAAGTTCATAGTATAGACGGTTTTATTAGAAATTTATCTTTGGACGGTGGATGTCGCAAAGGGTGGGGACAAGTTGTTCCAGGAAAGATTGGTCCTAGAAGCCATGAAACATTTTTTTTTAAGTTCAAAATATTTTAAACACCCCCTCAAAATTTTTTTTTTGTTGGTTTATGTTTCAAGGTACCTACGTAGAATCCGAAAATCGAATAAAAAATAGAGAGTTTTTGCTTCACACGGTGGCGAGCTCCCGTGAACGTGAAGCTACGGAAAACTGGAGTTGATGCTAACCTCCCCACTCCTTTTTACCACGGGACCGTGACTGTCACCATGGAAACGGGACGCTCCGTGGATTCTGTTATCATAACCTGACACCGCCACCATTTTGTCTGTGACAAGTTCGCCACCATTTTCGTTCTTGTTGAAGAGGAAGCCAAAGAATGGAACCAACTACAAAAACCTAGTTTTGAGTGATCAAGCATCAAAGTTATTTCAAGTTTGTAAATCAGGTGATAATTGTATTGGAATTTCCTTCTTTTCCTCTCAAATTTAAATTAATTCTGCGTCATTTCCTACTTCGAGAGCATGCAATATCTGTAGTAGAACGCCTAAAATTAAAATTATATGTGTTTGATTTCTTTCTGAGATTTTGGAAAACGTTGTTACCAAATTTGAGTGATGAACCAACTCACTTGGTTCCATTCTGAGGAATTCTAAACGACTATTCACATTCAACATTCAGTTGTTTGCAATCCTAAATTCGTCATTCTTCTAGAAGAAAGCGATACCTTACTCATGACCTCACCCTCACAAATCCTCAAAAATTTATTTTTATAGGTTTTTATATAATCCTGTCTCCATTTTTTCCCCGACCAAACAGTATTCTGGGTATTATTGGTAGGTGTATTAGTATACAGGGTGTTTCACGAAAAGGTTACACCCCTCTTCATTTCCCCAGAATTCAGCATACAAAATTGGGACCAACGCTATTCTCCATGATTTTTTGTGAGGAATTCAGGACAAATACTTTCGCGCAAATACTTGCGGGTAATTGCGCGCAATTGACACCAACTTCATTTATTCAAATGGACCCCCCCTTTTTAATCACAAATTCGAATTCAACTTCAAATTTCATGACAAATTCATACCCGAACCAAATTTTGTTATTGCGCGAAACCTGACTTTTTGAACGCTCTAAGTTGCGCAACTCCACAATTGCTCAAAAATTAGGTTTTGGAGAACCCTAACTGTGGCACATCTTTTTTCATATTTTTTTTTACTCTGAATCACAGGGTGTCAACCGTTTTTAAATTTGACTGGTATTTTTCTATTTTTTCTATTTTGCGCATATTATGCGCAAACTGCATATTATAATTGCAATTACAATTAAATTGTTGGCAAACTTCTTATAAACTCATGAACACAATAATTGTGTTAATTCTTAGTCACATGCTATTTATAAAATGCCAATTTTTTAAAAAATAGCGTATGACTGAGAATGATGATATTTTAGGCCTATCTTTTGTTATAAGTTTTTCTCTCACTCCCAAAATTTTCAGAGTTCATGTATGGTATTACTCCTAATTAATAAATACTTATATTTTAAAATATACTAATAAATGACAATAAACTCGGGAAAATTATTATATTAAATATATAATATTAAATTCCCCTTATATTAAATATAATAATTTTTTAAAAATTGCACATAGGTACGTAAGAATGAGTTTTAAATGTGTTATTGCCTGTACACATTTTTAGATCAGTTTTCTTTCACTATTAATCAAGTGAAATATCAAATGAAATTATGATCAAGTACCAACATCATTCGTGATTATATTCGGACCTCAAAATTCAACGTGTGTTAGGCAATGTTTATCATATTAAAATTACTTTTCGCATGGGGGGACTATACATATATTTTTGTACAGAGTTAAATAAACCTCTATTGAAGTTGCACTGCAGTGCTCTGTAATAACCTGAAGTAGTTTCAAAGTGAAGTAAGTAAGTACTCATTTTTGAAGTATATTTTGGCAAGAATTGAAGAAGAAAGTAAAAGAAATCTTGCAATTCGCAAAACCAAAGCAATGTAATACCTAACTGTTATCAGAGTCTAACCTACCTAAAGGTTGCATCTTGCGTTGGCAGGAACCCGACCGCGGGAGGGGACCGTGTGAAGAGCGCTTCACACGGGCGGGCTTCACGAACGCGCGGCCACCGCGACAACTTCGGGAAACTTCGTACCTTTTCGGTCATCTTCGGACCACGTTTTTTCCACGGACGGTGCCTCCCACAGTGCGCCCGTGTGAAGCAAAAACTCTCTACTCTCTAATGTTCCGTCCGTCCGCCGTACGCGGCACTTTCCTCTCTTAGCATTGACCGATTTTGATGAAATTTGGTATGTAGGCTCTATTTGGGGTCTAGTTGTGCCTCGAAGATTTTGGTTGATGTAGGTCACTTCTAAGGGTTGAATAATAAGGGTAAAAATTTTGAAAAACGCCCTACTTAACTTTAAAAAAAAAGTGTACAAAGGTATTGGTTTCCCATCAATTTAAGATAGTCTGTCTCAACCAGTTGTACACGATTACATCCTCTGCGGCAAATCACTTCGAAGGACAACTGAAGTTGTCGACCTGGGAGTCCTTTGTGATGAGCGATTGAGTTTCTCCAATCATATTGAGGGGCTGGCTGCAAGAGCAATGAGGGCCCTCGGTTTCATTAAAAGAAACACTCGTGAGTTTTGTAGTATTGTTGCCATTGTGTCACTCTACAAGGCCCTTGTGTTGCCCTTGCTAGAGTATGCCTCTATAGTCTGGTCTCCTCTATACGCTGTTCACAAATATCGCCTTGAACGTGTTCAGAAGAGGTTTTTGCGCTATGTTGCGTATAAGATGGGGATCCCTTCTGAGGACATTAATTATGAGGTCATACTGCAGAGATGCTGCCTGAATACCCTCGAGAGAAGACGGAGTTCAGCGGACCTCGTGCTCCTATACAAACTTCTAAACAATGCCATTGACTGCCCCTCGCTGCTCCAGAAGCTGAACCTTGCCGCCACCCGTACATCCACCCGCTCATCCACTTTGTTTCATGTTAATTTTTCTGCCACAAACTACGACCAACACCGTCCCCTAAACCGGCTACCCCGTAGAGCAAATCTCTTTCTCACCACTTATCCACATTTTGATTTCTTCCATAGTCCCTTATCATCGCTTAAATCCTTAGTTTCCTCTTCACCCATCCTATTCAGTTAGCTCCCTTTTCCTTTCATTGTAATTGTATTTTCTCGATCCCCCCTACCCTATAGTTAGTTATCTATAGTATTTTTCTATTATATAAGTTCTTATATAAGTTGAATGCAACTGTAATATGTTGAATATAAATTGGGCTTGCCCGTTAATAAATAAATAAATAAATAAATAAATAGTCTAGAATTTAAACACGACTCGAAAACCAGAGAAAATCAAGTCAAACCATTCCAATCGTGTTGACGTTTTCGTCAACTCAAACAAAAACGGTGGATACAGCTTTCGTACAAGTACGCAACCACGAGAGACATTTTATGTCTTATGTTTAATAAATTGAGAGCTTTCCAATGAGTGGTGAACGATTTTTGTGGGGTGGAAAATGAGGAAGTTAGTTTTCCCTAGGAACGATTGGTTGTACGTGAAAATCATCAGAAATTTCCGCGTGACGCTCCCCTCGTGACGCTCCCCGCGTGACGATTTCCATTTATGTGCCATAGTAAAGACATAAAATGTCAAAAATTTTTTGAAACCACGCGGAGCCCTGTAAGACAAACCGTTCGCTCCCTACGAGAATGTGTGTTCCTTCAATTATTTCCCTTGTGTCAGGTTAATGAGAGAACCTTAAACTATCATACTTTTCATATGGGACTCGCTGGTGTAGTCGTCGCGCATCAGACATCATTTCATTATTTTTATATAGCTACTTTTTAAATTGCAACACTGCTGATAAGTTGTTATAATACGAGCGATGTTTTCATTTTATAAATAAAGCAGTGCTTACTTACTTTCTACACTACTGTGCGGGTCTACTCTCTTTAATCCTTTTGAATTCTCATTAAATTACCTAAAATACTTACAAGATACGGTTGTTACTTCTTGTTCTATAAAAATCATTATCACTATTAAATTAATGTTATATCAAGTTGACTTCCTTTTTCTGTCGTGTCAGTTTTATTGATATTTCGAAAAATATGTGAGCAAAACTTCAATAATAAATCCCGTTACATAGTTGTTCGAGGAATATACAATATACTCGTATATTTAGTACCAAAGCCTGATTGTAATTTATTTGTGTTTTTCACAGTATGGCCAGCCTGGAATTTAACGGCAGCGGCGTGTATAGCATGCACACTGATCGTGACAATTTCAGTGGTAGCGTGGCGACAATGCAGAAAAGTGTCGTACATTATCGGTAAATTAACTTTTCAATTAATCAACTCAATTCGGATTGTCAACAACCCCGTCCTTTTGACTTTTAGTTCAAATCTGGAACTCCCCTACCTATTTCTGTTGGATGTTTTCACAAAAGTTAAAAACCCAAGGTGCATTTCGCATACGAGTCTTAATTAATTGTTATTATCCTAGGTTTTGTCCTATAAATTCGAAACTTCCACTCATAAAATCATGTTTGAGCTCAAGAAAAAGAAAGCACTGAAACGCATACTTCGAGTAAACATTTTGATTTGGGACAGCGCCTTATTATTTTGCTTCCTCACTACCGAAGGTAGGGAAGCTTTGTATTCGTGAAAGAAGTGAAAAAAAAAAAATGTCCTCCAAAATCAAAATTTCCACTTGCTTTTTGCGTTTTAGAGCTTCCCGAACAATTTTGGTTCCGTGTCTGTCTGTCTGTCTGTCTGTCGGTCTGTCGGTCTGTCTGTCTGTCTGTGGTCAATCCTTGTCCCGGGCAAAACTATACTAACCTGTGGTCCGATTTTGATGAAATTTTCAGGGATCGTGCGGATTAGGTCCTAGACGGTCCCCTATAAATTTCAGCACCTTCGGACCAATAGGAGCGAGTGCGCATGCGCAAACGTGAATTTCCTGGAACCTCGGTTTCTAATGAACCGATTTTGCTCAAATTTGGAGGTTAGTTAGGGACTAACTTCTAAGAGACACCCTATAAGTTTCAATCAAATTGGTCAAGCAATAGCCGCTGCCCATGCGCGAACTTTAAATTTATTGTTACAACCAAAACTCCGCAACTATTCAACCGATTTCGATGAAATTTTCAGGGATTGTGTGGGTTAGGTCCTAGACGGTGGACCGCTAATATTTTGGTATTCAATAACTCTTTGAATCATAATTTTTTCGCCAACTGATTCTATACGTCCATGTTACAATGAGTGAGGAAGCTATACTGCCCACCCAACTTGGCAGACGTTTTTTTCTATATCTCTGAGCGGTCTCATCCGATTCTGAAAGTCTATTCATGCAACGTGATGTAATGAGTGAATTTTCAAAGAATCCTCTGAAGCTGTGGTTGAGAAAATCGAAATATTAGCTATATGAGTTAGTAGCCAGCCTTGTGGGTGTAAAATAGCACGAATGGTTAAAATGATACAATCAATCCCTTGGTTACATTTTTTTTTTCAAAACCCACACGAAAATTTTCTTTCTTATTTTCTGTATACTATACCAATATACTGTATGCTCAGGGTATGTTTTACAAATTTAAGTAGTCCTTATTGATGCTCTCCTCGTCACCCCGAACTCATGGAGTACCCACACGTATATTGATATTTTTTCCGATGTTCAGTATAGCATACCAACATACTGAATGCACACATGCACATGGTGCGGTCTAAGATGTTTAGAGTCCACATTTATGCTCTTCTCGTCACCCAGAACTCATAGTTTTTCTTTCAAATATTCAGTTGTGCAAAGACAACATCAATGGATGGATTTTACCATACAATACAACAATAGTTTACTATTGTCTATATGTCTATTTGTTACAGACGACACCAACCGTCATCAGATGTTCGAGGGAATGCCGAATGAAACCCTCAGCTACGAGCAATTGGAGTCCGTAGAACTGACAGACGAGAATGAACCAATTATAGCCAGTAGTAATTTCAAATGATCTCGAGTACCCCAACCATTATAATTTTCCAAAACTTAGGTAATACTTTGACCGTTTTGCGTTTGACCGCACTGAAACTTCATGGTTCATTCTACATTTCAGTGCTCCTTTGATTTCATTAGGAAGTCTATTATTTGTCTATTCTATTCGCTAATAATCGACAAATTGGCCGTTTTCAGTTTTCAAACCGGCAGCTTTCAGCGTCTTTGTCCAGCTACCTTAATGATTAAGAAGCTGAAGCACCATTGTGGGTGCTTCAGCTGTAGCTTCTTTATTTTTATTTTTTATTTTTATTCACCTCCCCTCAAAGACGGTGATGGGAAAGGGTATTCTAGAAAAATCATAGTGGAAATTCGCGGTAAATTTCTCCGCTTCACGGAAAAACATTGAATCATGGAAATGTTTACTGTAAACGCGTTTTACCTAAGTTTTCTACTTTGGTGTTTAAAATTTATTGTACAGAAATTGGTTTAGGTAAATCAGTAATGGACATTAATGGACGATGATAACAATAATAACGATGAATAATTCCTTGGTACCTGCCTCACAATACTGGCCGCCTTCAGTTTTCATTCGAGTTAATAATAATTTAAAGTGCCGGGTCGTCACAGAATTTGGTGTCGTTACGCAAATTTTAGAATGACCCCCCGCCCAAAAACTTATCCATGTTAAAAATAAATAAATGAAGTGGGAGTACGCCCAGGAGTTATCCGACGCCGGCCACACGTTCAGGTATGAGCCAAACGGAAAACGGTTGGTGATACCACGGAGTACACATGCCGAGATATTTCGAGTATCACGAACACCAACTCGAGTATCTCCGTGGAGCTTTTCCTTCACCACACCATGACACGGGCGCAGCCATGACCCTTATGTTATTCATAGATAGAGAACTGGTGGTTGAATCTTCTTCATAAATCAAGACCCTTACAAATCAGACAATAATTGAAATCTTATTGGATACAAACATGATTGTACATTACAACATAATGGACTTCCAAATCCCATTAAAAAAAAGAAAATTTTCCAGCACAAAGCAATTACAAAACGCTGCAAATCATTGCTCAAAGGTTTATTATTTTCTGTAGAGATCACCCTTCTGTATAGATCACTGGTTCTCCATCAATAGCACCTACCACCATCTGTATTCTCCCTTGACCTTCCCTCTCAAATTTCAGCTTCCTGCGTTCAATAGGATTGAAAATGGCTTCGGAGCTCACTCAGCTGATCAGTGATCTGAAGAGTGAAGAAGATCTCCTCGAATGCTGAAGACGCCTGGAAGAGCACTTCCATTCAATAGGATTGAAAATGGCTTCGGAGCTCACTCAGCTGATCAGTAATCTGAGGAGTGAAGAAGATCTGCTCGAATGCTGGAGACGCCTGGAAGAGCACTTCCATTCAATAGGATTGAAAATGGCTTCGGAGCTCACTCAGCTGATCAGTGATCTGAAGAGTGAAGAAGCCTCTGAGCAATGATTTGCAGCGTTTTTTACCCACCAACATTTTTTTTACCTACCAAATTTTTTTTACCTACCAGCTAGGTACTACCTACCACACCATACTGGCTTCACACCTTCACAATCAAGTTTATTAGAAAGAACTAAACGCTCCACACTCGATTGGGAAAATAGGAAGCTTCATACGGAAATTTGATTACTGGTTACGCAGTAATCAAATCTGTATACAAATCGAAGAAATGAACAGCGATCGCATTTTAGTCCGATAAAATTTGAATGGAGATTAGACCTCTTTTGCGATTCACACTCATGATTCTGTTTTATCGAAGGAAAACCTTCAAGTACTCGTAGGGACCGAACGGTTTGTCCTACAGAGCTCCGGGTGGTCTCAAAAATTTTTAAAAATTCAATACTATTTAACCCTGTACTTGGCAGAAGTATCCCCATGGCTATTCTTTCAAATCCCACCCCCCCCCCCCCCTAAAGTGTACTTTAGGCCCTCCAAAAACATGTTAAATTGAAAAATGCTTATAAAATGTTGATATTTGAACAGATTTTCAAAACTTGTGGTTTAGAAAATACTCATGTATCGTAAACTGCAACAATGAATGAGAGTTGTTATTGAATAAAATGTATTTCGTTCGATTCAATCAGAATGAAATTAAAAGTAAAAAAACAAAAGGGAATAAAGAATCCATAAAATAAAACAATGGAAGAATCAGTAGGTAGTAATAATTACTCGCTAGGTACAATTATTATATCTTCTCACTTGCTGCTCGTATCAATTAAATAATGTAGTAAAGGTGAATGTAACCAATTCAACTATGCAGTCTCAATCGACGTAACGAGTTTATGATCTAAAATTTGGTAGTTTTTATATTGGGATTTGTTTCAATTTTTCCCTTGAAGTGTACCCTTGGCCCTCTAAAACACGATAAAACTGAAAAAGCTTCTATGATGTTAAAATTTGAACACTTATACATACGTCTGGTATATTAGACGTTGCGAAGTAAAGGGTTAATATTAGTGAAAAAACGATACCTTTATTTCGAGAGTTTTCGAGCTAGGGCACTCTTGAAAATTTCAACCCTTAATTTTCACCCCTTACAAGTGACTGACATCAACCAAAAGCTTCGCGGCACAACTAGACCCCAAATGGAGCCCATATACCAAATTTGAACCAAATCGGTCCAGTGTTGCTAAGAAAAGTGCCGCGGACGGCGGACGGCGGACGGACATTGCAAATTTGGATTCTACGCACCTTGAAACGTAAAGTGACAAAGTTTAAGGGGGGGTTATAAAAATTTTTTGCGATAGGATCACATAGGCTTATTATTAGAAATAATAAACCAAAAATGGCAAAGAAATGAAAAGAATAAGTTTAAATTGAAATTTACTTACGTTCATTCGTTCAACGATATATCTTTTTAAAAATTGTATTTACGTGATTAGTTGTAAGATGCAATATTATTGTTAAGGAATTAACCGTCACCTTAGAAGCTCATAGGATAGCGAATAATTGTATAAGTAAATCGTGTATCGAATACTAATACTTTTAGTAGTTTAGGCATTTTGGATTTGTTGGTATTTTTGTTTCTTGTTATCTCCTTGTTCCCGCTTGGTACTCGTTTTTATGGAGGGGGATCATCGAGGCAGGCCTAGTAAATGGAAACGGTCGAGTAGTAGCATCTTGTGTGGTGATGTTTATCAATTTAACCCTGTATTTCGCGAAGTCTAATGTACCATACGTGTTTTTTGTTCAAATTTTAACAGTTTACCTAGAAGCTTTTTTCAGTTTAATCATGTTTTTTAGAGGGTATTACTTAGCAGCAATTGAGAAGATATAATAAGCATACCTAGCTAGTATCACTAGCGATTCTTCCATTATTTCATTTTATGGATTCTTTTCCCCCATTATTTCAATAACAATCTCATTCATCGGTGACACAAATGTTGAAAAATCTGTTCAAATTTCAACATTTAAGACTCTTTTTCGATTTAGCATGTCTTTGAAGGGCCTAAAGTACACTTTAGGGGGGAAATGTTGAACAAATCGCCATAGGGATACTTTTGCCAAGTACAGGGTTAAAAACTAGAAACATAATCAGTCGTTCCCAGTAATGTTGGTGATGAGATAATGATGAAATCAATATTCGATAATCTTGGGTCCAGCACCAATCTACCATCGAAATTTTAGAAAAATTGAGAAGAGAAATCAATCAATCATCAATTTATGGAGGATCTCCTCCTATCACTGAAAAAAAGAAAAGTACATCAAAATCGGACCAAGACGTGTTTTGCGACCGTGATAATTTACCACAAACGGAATAGGTACACGTGGAACCAAAATTGATCAACAATTTCTATAATGCAAAATACAAGTAGAAATGTACACATTAAAAAAATATATTTATTTATGAGTAACGTAAGTACATTGACTGTGATTATCCATTTAATAAATTCCAAATATTGTATACCTAGTTCGTAAGGTCGTATTGCATTTCATCAATAAATGTTTGTCAAGGTTTTTCGATTGTGTTTAAAGAAATTCGAGCGGTTAGTAATAAAATTAGTAAGTACGTGATTCTAGTAATTAATGTTGCCGTAATAAAGTAAATAACAGGGTGGTTTGATTGATACGTAGGTTTCAGAAAAAGCTGTTGTAGTTATCGAGTTTTGGTAGAAATAAGTAGGAAGCTAATTTAAACGTTTCGACGCTTTTTTCTACAGTTTAGGTACAGGAGAATTACAAGTTGACTTTCACAATCCTACAAAGCTACTCAATAGTTTCTAATCTTTTCTTCAGAGCCGCTCAGTAGAAAATGTAAAAGTGAAATTATCACTCACTACAACTCTCGTGCCCGTGAGAATGACGATATAAATCGGCGAAACATTGGGATTAAGTGCTTACTTATTTTCTGACCAAAACTCAATGACCACAATAGCTTTTACTGAAATATAAATCATGAAAGATGAACTTTTAATAATTAAATGTGTACAAATTATAGTACATCACCCTCCGTGTGAGATAAATATAGTATTTCTGTTCATGTCCATTTTAATCAGAATAAAACTGAATTCATGTGATGATTTACTACCTTCATTCATTATTTATTAAAGTAATATTGGAAACTATTATTGAGCATCCAGAATTTTCAAGAATCGTGCAGTTGCAAGGATAGAGAGCAGATCTGGTCATGCGTATATAAGGGAGGTAGGCTAAGCCCGCACGACTGAGCGGTGTAGCTGGTTTGGTGTACCTGAGCGCCTTTAGTCTTGGTTGATCAGGGATGAGTTTAGATAATCAGTTCAAGTAATGACATAAAATATCCCCATTTCAATAATAAACCTTTGGAATCTAGCAAGAAAAAAATGCAACCCTCCTCAAAACTCGATGGTTTACGTTTCAAAGTGCCTATGTAGAATCCGAAAATTAAATAAAAAAATTTCCGTCCGTCCCCTTTCCGCCGTTCGAGGTTCTCCTTAGTTATCATGAACCAATTTTTGATGATATTTGGTATATATGGGTTCAATGTGGGGTCGAAATTTTTGGTAATCGTCAGTCACTTCAAAGGGGTTGAAATATTCAAATTCAGTCTTCTATTGGGTTGTAGGTAATATTTCCTTGGCTCTATCTCTAAAATTCTCGATATAAAGATCGTTAATTTAAAATACAATTTAATTTTTATACTCGAACAAGACCGCCCAGAGCTTTGTAGGACGAACCATTCGCTCCCTACAAAGACTTAAAGGTAGAACTTAAAATAAATCAGAAACATCAGTGAGAATCCAAAAGATAGTTCATTAACAAAACGCTGCAAATTAATACACAATGGTTTACTATTTTTATATAGATCACTCGTCTGCAAAGCCACAAACCATCCAACTTGAAGAGAAACATCGATCGTATTTCGGTCAGCTAAAATTTTAACGGAGATTAGGCCTCTTTTGCGATTCACACTCGTGTTTCTGATTTATCGTACGTAAAACCCTTAAATTCGCTTAGCGAGCTTAGTCTCAAAAAATTCTAAAAATTCTATAGAATCCTAAATTGAAGGAAAAACAATACCTTTATATCAACATTTTTTGAGTTAGGGCGTTTTCAAAATTTCAAAATTGATTTTGGAACCCTTAGAAGTGACCTACATCAACAAAAATCTTCGGGGCACAACTAGACCCCAAATGGAGCCTACATACCAAATTTCATCAAAATCGGTCAATGCTAAGTGGCAAAAGTGCTGCGTAGGGCTTACGGCGGACGGCGGACGGATGGCAAATTTTTATTCGATTTTTGGATTCTACGTACCTTGAAACGTAAACCATCAAATTTTGATGTGGGGTGTTAAGAAAAAATTTTCTTGGTCGTTCCAAAGGTTTATTACTGAAAATAATAAACCAAAATAGGCCTAATATTATCAAACATTCAAATTTCAGCTGTTCAATTGTTTATTTCTAGGAATTGAGTTTCATGTTACCTAGTTGTGCTACCATAGCACCAAACAAACAAATAACTACAATTTTGTTTCAATTTTAAAATGCTCTTTCAGAAGCCTTGAAATTCAAGGCTTGAATTCGTGGTAAAAATCACGTTTATTTTGAAAATAACTACTTTCCAGCAAAAGAAAGATATCCGAGAGTCTCTTCATAACGAAATTTGGTTCTTTGACATGAAACTATCCTTAGAAACGAACAAAGAACGAGTTTGATCCGCTGAAATTTGAACGGAGATTATGTCAATTTCTGACAATGAAACAGGTCCCCTCGCTCCAAAAATCTGTTTGAAAAATTAAAGAGATTATCATTATCCAGAATGTATTAATTCAGAGTTGTAAATTTTGCTGTACCTACTTGGCACCCATGATCAATCAGTGGTTGAAAGTGCCTGGATAAAGAAGAAAAGCGATTCACGCTCGTATTTCTCATACATTGTAGTCCAAACAAAATCAAAATTGTTGAAAAAACATTATTTTTTATATATTAAACTTTTTCGAACTAGAAGTTTTAGTTATATATTTCAAACTCAGTTTTTCGAGGTCATCGGCGAGTTTGGGACCAAAACGCTACGGATTTGGGATTTTGAAAAAAACAAAACCTTTAACTGCATCAATTTTATTGATATTAGGTACCTATTACAAATAGGAATGATTACATTTTTCGTATTTGTTGTGTCTTATCATATAAATGCGCATCTAATTAAACTACTTAATCCTAAGGTCCATGTTGAGGAGGTAAACGAGTGCATCCATATTGACGTCTTTTTATTTTTCCCAAACTTGATTAAAATATTCGAGCATATACTCTCTACATCATGGTCTTCTCATGGTTTTTTTTTTTTTTTTTTGGTTTATTATTTTCAACAATATTCAACCATTGGAATCGACCTAGAAAAAATTGTAATCTCCCCTTAAAATTTGTTGGTTTACGTTTCAAAGTTCGTAAAATCCGAAAATCGAATAAAAATGTTGCCGTCCGACCACGGCATGGACCGATTTTGACGATATTTGGTGAATGGGCTCCGAGTTTAGTTGTGCCCCAAAGCTTTTGGTTGATGACAGTCACTTGAAGTGTTGAAAAATAAGGGCTGAAATTTGTAAAACGCCCTAGCTAAAAAAAAGGATATACATAAAGATATAGTTTTTTATAAATTTTTAGAACTGAATGAAACCACCCAGAGCTTTAACAACTGTTCGCTCCCCATCATAATTTAAGGGTTGTACTTGTGAAAAATCAGAAATACGAGTGTGCATCTCAAGAGAGGGCTAATTACCGTTGAAATTTTAGCCAACCAAAATGCGATCGAAGTTCATTTCTTGAGCGTACTCAGCTTTCGCTGGCAAACACTCCAACATCTTCGGGCTAAAACATTTGTTCAAATAATGAGGCTATCAATTTCTCCCTTAGAGGGAAAAACAATAAATCATGGACATGGCCATTATTGTAGGTATAATTTGAAAATTAAAATGATGAAATAAAATAGGTACACACTAGATCTTATCCTAAACCATCTGTGACTGACAATTACCAGAATTTTCTTGCTCGATCTCCAAGGTTTATAATTGAAAATAATAACCCCCCCCCCCAAAAAAAAACGTGGTATATCCCAAATACTCAGCTGAAAGTGAAAGGGCGTATATATCCCTGATTTTCTCAACTGACAATGATCAAGTTTTGAACATGAATTTTCACGAAGGGCAGTATTACGAAATAATACAATAAATATGTTTTACGGTTACTAATTTTATTCATGCACATGTTATTATTTCAGGAAACTATACTCCGACCTTGGCAAAAGTTTTCTTTTTCTTCCAAAGAAATGGTATTTTAAATTTGGGTAATCATCTCTGCAGTGGCCTTTATTTTATAGCTGTACTTGTGATTTGCTCTCAATGGATCACAATTTCATTTGCTTCCGTAATTGTATAGCAAATATACAAGGAATGGCCAATTAGGTCAAGATGCAGACCTTGACGAATGTTGTGTTTATTTTACGGAACGGTCGAACTACCTCCACCTCCTTGTATTTTTTCGTTTAATCCTTTGTGTTGGCTACCAACGTATTTGGGGATGAATAGAATGGTTTTTCTGGAGGATCAGAGGCGTTTATGACCTGCCACTCAAGGGAGGCCGAAAATCTCCTGACAGTTGCGCGCCGCGCGTGCCGACAAAGGGACTTCGGGTTTCCCCGATTAGGTAGTGACGGAGTTTCAGTCTTACGGGTTTTTTCTACGAAGTCCTTGAGTAAAATTCCGTTACATTCTGCACTTCTGGCCCTGATAATTGGGACACCGTCATGTTCACCCTCAACTCACCTGCAAAGAGGGAAGAAATTATTTCAATTCGCAAAAAATACTAATTTCTTCAAACACCTCTTTGATTTAGAAGAAGTTTAATACATAAACATGGAGGGTTTGGGATCAAGGCAATGGAGAGTTAATCCTAGGATGACACACCGGGGTCATTCGTGACCCCACGATTTACATTTGGCCGTGTATCTATAAAAAAAAAATTCTTCGAACAGGGATATTTTGCAAATAAAGTTGGAACTCCTTCTGAGCCCCTTTGTCAGTGGTTAACGTCAGTCATTCGCTAGAGTTCGTGCAGTTAACTTGCAAACGTGCTATGGGCCACATCTGACCCCAGTGTGCTATAATCGGTTGACTTTTTTTGTGTGGGGGACTATTTGACCCCAGTATGACTTTCTATTCATTCTGTTGCCTTTTAAATTTTGGGGTCAGAATTGACCCCAGTGTGCCGTTTATGTATGCGAAAAATAGGTGTGCCAAGATTTATACATACGTATATTGATTTCTAAATTTCTCGTTTTTCCATTTACCGTGAGAAGCCCCTACTTACTTTGAGCCAATGCAAGTATACCATACAAATTTACAATAATACAGGAGTGATAATACAATTTTTTTGAAAAGCAGAGAAATAAAAGTGCTGGTGAAATTCGTCAGTCAAACTCAAAAAAGGGCCATCTTTGAGCTGATCTATTATCGAAACTATTCCATAGAATTAAATGATTTTTTTTATATTTGATTCCAAATATTGTCAACTTGGAATGCTGATAGTGGAATCTATTTTAAAAAAACCTCCGACAAAATATAATTTTAAATTTTAGAAATTTCATTTATTTCCATATTTTTATTGACTTTTTAAACTGTTTTTTTGTATATATTTCAACAAACAGGCTATCAATAGATTTTTACAACCTAAAAATAAATTTGAATTTCTTTAAATTTTTCTTTAAATTTTCTTTAAATTAGAGGAATTTAAATTTTGGGGTCTGAATTGACCCCAGTGTGCCGTTTATGTATGCGAAAAATGGGTGTGCCGTCCTAGGGTTAACATGAAACATTATTTTTTGTAGACACCGTCTGTTTGCCTAAGAATACTACCAGAGACATGCTCTGAATATCTGAATCAAGTGTGGAAAAGAAAATACAACGACGACGAGGACGTAATCGACTACCTTCTCAGCGTGGACCTTGGGAGTGAGAAATTTGACAAGAAAGACAACACAAGAAGAGACAACGAATGTGTTCATTCCGACTTGAAGTACATTGGTACCTAAAATCGAAAAACGCTGCAAATTATTACACAAAGGCTTATTATTTTTCTATAAAGATTACTCGTTTGCAAAGAACACGGCTTTGCCATTGTTACCACCAACCAACTTGAAGAAAAACTTCGATCGCATTTCGGTCAGCTAACGAACGTTTTGTCCTACAGGGCTCCGCGTGGTCTCAAAAAATTCTATACTATCTTAAATTGATCGAAAAACAATACCTTTATATCAAAATGTTTTGAGTTAGGGCTTTTTCAAAATTTCAAAATTCATTTTTCAACCCTTAGAAGTGGCCTAAATCAACCAAAATCTTCGGGGCACAACCAGATCCCAAATGGAGCCTACATACCAAATTTCATCAAAATCGGTCAATGCTAAGTGGGGAAAGTGCCGCGTACTGCGGACGGACGGCCAAATTTTTATTCGATTTTTGGATTCTACATACCTTGAAACGTAAACCAACAAATTTTGAGTGGGTGTTAGAAATTTTTTTTTCTTGGTCGATTCCAAAGATTCATTATTGAAAATAATAAACCAAAAATGCGCAGTTCAAGATGTTTTTTTGATCCCGAACCCGTTGGTCTACATGAACCAAATGATTCTAAACCCGTAGCTTAATTGTACCAAACCCGTTGAGTTCCCTTCCCGTGATCCCAAACCCGGATCCCCCAATTTTTCTACGTAGGAATGAATGATAATCATTTCAAGATTCGATTCCACTACCATACTAATCTTTGTTACATTATGCAAAAAAATGTATGTAAACTATATCCGCTATGTGCCCATTTTCAGTCTACTATGCAGTTTCTATAACTAATATGTTCCAAAAAAATCCATTGGCAATAAGTTGGGCACAGAAAATAAACGCTGCAAATTATTACTCAAAGGTTTATTATTTCTATATAGATCACTCTTCTGCAAAAAAAACATAGCTTTTCCATTGTCACTACCATAGGTACTATCTACCACATACCTACTTCACAACCAAGTATATTTTGAAGGAATCAAGACTTCACAGTCAATATGAAGAAATGGGGTTGAGGGTGCCTTAGTTAGGAAATTTGTTTACTAGTTGCTAAGGACGCAAAACTGAGTACAATTGGAAGAAACGAACGATCGCATTTTGGTCAGCTGAAATTTTAACGGATATTAGGCCTCTTTTAGGCGTGTTTCTGGTTTATTACAAGTCCAACCCTCAAGTTCTCAAACGGACCGAACGGTCCTACATAGCTCTGGATGGTCTCATTCGATTCTAAAAATTCAATATTACTTTAAATTGATGAAAAAACATTACCTTTATATCAAAATGTTTTGAGCTAGGGCATTTTGAAAATTTCAACCCTAAGAAGTGACTGATATCAACCAAAACATCGGGGCACAACTAGGACCCAAATGAAGCCTAATTTCAACCAAATGGTTGCTAAGAAAAGTTCCGTGTACGACGTACGGACGGATATTTAAAATTCGATTTTCGGATTCTACGTCCCTTGAAATGTAAAGCAACCAAATTTTGTGGGGGGTGGGGGGTAAAAATTTTTTACATTTAATGTTTTTAAAAAAAATTTAAAATGTTTTACATTAAAAAAAAACATTTAATGTTTTTTCTTGGTCGATTCTAAAGGTTCATTATTGAAAATAATAAACCAAATTCCGAAAAAATGAGTGATCTGTTGGCGACAAAAACATTGGAGGAACTAAATAATTAATCAATAATATTTGAATCGATGAGAATGAAAACAGTACAAGTCCATTTTTGACGATTGTTGAAAAATGGCTTTTTGTAGGTTGTAACCAGTAGAACTACGCATTGAGCACAAGAGCAGTATGCTAACCACACTCGGTAAGCTTGAACAGAGCCTAAATGAAAATGATTGAGGGAAAAAACAGTAGGAGTCCATGGACTTATACCACCTGACACCTGATATCTCGATAAGCTGATTGGGTACATGTACTGTTGTCATTCTCACTGATTCATTTAGGTATTACACATGTAATACCTAATCAGCTGGGTGTACAATTTAGTATTTATTTTGAGTGCACCTGTCCACTACGTTATGGGTTATGGTAAAAAAACAAGGCACGACGCTTATGGGGGAACGGCCAGGAATCCAAAAACTACTCGTTTGGGGGAAAATAAGTACTTGGAAGAGGCATTTCCACGTGTAACCATTATTTTAATAGAACAAATGATAACATAGGCACCTTAAATTAAGTGTAGCCATAACAATTAATTAACAATTACCTACTCGTCAAACTTTAGTCCTATAGAGGTAATGAGTCCTATTGGACTCATTCGCCACCATCCGCGTCTTCTTTCGGATTGTACTTTTCCGCATCACCATTTAGGTATTTTATTACGTCGCATCGTTTTAGGTCTCGTTCAGAGGAACTCCATTAGGTACCCCAGATGCGTCCTCTTCACTAAACCCGAACAGACGACAGTTCCGAAGCTTTCTTTCCAATCAATTTGCCTAGACGGATTGCGCTCCTCTGCACACTCTAATCATCTGTTCACAAAATAGAAATTGTTCCACAAAATATAAACACGACATACCTAAATGAAAAAAAAAACGTCTGCCAAGTTGGGTGGGCAGTATAGCTTCCTCACTCATTGTAACATGGACGTATAGAATCAGTTGGCGAAAAAATTATGATTCTTTATTTAGCGGTCCACCGTCTAGGACCCAACCCACACAATCCCTGAAAATTTCATCGAAATTGGTTGAATAGTTGCGGAGTTTTGGTTGTAACAATAAATTTAAAGTTCGCGCATGCGCAGCGGCTATTGCTTGACCAATTTGATTGAAACTTATAGGGTGTCTCTCAGAAGTTAGTCCCTAACTAACCTCCAAATTTGAGCAAAATCGGTTCATTAGAAACCGAGAAACCGAGGTTCCAGGAAATTCACGTTTGCGCATGCGCACTCGCTCCTATTGGTCCGAAGGTGCTGAAATTTATAGGGGACCGTCTAGGACCTAACCCGCACAATCCCTGAAAATTTCATCAAAATCGGACCACAGGTTAGTATAGTTTTGCCCGGGACAAGGATTGACCACAGACAGACCGACAGACAGACAGACCGACAGACCGACAGACAGACAGACACGGAACCAAAATTGTTCGGGAAGCTCTAAAACGCAAAAAGCAAGTGGAAATTTTGATTTTGGAGGACATTTTTTTTTCACTTCTTTCATTAACAATTTATATTTGGAAAAAATACTTCACCGCTACAATTGATGGTATTGTACATAAATATTTACATCACAGTATCGTATCAGCACAAGGAGGAAGCAAAACACGTAAATATGGGTGATTAAGACAAAATATAAATATACAATTTTTATTATAAAGAATTAATATGAATAAAACTATCATATTTCGGAAGATACACAGTTGGTTCTTAATTTTGTTTTGAAACTGACATACTCCTGGGTGGAAAGGAATTGAGTAAAATAGAAGGAATCGCCATTACCGTTACCATGGACCGATTTTGATGAAATGTGGTATACGGGCTCCATTTGTGCCCCGAAAATTTTGGTTGATATCATTCTTTACTAAGGGTTGAAATTTTGAATACGTCCCAGCTCAAAAAATTTCGATATACCTAAAGGTATTGTTTTATCATCAATTCAATTTATTTAATCAATTTTTTAGAATCGAATGAGACCACCCAAAGCTCTGAAGGGCCAAACGTTCTCTTCATGAGAACTTAAGGGTTGGACTTACGATAAATTAGAAACACGAAGTAATCCAATTTCCTCATGAAGACATCCTCAACTCCCTGTTTCTTGAACAGAGTGTGAAGCATTTATTTCTTCAAAATAAACTTGATTGTGAAGTAGGTATGTGATAGGTAGATAGTACCAATCGTAAATAGTATCAATGGATGAAAATTCGATGGAATTTTCAAGGATTTTGCGAATTGGGGTGAGGAAGATACTTGGAGATTGATATTTTGAGATTAGCTACAATGCATCGGATTATTATTAATATACAATCGGGTTATGGGCACGAGGAAGCTATGTGCCACACCCACTTGGCAGACTTTTGTTTCCGAGTCTACCAAGGTAGCGGAAGCTTTGTTTTTACTTTTCAAGGACAAAAAAAAAGTTCTCCAAAATCAAAATTTTCACTCGCGTTTTGCGTTTTAGACCTTTCTGAACAATTTTGATTCCGTGTCTGTCTGTCTGTCTGTGTGTCTGTCCGTCTGTCATGAATTCCTTGTAACGCGCATAACTATACGAAGTTATCGTCCGATTTCGATGAAATTTTCAGGGATTGTGCGGGTTGGTATGTAGACGGTCCCCTATGAAAATCATCATCCTCGGACTGATAGAAGCGACTGCGCATGCGCAAACGTGAATTCCTTGTAACGGCCATAACTTCCACATTTTCCATCCGATTTCAATGAAATTTTCAGGGATGTTACAGATTAGTATTTAGATGGTCCCCTATGAAAATCATTACCTTCGAACTGATCGTAGCCACTGCGCATGCGTAAACGTGAATTTCCTTGTAACGGCCATAACTTCCACATTTTCTAACCGATTTCGACGAAATTTTCAGGGATTATGCGGATTAGGTTGTAGATGGTCCCCAATGAAGATCATCACCCCCGAACTGATAGCAGCCGCTGCGCATGCGCAAACCTGAATTCCTTGTAACGGCCATAACTTCTACATTTTCCATCCGATTTCAATGAAATTTTTAGGGATGTTACAGATTAGTATTTAGATGGTCTCCTATGAAAATCATCACCTTCGGACTGATAGTAGCCACTGCGCATGCGCTTACGTAAAATACTTGTAACAGCCATAACATTTACATTTTTCATCCGAATTTGATGAAATTTCCTAGGATTGTCCAGATTGGCGTGTAGATGGTCCCCTATGAGGGTAGTGAAAGGTACTTAGAGATTGGTGCTTTGAGATTAACTACTATGCATCGGATTATCTATACAGGGTGTCTACCATTTGGATGGACCAAACTTCAAGGATCGATTCTACAACTCATTTGCAACAAAAAATGTCTCCCAGCAATTTTTTCTTAACCCACTCAAAATTCTTTTTTTTCCACTTTAAAGTTTTTATTCGTATTTTCGACCTTGCAGCACTAAAATTGTCATAACTCCCTTATTTCTCATGCTACTTCAAATCTGAGTACACCGTTGAACAGAGCGTTAAATTTCCTATCCATTTAGTGGGAAATCCAGTTTCTTAAAGCCATTTGTAAGAGTAAAAAAATAAATCAAAGTCAACATTTATAATTTTTTTTTGAAAATCGCCATTCTTCAGGCTAACGATTCCCCCGAAAAAAATACCGCTATCGTGGTGCACTCAACGGGAAAAACTACCCCAAGATCTCACCTTTCCAACGGTATGCCAGTTTCAAGGTTTAAGAAGAAAGTTTCTTTGAAAAAATTGAGTTTTATGCGAAAAAACGTGCTTCTTTAGACATATTCCGCTAGAGAGTCGACCAAGTATTATTGCCTTCACTTTTCAAGGATTGCAATAAAAAGTCCACTAAATTAAATTGCCACTCGTATTTTACGTTTTGGACCTTCCTGAACAATTTTGGTACCGTGTCTGTCCATCTGACAGTCTGTCTGCCTGTCTGAAAGTCCTTCTGGATGGCAAAAGCAAAACGAAGCTACTGTCCGATTTCGATGTAATTTTCGGCGATGTTCTCCATAAAAATCAAACTCAAAGCATTACCTACATTTTCAAAATCGAATTCAAACTTTTTTTTTCTTAGAAATTACCATTTCTTAGGTTTATTGTTAACCTGGAATAATTTGTGCTATCGTGGGCCACTCAACGGAAAAACATTTTGATTTTAAAAATGGAACTAAAATAAAATTAGAGAACAATTAGCAGAAAAAAATGAAGGAAGGTCCAAAACGTAAAACACGAGTAGAAATGTAATTTGGTGGACTTTTTATTGAAATCCTTGAAAAGTGAAGGCAATAATACTTGGTCGACTCTCTAGCGGAATATGCCTAAAAAAGCTCGTTTTTTCGCATAAAACTCATTTTTTTCAAAGAAACTTTCCTATTAAACCTTGAAACTGGCATACCGTTGGAAAGGTGAGATCTTGGGGTAGTTTTTCCCGTTGAGTGCACCACGATAGCGGTATTTTTTACGGGGAAATCGTTAGCCTGAAGAATGGCGATTTTCAAAAAAAAATTATAAATGTTGACTTTGATTTATTTTTTTACTCTTACAAATGGCTTTAAGAAACTGGATTTCCCACTAAATGGATAGGAAATTTAACGCTCTGTCCAACGGTGTACTCAGATTTGAAGTAGCATGAGAAATAAGGGAGTTATGACCATTTTAGTGCTGCAAGGTCGAAAATACGAATAAAAACTTTAAAGTGGAAAAAAAAGAATTTTGAGTGGGTTAAGAAAAAATTGCTGGGAGACATTTTTTGTTGCAAATGAGTTGTAGAATCGATCCTTGAATTTTGGTCCATCCAAATGGTAGACACCCTGTATAATCGGGTTATGGGTACGAGGAAGCTATGTGCCACACCCACTTGGCAGACTTTTTAAGTTGTTTTGGCATCAGAGGGAGTAGAGCCATTTTTAACATCAAACATGCATTGGGATTTTTGAATCCCCAGAACATAGCATTAACACAATCCTACCTTCAATTTCTTTGCTGCAGACCATGGCCATCCGCGCCGACTTTTCTATTTTTATTTAATTCGCACGTTCTACCGAATATCACCATGGGGATGAATTGCCTAACCGGGACGGATCGCCATGTTTTTTCGACAGCGGGGACAAAATGCCGGTTCCCGAAATGAAGACCAGGACGCCATTTTTTTCCATTGAGGAAAAACCCCTGGAAGGGACCGCTGCATATATACCTTAAGGACTCAGGTACGGCATGTATTCCCTTGTTCGACTTCAGTCTCAGCAGTTGGCTGTCGTCAGTGAAGTGCGTCTTAAACCGTTTTCAAGTACGATGTTTCGATGATGGTCTCCTCGAGCTGCAACAACACATCGAGAAGGTATGTTCAATACAAAATATTTTTTTTTTTAATGTAAATACTATCAATGGTAGGTATCTACTAGTGTTGTTTTTATTCAAATAAAAAATAACCCCATTCTTATCCGATCTAATTATTATCATAATTCATTCACTGTCTTATATACTACTGCTCTGATAAAACATAATATTATTTGTTGAATAAAACATTTGAATTTTTCGGTATTAGATTGTATGTACCTACCTATCTACGTACCTTACCTATTTCTCTAACAAGATAGACCTTCTCGACCGTAACCAAACTGGTACTCAACTTGAATAATAGTTTTCTTGAAAATCATGAAAAATTATGTATTTTTCAATCTAAATTCAATCATATTAATTTATTATATTCTTTTTCCAAACCGTACCTATGTTATGATGATCCGATCATCATGGATAGAATCTATTACTATTAGAATAAATATTACCAAGCATCCGATCCGATATCTATTTATTTTTTTCGACAACAAAAGTACAACTTTTTTATTACCTACCGATAGTGTAAGAGGAAATTTGCACGATTTCCTCATACATGGTGTTTATTTGTAGAACTTATAGTACCTATCAGCCATTTATTTCCGTTATTTTCGCTCCTAAAAAAATCATACTGCAAACCCCTGTAATTTTCCATTATTTTTGGCACCAAGTTGTTTTTGGTTTATTATTTTCAATAATATAATGAGTTTATTATTTTCCAACTTTTGGAATTGACCTAGAAATTTTTTTAACCCCCCCCCCTCTCTCTCTCAAAATTTGTTGGTTTACGTTTCAAGGTACGTAGAATCCAAAAACGCTGCAAATTATTTCACAAAGGTTTATTATTTTCCTGTATAGATCCTCTTCTGCAAAGATCACAGCTTTGCCATTGTCACTATTTATTTATTTTAGGTACGTTTTTTAACTTTTTTAAAACTTTCCTCCATGACAAATTGTCTTTTGTGATGCAAGGAGCACGCCATAAATTTAAAAAAAAAATCAAATAATATTTGTTTTAATATTAATATTATTATATTATAATGGGGAGGACGCTCAGGACTCACCCGACGCAAATGAAAATTTCATTTTCAATTTTTCCAAATTTTCTTTCAGTTTTTTTCGGTGTTTATCGGGTCTATATTTTCGAAAAATTTTGGGGTTTGTATGATTGGTGAGCGTGTTGAACGGTTTGCGGGCAGCCTAGTGCAGCCAGCAAAATTATGGGCGTTTACTGTTAAATATTTTCTAGATGCGAAAACAAAGGAAATTAATGTTGATCCATTCAATTTTTAACACCACGTTTATAAGGAATTTTTGATCTGATTTCAAATATACCTTACTATTATATTACCTGCTATACGAAAATTGCATGTTAATTTACATCACGGACTCTAAAATAACACAGTAATAAAAATGAAAGAACGTCAGGGACTAACACGGACATGTAGAGTTAGTTTAGTGTGCTTCTTATTGAGCATTTCACAATTCAAAATATGATTTTCTCAATCATTTTGCTGGTCTAGGCATTAAGTGGTACAATGGTTAGATCATGTTGACGAGTTCAACATGGGTGTGAATTCGTTCACAATTACATTGATAATTTTTCACTTATTTGCAAGTATAGTGGTTCTACTGACCGGAATATTATAAAATCTGTAATTTTTGGTTTATTCTTTTCAATAATAAGCCTTTGGAGTCGAGCAAGAAAAAACTAGTCATCCGTTAAATAAAAAACCAAAATTCAATTTCTCCCTTGCGAGGGAAAAACATTGAATCATGTTTAATGTTTTGTTTCCGATCACTTAGCTGATCAGTGACCACTCAGGCGCCTTCAGCATTCTCCATTGACCCTGCTTGTCAAATTTCAGCTTCCTGCGTTCAACAGGAGAGAAAATGGCCTTGGAGCTCACTCAGCTGATCAGTGACCATCTTGGTACAACTAGACCCCAAATGGAGCCGATATAACGTGGTAACTAAGAAATCGGTCCGTGGTAACTAAGAAAAAACAAGTGGGTGTGGCACATAGCTTCCTCGTATCCATAACCCGATTATATAGATGATCCGATGCATAGTAGTTAATCTGAAAACACCAATCTCTAAGTACCTTTCACTACCCCCATAGGGGACCATCTACACGCTAATCTGGACAATCCTAGAAAATTTCATCAAATTCGGACGAAAAATGTAAGTACGGTGTGATTGGATCAAAAAATTTCTTAGCTTGACTGGGATTAGAACCTGGGACTCCAGGGTGGGAATCCAGAGCATTGCTCACTGATCCATAAAGGGGATGATTAATGGGGTTTGAGATCCTCACGTCACACGCGACTGTTACGGCTGTTACAAGGATTTTACGTTTGCGCATGCGCAGAGGCTACTGTAAATTTTAAGGCCTTGATTTTCATTGGGACTATCTACAACCTAATCCGCGTAATCCCTGAAAATGTCATCGAAATCGGGCAGAAATTGTGGAATTTATGGCTGTTAGATAGAAGCAATTCACGTTCGCGCATGCGCATTGGCTACTATCAATCCGGTGGTGATGATTTTCATAGGGGACCATCTTAACTCTAATCTGTAACATCCCTGAAAACTTCATTGAAATCGGATGAAAAATGTGGAACTTACGGCCGTTACAAGGAAAATCACGTTTGCACATGCGCAGTCGCTTCTATCAGTCCGAGGATGATGATTTTCATAGGGGACCGTCTACACACCAACCCGCACAATCCCTGAGAATTTCATCGAAATCGGATGGAAAATGTAGAAGTTATGGCCGTTACAAGGAATTCACGTTTGCGCATGCGCAGTGGCTTCTATCAGTCCGAGGATGATGATTTTCATAGGGGACCGTCTACATACCAACCCGCATAATCCCTGAAAATTTCATCGAAATCGGACAATAACTTCGTATAGTTATGCGCGTTACAAGGAATTCATGACAGACACACAGACACACAGACAGACAGACACGGAACCAAAATTGTTCAGAAAGGTCTAAAACGCAAAACGCGAGTGAAAATTTTGATTTTGGAGAACTTTTTTTTTTCGTCCTTGAAAAGTGAAAACAAAGCTTCCGCTACCTTGGTAGACTCGGAAGCAAAAACGTTGCAGATTTGCGTGTCGGAATTCACAGAACGACCCCCAGCCCTAAAACATTAAACATGTTAAAAAATTTTTAACCCCCCCTCAAAATTTGATGTTTTACGTTTCAAGGTACGTAGAATCCGAAAATCGAATAAAAAATTTTCCGTCCGTCCGCCGTACGCCGTACGCGGCACTTTTCTTAGCAACACTGGACCGATTTGGTTCAAATTTGGTATATGGGCTCCATTTGGGGTCTAGTTGTGCCGCGAAGCTTTTGGTTGGTGTAGGTCACTTCTAAGGGGTGAAAATTAAGGGTTGAAATTTTCAAGAGTGCCCTAGCTCGAAAACTCTCGAAATAAAGGTATCGTTTTTTCACCAATTTTAAATAGTACAGAATTTTTAAAAATTTTTGAGACCACCCGGAGCTTTGTAGGACAAACCGTTCGGTCCCTACGAGTATTTGAAGGTTTTCCTTCGATAAAACAGAATCATGAGTGTGAATCGCAAAAGAGGTCTAATCGCCGTTCAAATTTTATCTGACTAAAATGCGATCGCTGTTCATTTCTTCGATTTGTATACAGTTTTGCCTTCTGCGTAACCAGTAATCAAATTTCCATATCAAGCTTTCTATTTTTCGAATCGAGTGTGAAGCGTTTAGTTCTTTCTAATAAACTTGATTGTGAAGGTGTGAAGCCATTATAGTGTGGTAGGTAGTACCTACCAATAGTTGGTAGGTAAAACAATGTTTTAACAATGTAAAGGTAACCAATAAACAAGGTAAACAAGGTAAACAATGTGTTGCAAATCATTGCTCACTGATCAGATCACTGATCAGCTGAGTGAGCTCCGAAGCCATTTTCAATGCTATTGAATGGAAGTGCTCTTCCAGGCGTCTCCAGCATTCGAGGATATCTTCTTCACTCCTCACATCACTGATCAGCTGAGTGAGCTCCAAAGCCGTTTTCAGTCCTATTGAATAGAGGTGCTCTTCCAGGCGTCTCCAGCATTCGAGGAGATCTTCTTCACTCCTCACATCACTGATCAGCTGAGTGAGCTCCAAAGCCATTTTCAATCATATTGAATGGAAGTGCTCTTCCAGGCGTCTCCAGCATTTGAGGAGATCTTCTTCACTCTTCAGATCACTGATCAGCTGAGTGAGCTCCGAAGCCATTTTCAATCCTATTGAAAGCAGGAGCTGAAATTTGAGAGGGAAGGTCAAGGGAGAATACAGATGGTGGTAGGTGCTATTGATGGAGAACCAGTGATCTATACAGAAAATAATAAACCTTTGAGCAATGATTTGCAGCGTTTTTAAATTAAGTATATAATTTTTTTAGAGTTAAAATCTTTCATAAATTCAATTTTTACAGTTTCTCAAATTCTTAATTCCATTCCACCCTGATTGTTCGTATTTTCAGATCGCTGCCGAAGAAGGAGAAAATTATTCCTAGTCAGCAACTGGGCGTTGAGGCATTACCCACAATAAACAAAACTATGCAAGGTAAGGATATTCCGACACAAATCGACTGAGCGTTTCTCTAATGCCAGAAGTAGTGTAAATTGGTGTGATTGGATCTAATAACAGATCCAATCACATAAGTTCCTATTTCACGTAAGTTCCTGTAACACTCTTCTTTCACAATCTTACGCGGGTTTTTCTTTTTTCCTCGTGATGATTGTTGTTGATCCCGTTCCTGATGGTTGTTATTAGTTGACTTACACGGACGATTGTTGCTTACACCCATAAACTATATTGTATTTGAAGAATATTGTTGACTTACTCTATGAACTACTATGTAATGACAGTGAGAAATGAAATATCATTCATTCATTCATTTAGTATCAGAAACTTTGTTGCTTTGAGGAGATAGAAAAAGAAAAAACCTGACTGACATTTTCATTATTCTTTTTGCTCATGCTCATGCTCGTGATATATACAATTCATGTGCTCACACTTACTTTTTCAGCGTTCTTAATTTTATTCGTGTTTTCCCCTGATTATTGTTTTTTTTTAAAATGTTGAGATCTGAGTAATTAAGAAAATTCAACCAGAAAAACACCCACCACATGCAACTTTCTGCCTGACTTTCATCTTAAAATTGAGTCATTTCAATTAGACCCCTAATCAGAGATATAGCCATTTTCACACTTATTTTGTCAGACACAAATTCTGTTGAAAGTTTTTCTACATACCTACAAGTATTTGTCAAAGACAAAAACTTTTTTTTTACATGTATATAGGGTGTAAGCTTAACTGGTCTGCCATACTGCACAAGTCAATTCTACACCTAATTTGCAACAAAAATTTCCTCCTTGGAATTTTTTTTTAGATGCTTCATTTCCGAATTATTTCAATCTAAATTTTTTTTCGTGATTTCGACATTAAGTCATTTTAAATTGGTAATAACGCCTTTAATTTGCTGTAAAAATTACAACTTGAGGATATAATTGGAAAGTACACCGAATTTCCTACCGAATCGGTGCCTTTCCTCTTTTTGAGTCGGGGTTTAAGACATGAAAGAAAAAGCCCTCTAAGAAGAAAATTTTATGTAATTTTCGAAACCTGGAATTTTTTCAATTCGAAATTGTACAACGAGAACCAATAAATTTTCAAGATGCAATAACGATAAAAACTGTGTACAGAAATTTGTGTTTGAACGTGGAAAACTTGAACTTTTTCAACGAAATCAGCGGATTCCCGGAGGTCTCGCCGTGCCACCCACTCCCACCGACGGATCCCTCAGATCGTCTAGCCGTTGAAAAAATTCACGTTTTCCCGCGTTCAAACACAAAGTTCTGTAAGAAGCCTCGCTTTAAAAATAAAAATGGCTGAATCGTTGGAAAGCTGAGATTTTGGCTTAGTTTTTACCGTTCTTGCATGTTGAAAAAATATTGGTTCTCGTAGTTGAATTTCCGATTGAAAAAATTTCCCAAACTAAGTAGAATTCTCTTTTCAAAGGGCTTTTTTTCCTGATTCAAGCCTTGGCTAAAAAAATTGAGGGACCTATTCGATAGGAAATTTAATGCTCTTTCCAACGGTATCCTCAAATTGTAATTATCACAGCCAATTGAAGGAGTTATGACCAATTTAATGAAATAAAGTTAAAATCACGAAAAAAAGTTTAAATTTAAATAATTCGAAAACGAAGCCTTTAACAAAGAGACATTTTTTGTTGCTAATTAGTTTTAAAATCGACTCGTGCAGTATGGCAGACCAGTTAGGCTTACACCCTGTATACAGCGTCTAACCGATAGGAAATTTAATGTTCTTTCCAACGGTATCCTCAAATTGTAATTTTTACAGCAAATTATTAGAGTTATGACCAATCTAATGACTGAAGGTCAAAATCACGAGAAAAAAATTGAAATAACCTGGAAACGAAGCCTCTAAAAAAGTTCAAAGACCAACTTTTTGTTGCAAATTAGTTGTAGAATTGACTCGTGCAGTATGGCAGACCAGTTAAGCTTATATCTTGTTTACTTAATATATTTTTTGTCAACACATTTTCATCTACATATGTGTATCAAATACACTTATATTACATTATTTTTGGTATACCACATACTTACTAATTTTTCTCCAACATCATCCATTCAAATATAATTCTTTTAAATGTAGGTATATTTGTTTTAAAAAACACAAAACAAAACATTTTTCTAAAACATTAAATAAGAAAAATCAAAAAAAAATTCTAAATAGGTATTGTATTTCTTCAAACACATCCATATCAGGTTGATATCAGATGTTCGCCTAATCGTATCAGTCGTTTGCATTTTTCTTTTTTATGGCTCCGCATTAATAAATTTTCTCCTCACAGGGGTGTTAGATTGGTTGAAAACTGAGAGACTTCACAAATACTGGCCGGTTTTCTCCCGAATGACCTACACCACTTTGGTAGGCCTCAACGAAGGCAACCTGGAACACGCTCTCACGTGCATCGGCTCGGATCCCATCACCAACGGTGCTCGAGGGCGAATACTCAGGTAAATGAAATACCTGGTGATGTACGAAAAAAAGTACGATTCACGAAGTACAGAAAATATTCATGAATGTAGTGCACAATTCTGTACGTAACTAGGCTGATTAATTATTACTTGGAACCTTTTCATTACTCACAAAAAACCGATTTTCGGAGTAGTTTTAGATTTTGGTTTATTATTTTCAATAATGAACCTTTGGAATCGACCAAGAAAAAAAATTTTTTAACACCCCCTCAAAATTTAATGGTTTACGTTTCAAGGTACGTAGAATCCAAAAATCGAATAAAAATTTGGCCGTCCGTACGCCGTACGCGGCACTTTTGCCACTTAGCATTGACCGATTTTGATGAAATTTGGTATGTAGGCTCCATTTGGGGTCTAGTTGTGCCCCGAAGATTTTGGTTGATGTAGGTCACTTCTAAATGTTCCAAAATGAATTTTGAAATTTTGAAAACGCTCTAACTCAAAACATTTTGATATAAAGGCATTGTTTTTCCTTCAATTCTATAGAATTTTTAGGATTTTTTGAGACCACCCGGAGCCCTGTAGGACAAACCGTTCGCTCACTACGAGAATTTAAAGTTTGGACGTACGATAAATCAGAAACACGAGTGTGAATCGCAAAAGAGGTCTAATCTCCTTTCAAATTAAAGCTGACCGAAATGCGATCGATGTTTTTCTTCATGTTGGATGGTTGGTGGCTTTGCAGACGAGTGATCTTTATAGGAAAATAAAAAATAATAAACCATTGTGTAATAATTTGCAGCGTTTTCCATTTCAGATGCACTGAACGCCTACGTGAGAGAAGCAACTTGCTAAACGCTATAAACGAGCACACTCCGCTCGATGATATCGCAGACATTTTCTTACTGATTGCCTCTACACCTTTGTCAGCTAGCGAGAACGAACCCAACGGATTGTCTCTTGTGAAACTGTTTCGTCAAAAGTTGAACCAAGGTCAGTAATATAATAATGATATCTAGAACTTCTTCAAGTCAAGTATTGGCAAGAGAAAGCGGTCCTATTTTTTGAGTCCTAAATTCAAAATATATTTGGAGTTATTTCATGTTGGCTCTAGTGCAAAGGCTGCTGAAAATGGTTAGAAATTTTCAGAATTTTAAACCTGCATAACGGTGTTTCAGTGGTTGGATACTATGGGCCGGAAATTACCAAGAACTACGTACTTAGGAAGGCGTTGCTGACTTACATTGGGAGAAGCGAAGTGCCTGAATCTGACAAAGAATACATCGAGAGGCTCTTCAATAATTTGAAGCTGTAAGTCAATGAAATCATGATTCAATACTTCGTAATTAAATATACAAATGAGGTTTGTAGTAGATTTACATAAATTAGATACTACTAATACTAAATACTAAGAAAAAAACTTTTGGCGATATGTTGATTCGGTTGTGTCATGTGTCATTCTCCCAGCTTCTTAAACATTGAAAAAGACTTATAGATGGTGAAAATTAATTTGGACGACTTCTTATGATGAGATTAGCTACTTATGAAAGATTGGAATTTATTTTAGTTCCTGATTCAACGTTAAGATTGTATATGATAAGATACGTTATATTTTTCTTGACTGATATGATTAATTTACTTGCCAGAAACACAAAGTGCATAAGCAATTGTCAATATAAATTGGATAAGCAAAACAATGATGAAGCAATATGGTGTCAAAAAACGCTGCAAATTATTACACAATGGTTTATTATTTTTTATTTTTCCATATAAATCACTCGTCTGCAAAGCCACCAACCATCCAACATGAGAAAAATATCGATCGCATTTCGGTCAGCTTTAATTTGAACGGAGATTAGACCTCTTTTGCGATTCACACTCGTGTTTCTGATTAATCGTACGTCCAAACTTTAAATTCTCGTAGTGAGCGAACGGTTTGTCCTACAGAGCTCCGGGTGGTCTCAAAAAATTCTAAAAATTCTATAGAATCTTAAATTGAAGAAAAAAACAATACCTTTATATGAAATTTTATTGAGTTAGGGCGTTTTCAAAATTTCAAAATTTATTTTTGAACCCTTAGAAGTGACCTACATTAACCAAAATCTTCGGGGCACAACTAGACTCCAAATGGAGCCTACTTACCAAATTTCATCAAAATCGGTCAATGCTAAGTGGCATTGACCGGCGGACGGACTGCCAAATTTTTATTCGATTTTTGGATTCTACGTGCCTTGAAACGTAAACCGTCAAATTTTGAGGGGGTGTTAAAATTTTTTTTCTTGGTCGATTCCAAAGGTTCATTGTTGAAAATAATAAACCAAAAGGAGGGAGAGAGTTTTTTTCTCCCGCCAAGAAAACGATTTGCCCTGTGAAGCAGAGAACACCGCAGCACGCGATGCGGGGCCGGGGAAAATCTTGTCTAATGTTTTAATTTGATAGACGAAGCGGTATAGTAAAATCTTTGAAGTTGAGCCCTAGATATTTTTTCTATTTAATAAAAGTATTCCCCACTGGATTCAAAATTCGTTTTCATGATATATAAGTTTATATAAGTGAATTTGACTCTGGAGCGCTCTACGCGATGATGTTGAATTTTTGTTTTGATGGTTCTGAGACTTTCGGATAAAATCGACGAATAATTTGATCTATCCCCTGCTTTATGATTAGGTGTTCGAATAACCTAAGTAATTACCCAATGTCTTTGCAGTGCAGCAAGGAGTGGAACTTCCCCGAAAGGCTGCCATCAGAAATTGTCACCGCCTTCTTCTCCGCAGTCTTTGGTGTCTTCTTCATCAGCGTCTCCTCATGGAAAGCAGAATCAGGTCCAGCAACGACCGATCTCGCCGCTGTCTCCGAGCACACTGCGTCCCTTGGATTGCTCAATCCCCCTCCCGAAGCCACCAGTAAGTATTATAGTTTGGAAAAAGACATAAGACTGTTTATACAGGGTGCGGCAGTGGGCGTCGGTGGTCTAGTGGACAGTGTACCTGACTGCGGTGATAAGATGAGAACCGTCTAGCGGGGACGCGCGTTCGAGTCTGGTCGTCGCAGAAAGTTTTCTGTCTATTAGACGATCGGCAATCTCTCGTTCCAACCCAGGGCGGTGATGTTTGGGAAGCCATGAGCGAAATCATCAGAACAAATTCTGATCTCCCCTTAGGGAGACAGCTGATGACGTCCGCGACGCCAAGAATGGCAGTCGGACGAAAATTAAAAAAAAAAAAAAAAAAAAAGAAAAAAGGGTGCGGCAGCGTAACTTCCTTTTTCCAAGACTGAATAAAACGCATTAGATGAATCAAAAATTTAATAATTTAGTTTCTACAATGTAGGTAAACTACTAAAGTTTTCTTTTATACAGTTTTGAAGATAAAATCACTCAAGTGACGTCCTCCATTCTCAAATCATTAAATATACCGATTTCTGGCGTTTTTCATGACACTCAAGCACAGCAGGCGTTATGTTGGAATTCCTTGCTGATGTCGTTCTTTAAATCTTGAAGGATCCTTGGGCAGTTACCATAAACACGGGATTTCAAAAAACCTCACAGTAACAATCACAAGGGGACCGATTGGGAGATCCAGCTACTCCAAATCGCCGCTGATTGAGATGGGGCGTTCTGGGAAGTGTTCCCTCAAACAGCCATCGATGCTCTTGCGATGTGTACTGTCGCACCGTCTTGATGGAAAAAGATGTCCTAAAAACAAAAAAATTAACACCCAATAACAACAAGATGGCAATTTTGAGGAAACACTTCCCAGAACGCCCCATCTCAATCAGCGGCGATTTGCAGTGGCCGGATCTCCCGATTTGTCCTCTTGTGATTTTTTCTCCGGGTTTTTTTAAATCCCGTGTTTATGTGAAACTTCCAAGGATCAATTAAGATTTAAAGAACGGAGATTAGGAAGGAATTTCCAACATTACGAATTAACGAAGGAATTTCCAACATAACGCCTGCTGTGCTTGAAAGTGTCATGAAAAACGCCAGAAATCGGTATATTTAATGATTTGAGAATGGGGGACGTCACTTGAGTGATTTTATCTTCAAAACTGTATGAAAGAAAACTTTAGTAGTTTACCTACATTGTAAAAACTAAATAATCAAATTTCTGATTCATCTAATACGTTTTATTCAGTTTTGAAAAAAGGAAGTTACGCTGCCGCACCCTGTATAATGTTTGATGAATAACCGGGAACAAATTGAGATGCAACGCACCTCGTTTTTGGCTGGGAACTTGTTCATGTTTTATGTGTATGTTTTTGAATTTAAAAAATATAAATATTTAATTTTTTAATTTTAAATTTATATACTATTTGAAATTTTTTTCACAATCTTTTCAAACTTCTAAAAATTGTTTCTGATTTTTATTTTTTTGAGAAAACCATGATGGCTACAGGAATGGTTTGAAGCTGGTTACAACCTTTCCAATTTTTCTCTCTTTACTTCTTTCTAGAATTAGTTTTTTGGGAAAGGGGCTCAAAACACGTCCTTAATACAAACATTTTTCTTGTTGGAAAAAAAATGATTTATTTCTTAATTGCTCTATCTCCAACTAGTAAAGCTCAAGTTGCTGTCAGACTGTAGCAAATTTAACCTACTTTAAAAGCTAATGGAATAAATAATCGAAATTATCATAAATTATCAGAATTATCAGAAATTAGAATTTGTAGTTGAAAAACTCTGTATTTTAGCGCATTGCGTCAATAGCTCAGGTTGTTAGAGTTGCAAATTTGGGAATACACTATCCTTGGAGTCTTAACATACACAAAATTGTGGATTCACCGGCGTTTGAAATGTCAGAAGTATAAATTGACTGGGTTATACCTATTCAGCTCAGCTAATACATGGTGCTTGGGGTCATGAATTTCCTCAATTGGGGTCCTCAGTCGCAAAGCTGACTTTCTCAACAAAAGAAATAGTATTGAAATTCCGTATTTGGAATCGTCACTTAGGTTCAATTTGCTGGTCATCACTGAATTCAAATTAACCGAATAAATTTATGGTATGAATTCTTTCATTCACTTACTGTACATGGGAGCTTTCAGGAAGAATGAAGTGGATGTTCAATCTCTACTAGGTATTTTCTGTTTTTGTTGCAGTTACAAATATACAGGGTGTTTCACGAAAAGGTTACACCCCCCTTCATTTTCGCAAAATACAGCGTAAAAAATTCCGACCAACGCAATTCTTCATGATTTTTTGTGAGGATCTCAGGAAAAATATTTTTGCGCAAGAAAGTTGCGCGCAATCGTGCGCAATTGACACTAACTTCATTTTTTCAAATGGAACCCCCCCTTTTGTATTAGAGATTCGGATTCTACGTCAAATTTCATGAAAAATTCATACCCACATCGATTTGTTTTATTGCGCGCAACCTGGCTTTTTGAACGCTCTAAGTTGCGCAACTCCACTATTGCGCAAAAATTAGGTTTTGGAGAACCCTTAGTGTGGCACATGTTTTTTCATCATTTTTTAACGCTGAATCACAGGGTGTCATCCGTTTTGAGAAAAACCAAGATTTAAGAGGAAAAATTAACATTTCTTTCACGAAAACATCAGTTTTGAGGTCGAAATCATGTTTATTTTTTATTTTCTCACCTCCTTTTGAACCACGGGCTTGGGGCCGTCTACGGTGGAGTTAAAAATAACAACTGACAGCATGATCATGCTTGAACTGAATAAAATTACCTAAAAACTCATAACGATTTAAAAAGAGCGATTTTTTCACTAAAAGCAACCGAATTTTTGGCCGCTATTTTGAAAAATTCCAGTAAAATTGAAAAACGGATGTCACCATGTGATTTAGCGTTAAAAAATGATGAAAAAACATGTGCCACACTAAGGTTTCTCCAAAATCTAATTTTTGTGCAATTGTGGAGTTGCGCAACTTAGAGCGTTCAAGCGCCAGGTTGCGCGCAATAAAACAAATCGATTCGGGTATGAATTTCTCATGAAATTTGACGTAAAATCCGAATCTCTAATAAAAAAGGGGGGGTTCCATTTGAAAAAGTGAAGTTAGTGTCAATTGCGCACGATTCCGCGCAACTTTTTTGCGCAAAAGTATTTTTCCTGAGATCCTCACAAAAAATCATGAAGAATTGCGTTGGTTGGAATTTTTTACGCTGTATTTTGCGAAAATGAAGGGGGGTGTAACCTTTTCGTGAAACACCCTGTAGTGTATGTGGAATTAATGGATTTTTATCATTTCAGCCACTTACTGGTGCACAGAAAACCTCTTTCCCGGCTAAAGAAGAAAAACCCACTTATCCAGGGTTCACTCATCCTCCTCCTGGTCTCCACTTTCCTTATTTCAACATATTTGGACACGCCAAAGCAGACGGCAGTGGGAGCATGGCTGATAAACCGAAACCAACCTGCCGTCCTCTCTGCGACAGACCTGCGCCTTCACCAACGAACAGCCGTCCTCTCTACGGCAGATCCACGCCTGGACCAACGATCAGCTATCCTCTCTACGACAGATCCACGCCTGCTCCACCGACCAGCCGTCCTCTCTACGGGGAACATTCGCCTGCACCAACGACCGGCCGTCCTCTCTACGACAGACGCTCTCCTGCACCAAAGACCAGCCGTCCTCTCTACGACAGATCCACGCCTGCACCAACGACCAGCAGTCCTCTCTATGACAGATCTATGTTTGCTCCACCGACCAGCCGTCCTCTCTACGGGGAACGTTTGCCTGCATCAACGACCAGCAATACTCTCAACGACAGACCGTTCTATGAGCCGATAAAGGGGTGGGTATAGATCTTCACCTATTTTAAAATAAATCAAAAATTATTTTGGCCAATTTTTGTACTATCCCATACATTGTTAATACTTTCACAAATTGATTAATTTAAGATAGTATTGAATTTTTAGAATCGAATGAGACCACCCGGAGTTCTGTAGGATCAACCGTTCGCTCCCTACGAGAATTTAAGAGTTGGGCTTACGATAAATCAGAAACACGAGTGTGAATCGCAAAAGAGACCTAATCTCTGTTGAAATTGTAGCACACCAAAAGCGATCGTTGTTGTTTTCTTCGAGCAACCAGTAATCGATTTCCTAATGAAGGCCCCCTCAACTCTTCATTTCTTCGAACTGAGTGTGAAGCGTTGATTTCTTCCAAAACTTGATTGTGAAGTAGGTAGGTATGTGGTAGATAGGTAGTAGGTACCTGTGGTTGGTAGGTGGTGACAATGGCAAAGCCGTGTTCTTCGCGGAAGAGTGATCTATACATAAATAATAAACTGTGTTATAATTTGCAGCGTTTTATATTAACTGAGTCTTTTCCTCGAGACTTCTTAATGCGTGTTCTCCTCAACAAAGGTTGTTATCAATTGACAACAAAATCAGAATGGAATAAATATTATTAATTTATCATTTAGATTTAATTTAAATATCTTTTAGATCCTTGCGGCTCCCTTAGAGTGCCTAGATGGTAAATCTTAATTTTTGTCGTTATTGTTGTGACAGGAGAATGCAGAACTGCCTCTATCAATGCCAAATACCTTCTCCTCAATGCCAAACGAATTATGATTGGCCTGATCCGAGACTCGAGAAGTAAGTGCCTATTCAATAAGAATAATGTTTCCTTACATCTGAAACGTACAAATTTTCGCTTAACCCTGCATCATATTTACTGATTGAATAGTCTTCTATATTGGATGGGCAACATAGCTTCCTCGTATCAAAAACATTAGGCACAGCGAATACGAAATTTCACGATCATGTTGATAGTTTTATGTCAACAAAAAACACCAGCTCGTTGATGATTTGTCGCTATTTCACATAGATCTGACTCCCAATGATATCATGTTGATATCAGCGTTCGTTCTTTCAGAGTCCAGCCCCGAACTTGTGAAAAACTGGAGCTATCAAACTGTGAGATATTGTTTGAGTTGAGTAACGTTTGACCACGCGCAAACGCCGGCTTGTTCGATGTTATTCGAAATTCATAGGGGACCGTCTCGAAGATAAACATCATCCCTAAATCATTCAAATGTTTGAAATTTTAAAACACTGGATACGTTTTGATTCCATTGAGGGAAGATGGTTTGGGAAATGTAGTTATTACGATGAACTAAAAAACGCTGCAAATCATTGCCCAAAGGTTTATTATTTTCTGTATAGATCACCCTTCTGTATAGATCACTGGTTCTCCATCAATAGCACCTACCACCATCTGTATTCTCCCTTGACCTTCCCTCTCAAATTTCAGCTCCTGCGTTCAATAGGTTTGAAACTGGCTTCGGAGCTCACTCAGCTGATCAGAGATCTGAAGAGTGAAGAAGATCTCGAATGCTGGAGACACCTGGAAGAGCACTGATCAGCTGAGTGAGCTCCGAAGCCATTTTCAATCCTATTGAACGCAGGAAGCTGAAATTTGAGAGGGAAGGTCAAGGGAGAATACAGATGGTGGTAGGTCCTATTGATGGAGCACCAGTGATCTATACAGAAGGGTGATCTATACAGAAAATAATAAACCTTTGGGCAATGATTTGCAGCTTCTTTTTTACCTACCAACCATTGGTAGGTACTACTCACCACACCATACTGCCTTTACACCTTCACAATCAAGTTTATTAGGAAGAACTAAACGCTTCACACTCGATTCGAAAAATAAAAAGCTTCATATGGAAATTTGATTTGTAGCTCAGAAAGCAAAACTGAATTCAAATCGAAGAAATGAACAGCGATCGCATTTCAGTCAGGTAAAATTTGAACGGAGATTAGACCTCTTTTGTGATTCACACTCGTGATTCTGTTTTATCGAAGGTAACCCCTTAAGTACTCTTAGGGAGCGAACGGTTAGTCCTGCAGAGCTCCGGTTGGTCTCAAAATTTTTTAAAAATTCAATACTATTTAAAATTGGTGAAAAAAAAATACTTTTATTTCAAGAGTTTTCGAACTAGGGCACTCTTCAAAATTTCAACCCTTAATTTTTTACCCCTTAGAAGGGATTGTCTTCAACCAATAGCTTCGCGGCACAACTAGACCCCAAATAGAGCCCATATACCAAATTTGAACCAAATCGGTCCAGGGTTGCTAAGAAAAGTGCCGCGTACGGCGGACGGACGGAAATTTTTTTATTCGATTTTCGTATTCTACGTACCTACCTTGAAACGTAAAACATCAAATTTTGAGGGGGGGTTAAAATTTTTTTTCTTGCTCGATTCCAGAGGAGTATTATTGAAAATAACAAACCAAAATCAAAATGAGCCAAACGCGTTCTTTAATCTTTGTATGGAAATTACAGTCATGATTGTATATATAATTATGGTAGGTACTAGTTCGGAATCAGCTCACAAAAATATTCCTGAAATCCAAATTATTCAAAAATGGTTGAATGATACTTTTCTTACCCGTACTAATATTACGGGTAAGAAAAGTATCATTCAACCATTTTGGTTTATTATTTTCAATAATAAGCCTTTGGAATCGAGCAAGAAAAAAAAAATTTTAACCCCCCCTCAAAATTTGATGTTTTACGTTTCAAGGTACGTAGAATACGAAAATCGAATAAAAAAATTTCCGTCCGTCCGCCGTACGCCGTACGCGGCACTTTTCTTAGCAACACTGGACCGATTTGGTTCAAATTTGGTATATGGGCTCCATTTGGGGTCTAGTTGTGCCGCGAAGCTTTTGGTTGATGTAGGTCACTTCTAAGGGGTGAAAATTAAGGGTTGAAATTTTCAAGAGTGCCCTAGCTCGAAAACTCTCGAAATAAAGGTATCGTTTTTTCACCAATTTTAAATAGTATTGAATTTTTAAAAATTTTTGAGACCACCCGGAGCTCTGTAGGACGAACCGTTCGGTCCCTACGAGTACTTGAAGGTTTTCCTTCGATAAAAGAGAATCATGAGTGTGAATCGCAAAAGAGGTCTAATCTCCATTCAAATTTTATCGGACTAAAATGCGATCGCTGTTCATTTCTTCGATTTGTATACAGTTTTGCCTTCTGCGTAACCAGTAATCAAATTTCAATATGAAGCTTTCTATTTTTCCAATCGAGTGTGAAGCGTTTAGTTCTTTCTAATAAACTTGAAGGTGTGAAGCCAGTATGGTGTGGTAGGTAGTACCTAGCTGGTAGGTAAAAAAAAGTTGGTAGGTAAAAAAAAGTTGGTTGGTAAAAAAAATGTTGGTGGGTAAAAAACGCTGCAAATCATTGCTCAAAAGCTTCTTCATTCTTCAGATCACTGATCAGCTGAGTGAGCTCCGAAGCCATTTTCAATCCTATTGAATGGAAGTGCTGTTCCAGGCGTCTCCAGCATTCGAGGAGATCTTCTTCACTCTTCAGATCACTGATCAGCTGAGTGAGCTCCAAAGCCATTTTCAATCCTATTGAATGGAAGTGCTCTTCCAGGCGTCTCCAGCATTCGAGGAGATCTTCTTCACTCCTTAGATCACTGATCAGCTGAGTGAGCTCCAAAGCCATTTTCAATCCTATTGAATGGAAGTGCTCTTCCAGGCGTCTCCAGCATTCGAGGAGATCTTCTTCACTCCTTAGATCACTGATCAGCTGAGTGAGCTCCGAAGCCATTTTCAATCCTATTGAATGGAAGTGCTCTTCCAGGCGTCTCCAGCATTCGAGGAGATCTTCTTCACTCCTTAGATCACTGATCAGCTGAGTGAGCTCCGAAGCCATTTTCAATCCTATTGAATGGAAGTGCTCTTCCAGGCGTCTTCAGCATTCGAGGAGATCTTCTTCACTCTTCAGATCACTGATCAGCTGAGTGAGCTCCGAAGTCATTTTCAATCCTATTGAACGCAGGAAGCTGAAATTTGAGAGGGAAGGTCAAGGGAGAATACAGATGGTGGTAGGTGCTATTGATGGAGAACCAGTGATCTATACAGAAGGGTGATCTATACAGAAAATAATAAACCTTTGAGCAATGATTTGCAGCGTTTTGAATTTTTGGCACATTATGTCAATAATCGTAATTTATATACATAAAACCCCAACCGTACGTAAGTATGTCGCCCGAACGTGGGGGTCCCGGGTTCGATTCCAGGCCGTGACATAATTTTTTTTCTTTCAATAAATTACGTGTTTATCTACGATTTGTTTTGCCTTTTAGCAGGCTTTTCAGTTAGTAACTCAATAATATCTGAATGGGAAGCTACTCAACAACTTCCGAGAGGCGAGTAAATCTTTAAAACAGTACTTTGTTCATTCATGCTGCACGAGTGGAGGGTTTTTTTTATTCCCTAGATGTTTAATGTTTGATACTATCATGTCAACTTGAGACATTATTGCATGTGCAATGTAAGGCTTCGCCGGAAAACCCCAATGTTGTGTTGTTTGTTCTTTACTCCCACGATTCAAGTTTCACACAATATTTTGTGCTGTAGCATTCTGAGAGTAAATGTGTATCATACGATTGTTCTCCAGATTTTGAACCTGTTTTTCTTTGTGTTGCAGCGCGTTCATGAATCTCAGTCTGAATGATTTGGATCTCAGCATCTCCCCGATCTCAATCGGCGCATCCGTTGAGTCTTCTCTCGATCTGAACAAATTGTGGGGTGGAACCAAGAATCAAGTTATGGTAAGTCCACTTTCCGGCTATTGACAAGAAATTTGAAAATCATGAGTTGATTTCAGATTCGGAATGCTCCATGGTAGTTCGGTCTGTCGCTGTTCAATTCTATGTCGTAGTTGAACGAATGTGAAATCTAGAACCGTTGTTTGATCTAGATGGTACCATATGAATTTATTTGATCGCCATTGTATCAATTCACGATGCAAGGTATGTGGAATCCGAAAATCGAATAAGAATTTACCGTCCCTAGTACGCCGTTTGCGATACTTCGCCCAATTCCTGTAAACCGAAATTCGGTATATCAGTTCAATTCGGGGTCAAGTTGTGGCCCGAAGCTTTTGGATTGTCAGTCACTTCTAAAGGGTGAACATATTTCCTAATGCATGCATCCCTAGGGACATTCCATTAGATAAGGACGGGATTAGTTCACATTCAACCAATAAGCGACAAAACATATATTTATTTACCTTTCTACAGCACAAAACAGTTCCACTCAATATAATTCATGTTTTTCTTGTTCCACATACACACATAGTCATACACGTTTGGTTTTCTTGGCGGATTTGGCATCAGAATGGTCCGAACTGATTTTTACGTGGTTATTTATTATTATTATTTTTCTGTTTATCTGTTGGATGTTGTCCTCCTTCACCCCAGATTAACCCATTTCCGGCCACTGATGCGTTTTCGCATCGACTTTTTTTTCTTTTTTTTATATTGAAAATAGTGGAAAATCTTCGTTGGTAGAAAATTTTTTTCTCGTTCATGCTGTTCCTAAACTCGTCAAAAAAAATTCTTCGACGTTCGGGAGCTCGATGCGATTTTGGAATTTTAACACAGAATGTGTTTTTGCGATGACCTACTGAAAAAAAATCGTCACGAAAAAGCGACAGAAAAAACCGTTACGCGCCTTTTATAATGATTTTCACGTGCAACCAAGCCGTTGGTAAGGAAATGGAACTCCCGCAGTGTTCATTGCACAGAAATTGTTCACCATTCGTTGGAAAGCTCTCAATTTATATAGTATTTTTCTTGTAGTTACATATTTATTTATATAACATTCATAGGGTTTTAGACCAAATTAAATGTCTAACAATTATTTATTTTATTATTGCCAAAGACTCCACATTTATTATTGTTGTTTTGGTTTATTATTTTCAATAATGAACCTTTGGAATCGACCAAGAAAAAAAAAATTTTAACACCCCCTCAAAATTTGATGGTTTACGTTTCAAGGTACGTAGAATCCAAAAACCGAATAAAAATTTTGCCGTCCGTCCGCCGTCCGCCGTACGCGGCACTTTTGCCACTTAGCATTGACCGATTTTGATGAAATTTGGTATGTAGGCTCCATTTGGGGTCTAGTTGTGCCCCGAAGCTTTTGGTTGATGTAGGTCACTTCTAAGGGTTCCAAAATCAATTTTGAAATTTTGAAAACGTCCTAACTCAAAAAATTTCGATATAAAGGTATTGTTTTTCCTTCAATTTAAGATTCTGTAGAATTTTTAGAATTTTTTGAGACCACGCGGAGCTCTGTAGGACAAACCGTTCGCTCCCTACGAAAATTCAAGGGTTTATATTGAAATATATATATATATATATATAAATCAAAACACGAGTGTGAATCGCAAAAGAGGCCTAATCTCCGTTCAAATTAGAGCTGACCGAAATGCGATCGATGGTTGGTGATTTTGATTTTTTTTGATTTTTTTTTTCTTTTTTTTTTTTCATATTGGATGGTTGGTGATTTTGTAGACGAGTGATCTACATAAGAATAATAAACCGTTGTGTAATAATTTGCAGCGTTTTTTATTTAACGGATGACTAGCATCGCAAAAACACATTCTGTGTTCCTATGATTTCATACAGAGTATGGAAAAAGAAATAAACCGGGGGGTGCAGGGGGGCGGAGCCCCCCGCCGAGGCGCAAAGCGCCGAGTTTTTTGTTGAAAAGGTGGACTTTTGGCCGAAAGCTTGATTATGGTACTCAAATTCGATCCTGGGCCACGAGTCGAAACGGATTCCGGTCCATAAGATAGATTTTTACATTTTACCAGCAACAATGAAATGGATAAATCACATCGATTTGGAAGACTGGGGCCTCTTAAATCCCATTAAAATGTAAAATTAATATAATTTGGAGTACTTTCGCTCTCAATTGGTGACCAAATTATACCTTATTTCGGCCGCCATCCTGTAGAACAGTTCATCCTCCTTCTCTCACTACTGTTATTTCTACCCTTGGCTTGAAATGGGTTAATCGCATAATGACGCCCAAGTCTTACAGTAGACTATAGGAAGTCCAAAAAATGGAGTGAAACGCTCAAAAACCTACAGGTGTCGTTTGTTTGACCGATTTCAAAACCGCTGTAGGCGGGAAAGAGGAGTTTCTCATTTCGGATTGTCAAGGGACGACGATATATTTTTTTATTTTTTATGACGTCCCACAGTAAGACTTGGGCGTCCTTATGCGATCGATCTGGGGTGAAGTTGGACAACACTCAACAGAAAAAAATAACCACACAGTAATCCGTTTTAGACCATTCTGAATCCAAATCCGCGAAAAAAACCATAGGTGTATGTCTATGTCTATGTGTGTGTGTGTGTGTGTGTGTGTGTGTGTGTGTGTGTGTGTGTGTGTGTGTGTGTGTGTGCGTGTATGTGTGTGTGTGTGTGACAAAATCTTGTGTCGTCTGCACAGCCCTTAGTTCTCAACCGATTTTTCTGGTTCTTTTTTTGTTCGACGCGGAAAACTATCTAGTTGTGCACTACGTCGCCGGAATTTCGAATTTTGCCTTTTAAGGGGGGGAAAGGGGGGGTTAATGCTCAAAAATCGTGCGTTTTTGGGCATAATCTTGTGTCGTATGCCCAGGCCTTAGTTCTCAACTGATTTTCGTGGTTCTTTTCTTCTTCGACGCGAAAAACTATCTAGTTGTGCACTACGGCGTCGGAGTTTTGAATTTTGCTTTTTAAGGGGGGGAAAGGGGGGGGTTAATGCTTAAAAAACTTGCGTTTGCGGGGGTAATCTTGTAAAATCTGCCCAGACCTCAATTTCCAACCGATTTGCGTGTTTCTTTTTTTGTTTGACTCAAATAACTTCCGAGTAGTACATGATTTTACCAGAGTACCAAAATTTTCAAGGGGAGGGGATGGGTGGGGGTATAATATTCACAAAATATCCGATTTTTCAATATTTCGGTTCCTTTACTGCTTACTAATTGTACCCAACCTTTGAAATTGAGGAAAAATTCTCATTATACCTCTGGATTTTCATGAATTATTCTCTGTGCCACCATGGAACTAATAGTGGTGCCACCATGGTGCCAGGACACCAAAAACCGCATGTTTCTTGGGTTTTTTTTTTTTTTTTTGTGTTTCACCTTGAATACGGACGTTAACCTCGACGGACTGCCTATTAAAACTAATAGATGAAACTTCAATGTTAAGACGTATTTCCGCTTTGGTGCCAGACTGGCACCATTGGTGAGTGGAAGGGGTGGGGGGGGTGAACTCGAATTCGCATGTTGGGTGTCGTAGATCATGGATTTTAAAATGCTCTTCAGATTCTCGGCTCCCACGCCGCTAGAAATGTTTAGGTGGATAAGGGTGAGGTGGGGGGGGGGGTCACTATTTCTTGTCTAAAGTAATAAATAAATTACATCGAGTGAAACAGTTTTATCGCTTACCAACTGGTTTTGTTTCACCTTGAATACAGATGTGAACTTCGACGAAACTGCATACTAAAGCTATTAGTTGAAAGTTCAGTGTTATGACGTATTTCCGCTTTGGTGCCAGCCCGGCACCATTGGTGTGGCGGGGGGGGGGGGTGAACTCGAATTCGCATGTTGGGTATCGTAGATCATGGATTTCAAAATGCTCTTCAGATTCGAGGCTCCCATGCCGCTAGGAATGTTTTAGTGGATAATGGTGGGGGGAGGGGGAGTCACTGTTTCTTATCTAATTTAATAAATAAATTACATCGAGTGAAGCAGTTTTATCGCTTACCAGCTGGTTCAACTTATCTAATGCTTATCCAATGGGACTTCCCCTGGAATGCATGCATTACTAAACAATATGTTTATTTTTTTTATTTGGACGTCTGAACACCGCGTTTTTTATTCTGGTACCAATCAACCTGACCATCAATTTAGAATATAGAAATTAATTTTTAGACACCGATCAGAGCTGTGTGGGACCAACCGTTCGCTTCCTATGATAATTAATTATTTAATTAAATTGAGTGATAGGATAAATAACTTTTTTCGTCAATTTAGGATAGTGTCCAAGAATTACAAACGAATGAGGCCATCCAGAGCTCTAACCGATGAACCTTGGTTAAACGAGAATCGGTTGTGAAATTAATCGGGATTATATGTGGCTGCCTACGAACCTCCCTAGGGCTTCTTTCAGGGTCCCTCATCACCCTTTCTTAGGTATTTGTTGATATTGTCTCGCCAAATTACAAACTTCGGCCGAATTTTCATTATTTTTCGTTCCTTCGAGAATAGAAGTTTAAGTCACACAGTTGTGCTTTCTTAGCAACCAATAATCATATTTCGTAACAAAGGCACCCACAGCTTTGGTATTCAGATGTTTTGCTGGTATATACTTTCTGTCAGAAGGCAGGTAATACCTACTCGGCAAAATCGAGTTCTTCAACGAAGGCCTTCACAAAAAAAACCGTTATGTAATCATTTTTAGCGTTTTACAACTCATTGTACGCAGTTTCGAATACTTTCCTATTTTATTTTGTTGATGATTTTTGGTCTGATTTGATGAATTGGTAGGTAGGGACGATTTTCATCATAACCTGTTGCTTTTATTCCTTCAAATACCAAAATTAAAATTTTCACGATATTATGTTCATTTCAGTTAGATTTGAATGTGACTTCAAGAAGCCGAATCAGATCGTAATTTCTCTGCGAAGACACTGCTCACTCAACTACCACTCTTCCTAATGACCAACTGAGTAGTTATACTACGCCACTGACATTGTTTACCACTGTATGAATACGCTGCATACTTGAGCATAACTACTTACTTTTGCATGCATTAAGATTTTAAGCATACTTAGTATGTTATACTATTGTTTCATATTACGTTCAATTTTTATATTATGGTTACGTTTCTGATCGTTGAGGTACCTCAGGTACTACTTTGATATTTTATTACATTGCTTGAAGTTTATTATAAGGTTACAAGACTGAGCACAATGAACAGGTCAGTAATGGTGATGTTCAGCAACATGAAATTTGAAGTCTCCGATGATAATAATACTGTGTTTTAGTTAGACTAAGTACATAATGCAGAGTTTTAATACCTATAGGTACGTGTTCCATAGTTACTGGTCATTCTGACTTGAACAGAACTGATCCTTTATTTAACCAGTATTATTTCTTATAATTCATACCAATTTTTTTCAACTCCGTGGTAAATATCTCTCTTCTTCATTATAATTACGTTTTTGATCGTTGAGATAATGTTTTTATCATTTTATTTGTCTGTCAAGTTTTGAAATACCACAAACCTCACAGGTTGGTAACTGCTGATTATTTTTCAGTAAGTCTATGAGTTGAATCTTTAACAGTAAATGTTTTGTTTGATATTGTACCAAAACATTTTTTTTTTTTTACTCACCATGCATTCGTTGATTATGAGAACTGTTTGTTGATTTTTGGATGGTAAGTCAATGCAGAATTTACTTAGGTATCCCAACCTCATTGTCATTTTCTCTGAAACTGATCTTGTACCCAATTCGTCGATTATGAGCTTTTCGACTGTTAATGATGCAGAATTGTACCAATTGTATCTAGCTTTTCTAAGTCATGACTGGTCAATGATCAAGTCAGGCAGATTTCAAATCCCAATTGTATTTTGATGTTACCTACCTAATGATATGTATTTTTTGCATGACTAAGGTGAATTACCTTATCTATATGTTTTCCTAAAATGATTCATTGCTCAATTAGCTACCTAAGCCATGACCATATACCCATGTCCCAAGTCTTATTGACTGACTAATGTAGTTTGTTATATTTTGTACTACTTATCTCTTCTTTAAAATAAATTCGATAATCATTTACAGACAGATTTTTTTTTTGTTGTTGAAAACATCCTGTCAATTCTACGTAACTCTCAATTTTGCTTCCTCACTACCGAAGGTAGGGAAGCTTTGTATTCGTGAAAGAAGTGAAAAAAAAATGTCCTCCAAAATCAAAATTTCCACTTGCTTTTTGCGTTTTACAGCTTCCCGAACAATTTTGGTTCCGTGTCTGTCTGTCTGTCTGTCTGTCGGTCTGTCGGTCTGTCTGTCTGTCTGTGGTCAATCCTTGTCCCGGGCAAAACTATACTAACCTGTGGTCCGATTTTGATGAAATTTTCAGGGATTGTGCGGGTTAGGTCCTAGACGGTCCCCTATAAATTTCAGCACCTTCGGACCAATAGGAGCGAGTGCGCATGCGCAAACGTGAATTTCCTGGGACCTCGGTTTCTCGGTTTCTAATGAACCGATTTTGCTCAAATTTGGAGGTTAGTTAGGGACTAACTTTTAAGAGACACCCTATAAGTTTCAATCAAATTGGTCAAGCAATAGCCGCTGCGCATGCGCGAACTTTAAATTTATTGTTACAACCAAAACTCCGCAACTATTCAACCGATTTCGATGAAATTTTGAGGGATTGTGTGGGTTAGGTCCTAGACGGTGGACCGCTAATATTTTGGTATTCAATAACTCTTTGAATCATAATTTTTTCGCCAACTGATTCTATACGTCCATGTTACAATGAGTGAGGAAGCTATACTGCCCACCCAACTTGGCAGACGTTTTTTTAAAATGATTTTTCTTTATTCGTATTTTAAAAATTAAACTTACTAATGAATCATTTGGCAGTCAACTAATACGAGCTCTAGAAGAAAGGGAACATGAAATGAGAATAAGATAGACTCTTACCAACTTTGCGATACTTATTAGAAATTACTGACCCCCGGTTTTCTCATGCAACTTATAGAGATTCCTCCTCCCAATTTGTCCAACTAATTCTCGACAATTTCTCCAGGACTTCAAAAGAATCTTGAAGAATTGCTTTCTAACCAATCGTTAGATTGACCCAAAAATATGTTTAATAGGTACCTACCTACTCAGAATTTGTTAGCCTGCGAGTTGCGGACGTGCAATTTGCGGACAAAACAAAGTTGTGGGAAGAAGAGCGATAATTTTTCATGAGGGTTACGAACATAAATCATTTCCCTTCGCACTTTTTTCCATGCTTAGGATTGGCTGCATTGCAAAACACTACTTGTTGCAGGCGATCAAGCTCAGCTTTCATATATGAGGAAAACTCATCAATTCCCAAGATTTTGGGCTTGTGGCAACGTTTTGAGGTAGGAGTAGAGGTCTTTGGTTTCGGTAAATTTTCTGCCCGCATCGTCGATCCTTTCGTCCAGGAGCACGTAGGTACGTCTTCTTCCTCTAACTGTCTGGCTCTTCTACCTCAAAACAGCGCAGCTTGAAGCGCAACAAAACCATTGCTTTTCAAAATAGCTTCAAAGAAGCCTTCGTAAGTACCTACTCAATTTTCTGTCTGGTAGTAGGTAAGGAAAAAATAGCCGGGACAACTTTTGTGTCAACGTGCGTGGATCCCATGTCAACATGTCCAGTAGGTATACACTTGCTTGAACTGCTTGGGGCAACTAAAAAACGTTGCATCGAGAAAACAAGTCGTCGACGTTTCCAGAGAGTTTTTGCATCGCTTATCCCAAATATCAAAATCGTGCAACCATAAAATTGAGTCGTATATCGTCACGCTAGTGGCAAATCCAGGTATCTAATTTTTTCCCATTTTTCAGGAGAGCCAAAAAACTGATTTGCACAACAGGTGCTATCTCAACTCCTAACTTTGTGCCCCTGATTATTGGTGAATAAAAACTTATTTATCTCATTCGTAGGACTCACTTTTCTCTTAAAACTTCCTAACACGTATATAAACAACAAAAAAAAAACACATGAATTTCTCAGTAATACATGTAGGAGAACTTACCATCGGAAATGTCGCCTTCCTGCATCGCCATGGTGAAAACACTGAGAAAGTAAAGGGTTGACAAACAACTTGAGATAGGTATACTGTTAACTGAATCGCGATTTGCCCTGATGAAAAAACTAACTTCACCATTCGATTCCCCACCAAATTTTACTTAAAAAGCAGTTCTTAAAACGAAACAGCCAAAACAAGTGGGTGTGGCACATAGCTTCCTCGTATCCATAACCCGATTGTATAGATGATCCGATGCATAGTAGTTAATCTCAAAACACCAATCTCTAAGTACCTTTCATTACCCTCATAGGGGACCATCTACACGCTAATCTGGACAATCCTAGAAAATGTCATCAAATTCGGATGAAAAATTAAGTGAGTAGATGTATGTGATTGGATCAAAAAAATTCTTAGCCTCGGCTGGGATTCGAACCCGCGACCCCTGGAGCTCAAATCAAGACTCTTTCCTCTGAGCTATTGAAGCCTTGTCATGAATAAGATTTGAGATTCTCACAGGAGACCATCCCTCTATGAATGAATCCCTCTATGAAAAACAATTCTCTATGATTTTCATAGGGGACCATCTAAACACTACTCTGTAACATCCCTGAAAATTTCATTGAAATCGGATGGAAAATGTAGAAGTTATGGCCGTTACAAGGAAATTCATGTTTGCGCATGCGCAGTGGCTACTATCAGTCCGAAGGTGGTGATTTACATAGGGGACCATCTAAATACTAATCTGTAACATCCCTGAAAATTTCGTTGAAATCGGATTGAGATTGTGGAAGTTATGGCCGTTACAAGGAATTCACGTTTGCGCATGCGCAGTCGCTTCTATCAGTCCGAGGATGATGATTTTTATAGGGGACCATTTACAACCTAATCCACATAATCCCTGAAAATTTCATCGAAATCTAGTTGAAAATGTGGAAGTTATGGCGGTTACAAGGAAATTCACGTTTGCGCATGCGCAGTAGCTACTATCAATCCGAAGGTGGTGATTTTCATAGGAAACCATTTAAATACTAATCTGTAACATCCCTGAGAATTTCATTGAAATCGGATGGAAAATGTAGAAGTTATGGCCGTTACAAGGAATTCACGTTTGCGCATGCGCAGTCGTTTCTATCAGTTCGAGGATGATGATTTTCATAGGGGACCGTCTACACACCAACCCGCACAATCCCTGAAAATTTCATCGAAATCGGACAATAACTTCGTATAGTTATGCGCGTTACAAGGAATTGATGACAGACGGACAGACACACAGACAGACACGGAACCAAAATTGTTCAGAAAGTTCTAAAACGCAAAACGCGAGTGAAAATTTTGTTTTTGGAGAACTTTTTTTTTTCGTCCTTGAAAAGTGAAAACAAGGCTTCCGCTACCTTGGTAGACTCGGAAGCAAAATGATGATAGCGGTGTTGCCACTAGCGTGACGATATTTTCAAAATATCTGTACCGCCAATGAAAGTTCTTACATCGGGAGGAATGTTGATGGGAGTACGGTCGATGGGGTTTTGTTCTGCGCCCAAAGCTTTCCTTTTGATACGATCTAGTGTGATCTCTGCGCTATGTTTCCCTGTGTTCCACTGAAGTGTTGCCCTTCTGGGGATTAAGCGGCAGATCGTACAGAGCTCTACGTGGTCCCATCCGATAATCAAAATCGTGATCTACTTTGAATCTGAATAACAAAAAAACATACACTCAAGTTTCAACCCCAAGTTTCGAGGCACAACTAGGTCTCATAACCTAAATTTTTCATATGAAGGGGTGAAACTAGTAAAACATCTAATTTCAAGAGGTGTTAACAAAATAAATTCTTTTATGATTATGAAGAAGATTAGGTTTATGAAGAAATTGGAATTCACTAAATAATGGCTAAATTATTAATTCAAAAACATTGACTAGCGCAGAATCACTTCAAGTAGGCGCGACGATCGCTCACTTTACCTGGACTTGAATTACGGTGATGGAATGAAACGTAGATTGTAGGTACAACTGACATGGTAGTATATTTCTAACTCTCTCGAAACAATAATAAATTACAATATATTCATGGCCAAACAAAACATTCAATGACGCACTTGTACTTTTTTCAGAAGGTAATCTTTATAGGTACCGACTTCTTGATTAAGAAATGACTTTTTGATCGTGGAATAAAACATTCGGGCGGCAACATTATTTATAATTTTTTATAAATTCATAATTTACATCCATAACTCCAAATCTGTTATGAGACTGTCAAATGAGGCGCTCCAAATCTTGAAGTTTCCAAAAATGTTCTGAATGAATTCTACGTTGTAGGTAGGATTCTATGCTGAATGAATTCAATGTATTCTATGTTGTAGTACCTACAACTGACATGGTAATAGTTTCTCCAAGGAATGCACTCTGAGGTACTTCAAACAAAGATAACAGATACTTGAGGAGTTTTCATGGAAAAAAATTATTCAAATAATTTATACAAGAACAGCGAAATATGGTTATCACTCTAATCACGTAGTTTTTAACACAAAATTATGTACATTTTGATTGAAAGATTTCCACGACCAATTAGTACGATTCCTAATTTTTATTCCTTTTACATCTATAGTACGAATCAGTTGGTGCAGACGATCACAAAATTGTGTTCAATCTCTACAATCGCCTTTGTTTTTCTCATCTGGGGAATAAGTGCTGCCAAGCACCGTGGTTCAGTCTTATCAGCTTATCAATATAAAATTGTTTAACAAATTACTTTTTTTTTAGGAATTTAAGGCGTTAATGCCTTTTCGTCTTTGTACTAGGTTGACATCATGATTTGCTAGCTAAATGCTTATTCTTTGAATTCCGGATTGGTTTCAATCTCGGTCAGAATCCAACCTCGATTTCCACTTAATTTATAATAGCTCTATTTATACACTTATAACTATTACAAATCAAGAGTAAAGTACAACGATTGTAGGTAAGGTAATTTCCGATAGTTCCAAAGGGGTGCTGTGAAACAGCAACGTACGAGCGGATTACATTTTTATTTACAATTTCGAAATTTCACGACACCAACCTGAGCAGCAGCGGTACTAATTAACAAGAAAAAATAAATACAAATAAGCAAACTTTCAAAAATATAGAATTCAATTTTGGATTGGTACAATATTACTAGAGTATCTTACTCTTATGAGTTGTCACTCTACTATCTTCCTCCGCCAACCAAATAAAGGTGACATTTTTGCTGGTGCAAAAGGAAGTATTGCAAGGAGGTGTTTTTGAACTAGGTATACATGTATTTTACAACACTCTGTACAAGTGAAAAACGTCTGCCAAGTGAGTGTGGCACATAGCTTCCTCGTATCCATAACTCGATTGTATAGAAGATCCGATTTCATGTAGCTTATCTCTAAACATCAATTTATAAGTACTCTAAAAGAGGACACGTCAACCTACACAATCTCTGAAAATTTCATCGAATTCGGGAAGAAAATATTACTGTTACAAGGAAATTCAAGTTTGCGCATGCTACTATCAGTCCGGGGGCGATGATTTTCGTAGGGGACCATCAACATCCCAATACGCACAATCTCTGAAAACTTCTTTGAAATCAGATGGAAAATGTGGAAGTCATGGCTGTTACAAAGAGTTTAAAAATTTCATCGAATTTGGACGATAACTTCGTATAGTTATGAGCGTTACAAGGATTTCATGGCAGACAGACAGACACGGAATCAAAATTGTTCTGGAAGGTCTGAAAAGTAAAACGCAAGTGGAAATTTTGATTTTGGAGAACTTTTTTTTTTCAACCTTGAAAAGTGAAAACAAAGCTTTCCGCTACCTTGGTAGACTCGGAAGCATAAGCCTGGTAAGTTGTGCAGGATATCTTACTCATACATCTTTACACGGAAATATAAAATTCGTACACAATTCAGAAGTTTACGAGTGTTTATGCATTTTCGCTTTTTCTGGGATGGCAATCAATGTCAAAATATTCCTAAACATCGAGTTTTTGTATGAAAAAATCGATTTTTTAAATTTTTATGGCGATTCCTCCAATCCTGGCTTTAACTGATCGTTAAATCGGTTCACGCCTGGGTCAGTCGCAGCATCAGTTTTTTGTGCGATGTGACATTCGGTCAGTCATCAAGTTCCCTACATTGTGCCACAAATCTGTCTCCGAAATCCATCATCCAGTAAAAAAAACGAGTAAGAAGCCTTCTTTCATTTCGAAAGATCTTATGCAGGAGGTTGAAGGACACATTTACACTAATTGGATGAGCAATGACTCGTTTCATGGAATGTTTCCATACACCTCTCAAAGCCTTATGAGTGAAACTGTCTCGGAAAATACTGGATAACAGAAAGTTGTGTGCATGATAGGTACCAAAAATGATGACTCAGGAACATCGCCAAAATAGCGTTTCGGCTGCACGCAAATTTGAAAAAGGAGAAATGTAAAGGAGGTTGAAGAATCCTTGACTCGATTATGCCTTGGGTGTAACTTGTCACAATACCGCTAAGCAGTCTCAAAAATGGCACCATACACACTCCCCACAAACAAAAAATTTCAAAGTTTTGTTTTCTGTGTTTTGAGACAAAAAAGGAGAATTGATTGTGAATATCATGACCATAGGGACCATCATCAATGCTGATGCGTATTGTGATGCCCCCGAAAAAATAGAAAAGGCCGACTGAATTGACCACATTTAGACAGGGATACAAAAGTTTTCAAAAACCACTGAAACTAGAGAATCATTTTGGTTTATTATTTTCAATAATGAACCTTTGGAATCGAACAAGAAAAAAAAATTTTAACACCCCCTCAAAATTTGATGGTTTACGTTTCAAGGTACGTAGAATCCAAAAATCGAATAAAAATTTGGCCGTCCGTCCGCCGTACGCCGTACGACGTCCGCCGTACGCGGCACTTTTGCCACTTAGCATTGACCGATTTTGATGAAATTTGGTATGTAGACTCCATTTAGGGTCTAGTTGTGCCCCGAAGATTTTGGTTGATGTAGGTCAATTCTAAGGTTTCCAAAATCAATTTTGAAATTTTGAAAACGCCCAAACTCAAAAAATTTGCATATAAAGGTATTGTTTTTCCTTCAATTTAAGATTTTATAGAATTTTTTGAGACCACCAGGAGCTCTGTAGGACAAACCGTTCGCTCACTACGAGAATTTGAAGTTTGGACGTACGATAAATCAGAAACACGAGTGTGAATCGCAAAAGAGGCCTAATCTCCGTTCAAATTTTAGCTGACCACAATGCGATCGATGTTTTTCTTCATGTTGGATGGTTGGTGGCTTTGCAGACGAGCGATCTATATAGTAAAATAAAAAATAATAAACCATTGTGTAATAATTTGCAGCGTTTTTGTTTTGGAGGGCAGCATTTTTGTATTTCTGCACGAATATACAGCTTCACTACATTAGCCTTTGAGTTTCATGGATTTGTAGACTCAGCCAGTCTCGAAATAAAAATAGAGCATTAAGGTTAAAAAGAGAAATGTTGGGGGAAATTTAGATTTGGAGGCATTTTTTCATCGCACCCCCAAAAGTGACCTCCTTGGTAAACTCATTTAAAAATGCTCAATTTGGTGGTGTCAAGTAACATCGAAAGCTCGTAGGTATCACATAAGCAATGATTTGAATAATTATAAAGTACCTAATTAATAAATTACCATGACATTTATGTGGCCATTAACACGCGCAAATGTACAAATTTATCGAAAAGAAAAAGTATAATTTTTACAACTATTTCGTACAAACGTAAAAAACTCCGAGTCGACCGAGGAATCTATTCCTCAGCCGTGACGGTGATGTACAATGCTATAGGAAGGTTCCCTTATGACTAGTAACAGCGTTATTCCGACCTATAAAATTATACGTTCAATTTTTCATTCTTTTCGTGGACCCTTTTGGGCCCAGTTTTCAAGCAGGAAAGCAAACGGGTTCTTCAATCCGTATTCGTCTGCTTAGTTTCATTCGCGTTTGACATATATTTCCTGGATCTTCGATTTATTATTTTCTATTTATTGTTTAGCTGTCTTATTCAATGTGCAATTAACTCAATGTTAGACTTAGAGCATGAAATTGAGCTACAGTAACCTACGTAGAATAAGCAAAAGGAATTTTGGAATTACATTTCTTCGAGTTTTGAAGGGATATTGTTAGTTGGTAATGTATTAAAATGTCGTGAGAACTGTTGTTTTTCTGATGGAGCTCGGTTATGTGTAGCAGAACACAAATTTGAGTAAATAGTTACCTAAATGAAATTATTTAAAATTATTTTATTACACCAAATGTTTTGCAGGTTTGACACTGGTTTAATGAATTGATACCTAGAATGATTCCTACCACTTTGAAAAGTAATTGGGTGATCATTTCTCAATTACAATCAATAATTGATTCGTAATTATTACGAGTTTTGAAATATTGCTAGTAAGGACTTAAGAGATTTTGTTTCCGACACATCTTAGAGGTGAATAGAAATGAAATGCGTAGGGAGCGTACCAGTGTACCAGTTACCTCCAAAGTTACTAGACATCTAATAGCTTTGGGCAGTGTAGCCCTGCAATGGAACTGCTTTTAAAAGATGATGTGGACTAAAAAGAAGTCTCAGTCTAAGTTATGTGATGTAAATTGTTATTCTTCTCTTAAAAACGTATGTGAGGATTTTTATGATTCAGGTTGGATTTTCGTCCGACTGCCTTTCTTGGCGTCGCGGACGTCATCAGCTGTCTTCCAAAGGGAAGATCAGAATTTGTTCCGATGATTTCACTCATGGCTTCCCATTGGCCTCACCGCCCTGGATTGGGACGAGGGGGGCGATGAGAGCCACGGCCGCCGAAAAACGCACGCTGCCGGCGATGAGATTTGAACCCACGATCCCCGCAGAGGTCGCTCCAAAGTCCACCGCCAAACAACGACGCCCCAACGACCGTAGCCGCACCGCTGTCCCCGATTTTAATGATTTTATTAGAAGTAATGCTCTCCAATATATGGGTGGTATGTGGAGTAACTGCGTGCGGTAGGAATGAAGTAATATCATCGAGTCAGGGTAGGGACGTAATTTGAACTTGAGTACCTCGCATTGGTTACAGTTTCTCAATAGTTTGAAATATTTCTCAATATTTCCTTTCATGTTCGGCTATGGTTCCTCTGCCTAAGCCCTCGTGAGGTGCGATGGCGGTCCCCAGTTCGCCTCTTTCACTTTTAAACAAGTCTGAAGGGATGGAGAGTCAGGAAATTTTCGTCATCACCTTATTTCCCTCAAAGTAATGGCCATACAGAGGCCGGAGTCAAAGCTAAGAAGGCACTACTCTTGAAATGTCTAACTGGGGGACACTGAATGAGGTGGCGTTCAATGCTGGGCTACTCGAGTTCAGGAACCTACTGCCAAGGGCCGGTCCCCATGCCACGTGTTGTTTGGGCACCCTCTCCGATCTTTAGTACAGCATAGTGTACCAGCACATTATAAATATATATATTTTTTTTACTATACAGATACGAGTTTATTATTGGATATCAATACATAATGAATGGAGGAGAGCAGGCAGGAAATTCGTGGGATCAGGAATGGCAGGAACATCCAGGGGATCAGGAATGGCAAAGCCCGTATTTCCAGATCAGTCTCTGAGGAGAGGAATTGGTGATCCATCTTCCAGTCCCAGACTTCTAGATGGATTGTGGCACCTCAGCTCTTTTCGCGTCCCTCGAAGTCGAAGTGATACAGCTCGGATGACTGCGAGTTGGATCTTCACTCGCACCCATCCGGCTATGTACGACTGGGGCTTGCTCCACTTGTCAGTGAGTGTATCGACGAGTCGCTTCTCGAAGTTCCTGAACTCTCTGTGGAGTACAGCTTCACACGAGCAAACCAAAGGTGTAAAAGTGCCGCGGAGGTCCTCTGCTGCAGTGTCGTACTTTGGGTGTTTCGTTCTTGCGGCTGACTCGGCTATGTCGGACCATTCCCGGGTCGAGTAGGAAGTGGCGTCAGCGTTAATAACGCGGTTGTCAAAGAAATACGCCCTCTCCCTACTCCAGACCCCTTGGACTTTTATATCGGCGACAAGCCCGGGTGTTCGCTCACTGCCCTCCCTCATAACTGGCTCAGTTACCACACCATTCCGTGCTAAGGCTGCTAATTTTGCTATTAGGACTCTGATTCTGTCTGAGTTTGGGGGACATCCATCGCATGAAGTTGGGAGCCCATTTATTTATTTCCCATACCGTAAAGACAATGCATCCCTGAACGGAGTGCTGGAGAGGTCCAGGTTGTCGCTGGCAAGGGGGATGACTGTGAGCCATTGCGATGCATTTCCGTCAACAATTCTTTTTATTGTCTTTCTGGCCTGCGGGGAAAGAGCCTCTATTGCTTGTTGACTTCGATCGATGTTGGTCTGTTTGCGGATCAGTCTTTGCGTTTTCAATATGTCTTTCACCCGTTCTTCATGGTCAGACCCTGAGAAATCATCCCCATCTGCAATTGTGGCTATTAGGACTGAAAAGGCCCGTTTCAAGGCAGTAAACGCCTCATTCGCTGACAGAACTGGGTCCTCAATGGCTAGCCCACCCATTTTTACAGGTAGTGCAAACAGGGTTTTAAAACATTATAAATTGTTTTAAAAGGAGAGGCAGAAAGCACTTGGTGGATACAAGCACGAAATATACACTGTAATACTTTTCTGCAACAATTCGTTTTTTGTCATCACAGTGATGCAAAGGATCTTCCGCCTCTCCCAATAGGTGGATACGTAAGAATCCAAAACCATTTGACAGGACGATGGGAGATATGTGTGGAGAAGTTCTAGGTGTAGGAATGGTACCGCAAATATTCAATAAAAAGTTCCTGGGAAAGATATATGAGCGGGACCGAAGATATCTAAAAATGTCTCAGGGGGGGGATGGCAGGAAGAGTGTGAAAAGAGGAGATGTGAGGCTACGTGTAACCTCGCTGGATCAATCTGGATTTTGCTTTTAATATTGTTCTTTACACCTTCTTCTTGCTCTTGGATGTCGACCACCAACATGCGGAGTCGCAAGGATAGATATACAAAGCCTCGATATAATCACATGGTAACAGTCCCGGTAACCGTTCTTTAGCATCCGGGAGATATATAGCCAGATAGCTCACATACAGCTCAACGCCCGAAGATCGGAATGAACGACAAACTCCCTTTCATCTAGCAAAGATTGGAAATACTTTATTAACCTCCCAGTTATTATTATACTGTATGACGATGATGACAAATGGTGAGTTCAATGGGACTATAATTGTCCCTTATTCAAAATGAGCTGAATGTTAGAGATGACACGAATTAAATCACTCGCGATTAGATTGAGGAAACCCATTTTAATAAAAAACGGAGTTAAGAAGAACGTTTTGTATTTCCACGAAAGTAATGAGTTACACAGTTTAATCGATTTCGACATCATCATCGTTATCTCCAATAACTTTTTTATTGTTTGCTACTGATGATGACCTAACCGTGGAAATCGATGTAACTTTGTAACACATTACTTTCGTGGAAATAGACAACGTTCTTCTTAACTCCGTTTTTTATTTATTTATTATTATTTTTTTTGTTGGATATGACGATAACTGGAACCCTTCCCCATTGATAACTAGAGAACCGCTGGTGGTAACTGGTACACCTAGCCTCTCCTGTTTCCCATTAAACGACCAGATACTATAAGGGGGACTCCAGTGCCTAAATAGATTGAAAATTGATAAAAACTCGTGGTCAAAAACCAGGAGTAGCACTAGCGGTGGTAACTGGTAACCTAATAACCTTTCGTGGAGAGTAAATTCAAGCTCCCAAAACTATCTGTGTTGCCTTCTGTCACGTAGGTACCTATATATTCTATAGAACTTCGGATTATTCCAAGTCGAAATTTTAAATTCCAACGGCAATAAACCAAAACTGATTTTAAATAAAGGTACGAAGATCTGGCTACTTCACAAAATGGATTTTGTATTTGTGTTAGTGCAGCCAATCAACTGTTTCATTACAAGTACTGTTAATAAAGATCTTTGGCTTAATTTTTCGACGAAAATACCCGAATAGAGGGTAAAATTGAAATTCAACTAAAACGAATACCAAAAAAATATAACCCTACAGAGTTTTCAACTAACAAGGAAACAAGTTTCAAGAAACATTGCTACGCTTGTTTAATTTCGTACAAATTTACAAAATACACGCCGTCTTCCAAAAGAAGGCACGGCGACTTGAAAAACCTCTAGGCCTCTATGATTTTGTAGGTAATAATTGTAAATGCATAATACAATATGATGTCAATTTTATATCCCTGTTATTTAGAGCGATTCCAATCCTACAATTATTTTTAATACATCTATTCTCTTAATGTTGTTCGGTAAATGACTTTTTCGTCAAACTAAATACATAGGTACTCGTACGGTCTATGAATACATGCAATTAATTCCACAGAATGATGTTTTTTCTATATGATTATTATTGTGTAGCTGGAATTTCTTTAGAACCAATATGTACTCGTACTTCTAGCTAAACAACTAAAAATATTAGTACCAAAATATTCAACTTTTTTATTTTAATTTTTTCTTGTATTTAGGCCTATTTTTTGATAATCTCCGTGTGATGATGGTTTTTTGGTTTCTGACTCAAATTTTGAATAATTTTGAAAATAGATGAAAATTAATTAGTAATGAGGGCGTAATAAATGGAATGTTTAGGAGGGCGTATCTACGAGCAGATTTGTCCTAAGATAAATCCAGATTTATTAGTTATTTCTATTGTAAATGGAATTTGACTTATAAATTTAAAAATTTACAGGGGAGGGACCTCATTATTGTTGATTCTATTGATCTTATTAGTACAAATAATTTTTCGTTTAAATGCACCTTCTGAACTTTGAAATGCAAGGATATGGGATAGGATACATGAATTCAAGTTGCGATGACTTCTTATATGTAGTTTTATGATCTCTCCACCTTTATACAATCAGTTTAATAGAGATGATATATAGTATGAAATAATTAGTATGCTCGAAGGATTAAGACCAAAATTTTACAAGGATTAAACAAATGAGTGTTATTAAATGGATTCAAAATGTTCAAAATGAGGGGCTTATAAATGATGGTGGGGGAAATAACCTAGTTTTGGTCCTACAATATTATGTTTGCAGTATCCTGGAATTCAGACGTAAGCTGCTCAGTAGTTTTTTACAACCCACACATTGATAAAAGATGTTTTAAGAAGATTTTTCACTTATAAAACCTGGAGCACTTCTGAGTTCTTTTTGAAAATTTTAGAATGTCAAGATTCACGAGTAAGATATGTTGTGTTAAAATTGTTGTAAGCAGCAAAATTTAGAAATTTGATCCATATTTGTGTATTTTTTCGGGCACTCGACGTTGTTTCTACAAAATATAAACTTTTTTTCATATTATAATAATTTTGTTCCATATGGACGCACATTTCATAGTTATGTGGACACTATCCCTTCTCTTCAGCAATGAGTCTATGAAGATCAGATGATATACCTCATAAATATCATCCTCCTCCTAAAAACTGTTTTTAGAACACAATACACATTGACCAACCCAAACCAATAATAACTGTGTAAAATTGAATCTCTGCGTTCAGTCCTAGATTCTTCAACAACGTATTACAATAGCTGAAACGAAGAATATACTTTTATAACCGTTAGCGTCAGAAACCGGTGATTTGTATGTTTTACTCCTAATATTGTGGGGATTAGAAAGTACAATTGTCGGTACTTATGCCACTTACATGTATATATATGCAGGTAAGAAGGTACCTACACAAATTATATGCTACATACTTTTAGTATTATGCTCACTGGTTTTGTCATCTATTCACGTAAAAGTCCCGGAAGACAGGTTTTAACAGTTTTATTGTAATACAGGTCTGATAATGAAAACAGAATCTAGTTTCTTTTTCGTTCAACGTTTCCATCATACAAATATTTCTCCTTCAATTCTAACTGATGAATCGAAAGAAAGCACTGATGGAGTCCAGCTTCGTTAGATACTGGATCACCTTTTGAGCCATCGTTTGAAGAACTCACGATAGTCGTGGTTCTCCTGAGCGCCGTTTGTCAGTTAGTGGTTGGGCCCATAACCTGACGACCGCATAATCCAGGGAAGAGTACGCTAATTAGGATGGCCTACCAAAAGTGAGTTTCAGGCTGCTACTATCATGTTTGAAGTAGTAGGTATGACTTATTTTTCTCCCATCACCCACACCTTTCCGGTATGAAATACAGGGTTTTGAGCTGCTTTTGTCTCCATTTGTCAATTAGTTAGGCTGATTATCGCAAAACCTAGCAATGTGCATTAGCATTAGATTGTATGAAAAGTGGGAGGAGCGGGTGACAGAGGATGCTACTAATTAACTTTTTAGAACTACTTTTCTTCTCTCTCTCTTTGTCTCTCTTTCTTTCTCTCTCTCTCTCTCCAATAACCTCCAAAAGTAACCAAAGTAACCAAAGGTTTCGAGAGAAAGGCATGAATAAATGGAATCTCATGTTCTGGTTTTGTACTAGGGACACCAATCCTGGCCATCCAAACATGCGACTACGTGCGATCTGCCCCCTCACCCAGAACTAATCAAGCACCCCTGGACTCAGCCCGAAGTAATGTGTGAAACGGTTCCGGGCTTAGTTCCAACGTGGAAGAAAAAGAGGTGTTTTTTTTTATGGGTTTGAATCCCACATTACCTGAAGACAGGGACCCTTCCAGGTATCCAACACTACCTATGGATCTTGAAGATTTTCTCACCTGCCTACCGAAAAAAAAACGTACGAATACAGTACAAGAAACTAGCACTAGGTACGCAGCATCAACTACATTCATGGCAGTTGAGTGTTTATCATCAATGAGACTTACTAAGCAATAATTCTCGTCGTTAGAGACCTCAGTCGTACAAAATACTCATAAGTCTGTTTCTCGCAACTGAACTCTCAATTTTCGATTGGGCATCATTTTCAGATTTTTTGAAATTTACCATAACGTTTGTGATTTACACGAAATTCGATGGCATTGATTTAAGTGTTATCCACTTGATTATCTTTGCTGTATTGAAAGATTTTATATTTTAAGAAATGCTCATAGTTCTAGCGCAGTCTTTTTCGTTGAAAGGATTTTTGTGAGCAGCTCCACTGTTCACTGGATTATTGGTAGGTAAGTTTGGTGCCCAACTCTACCTGATTTCTATCCAGGCGCAAACCCCATACATCGCAAAGGAGGCTAATGGCAGACTTTCATCAGGCGTGTCTGATACACCGGAATCGACAAGACGACCAATACTGCTAACTGCAGCCTGCTCACGGCAAAGGCCCCAGAGGACCCATTGCGTCCAGCTGTGTCTGCTTCTCAGAGTCCTCGTAGGACGGCGGGCTGGTGGGTCGAGGCTCTGTGTTGTCCTCTGCCATCGCCAGAGGGTCGTCTATGAGTGCCATTGAACCTCCTATCCCCTTTTCCAGGACGTCCGGCGTGAAAGCCTCGCTTTCCCGCCCCTCGTCGTCCGTCCTCGGCCAGCTGTCCTGAAGGCATCAAACAATGACAAACCGTTATACAGGGTGTCCCACGTTGTATATCGATGGCTAAGAGACAACATTTAATATGAAAAAAATGGGAATCTAGTCCTGTGGTCCTCTTTTTTGTTCGAACCACTGGAAATTTTTAATTTCAAGTGAGCAACACTTGTTATGAACAACAGTTAAGACAACAAGAGTTATCAACACGTTTTGCTACCTTGTATACAGATCCAAAGCAAGCAAAATAGAAGAGTTTTTTCGTTCTCCTGAAACCAGGAGAATTTTCATATTACATACTGTCTCTTAGCCATCAATATGCGCAAAATTTCAACCACGCGTTCTAAAACTAATTTCTTACAAAACGTGTCTCATTACCGATTTTTTCAACTTTTAAAAATCTGAGTTTCTCCACTGTTAAGGATCTTTTCGTGTTTTCGATCTTTGGCCAACAAAAAGCCCACAACTCTCTTACTGATGAGTAAAACGAAATCCGAGCACACTGTTCAAAAAAGCGTTAAATTTCTCTTCTTTTGAGCCTAATAACAATTTCATTCTTTTTAAGGGAACTTGAGGGTGAAACATGAAATTAAAAGTTAATTTTGTCCAATATTGAAACTGCCTGTTTTTCAAACGGTCTCTAAATTTGTGGCGATAAGTTACATCCTGTAAGCCTAAAAACTGCCCAAAAGCCTCAGCTTTCCAAGGGAATTGTCAGTTATTCTTTAGAGGAAATGTTTTTAAGAAAATCTAGTTTTTATGCGGAAAAAGTGTGCTTTTGGGCACGTACTTGGGTTTTTTTCGGATTTGACATCATTTTTTACGGTAAATCAAATAGTGACATACTCAGACCTCCCTAGGATCGAATTAAATAAGTTTTCAGTCACAATATCTCTACTTCAAGGTGTAGGAAATGTTAGATCAACGACATAACTGTGGAAATTTATTTTTGAACGACGGCCTACACAAATTAAGTAGGTAATAAAGAATTGTATAAAATGTCCTCAAGAAAAATTACAAAGTTGAAATTTAAAATTCTGAAATCTAAGGTATTATAAGGTCAGGAATTCTCGAGAAACACGTGAGCTTCGGTGTGCGGTGATCACCATCCACATCCGCGCTATCCTTTGCATCCACGAAAATGGGTGACAACGACGGCCTTCACAAAAAAATAATCGAATTAACTGTTCAAAATGTCCTTCTTCGGTTCAAATTAGTGTAATTCGTTCTTACGGGGTCAGAATATGTCACCATTTGATTCAGCGTAAAAATAACGTAAATCCGCCTTTAAATGTGCTTAGTCGTGCAGTGCTTTTTTCCGGAAAAAAAACTCAAAAATGTGCTTTAAAACATACGTTTTTCCGCATAAAAACTCAATTTTCGTTTAAAACATTCTCTCTACAGAATAAAACTGACTGAACGGTTGAAAAGCTGAGTCTTTTGCTCAGCTTTTAACAGTAACTTATCACCAGAATTATGGTGGCTAATAACCGTTTGAAAAACTGGTAGTTTTCAAAATTTTACAAAATTAAAATTTTTGGCTCATTTTCCAGTTTCAAAAAATTATTGTTAGAAACTGAAAAGACGAGAAATTTAACGCTGTTAAAGATGAACTCAGATTTGGTTTAACTTATCATATTAAGGGAGTAAAGAGCTTTTCAGTGACCAAAGGTCAAAAACAATCTTAAAAGTGAAAAAACTCAGGATTTATTGCTTTAAAATAAACAACACAAGAAAAATTTTGTTGGAAAGTAGTTGTGGAAAACGTGGTAAAAGTATATAACGTGCATAAAACGTGCAACTCTTACTAACTTAGGAGGAATTAAGTAGGGTATAAAAGTGCCCATACATAGCCAGACCAGCGAACGAAAATCGATTTTTTGCCAACCAACATTGAACAATCGATTCTTTTAATCCAATTCTGAATCGATTTTTGAATTTGATTCCGATTTGAATGATGAAGATCAATTTTTTCTGTCTGAGTACCAATTTATAGAAATGATATATTAGTGAATCCAAGTTTACAAAATTGCCTTTTTATCAACCAATTTTTAAAGCATCAATTCTTTAGGTCCGATGCTGAATCGAATTTTCAAAACGATTCCTCAGTTAGTGGTCAGGCAGCGTAACAGCACCAAATCCCTCCCACGAACTTACTGATGGTAGAGGGTCGTCCAGGAGGTTTTCCGTAGATCTCGGGCTTGGACTAGGAGTGCACCCGTCTCTCTCTCTATTCCTGGCTTTGGCCAGCAGCCGATTTTCTCTCTCCCTCTCGAACTGTCGGGCGCTGAAGCTTTTCGTAGACGACGTGCTACTATGCACAGAAGCTGCGAAAACAAATGCATTACACTATTTTGCAACCGAGGCCATCGAATATCCAAAAAGCGTTGTCATACTTCATAATAATTGACCTATATTGCATTAGATAGGTTACTTTTAGCACCAAACCAATATTATAATAGCTAAAGCTTGATGGTGTAATAATAACAAAAAATAGATAAATATGTGAAAGGCAAACAAAATTTGTGAAAAAATAAGCAATAAATTTGAGAAGAGAAAAAAAAGAAACTAGTGAAAACTATTGCTGGTAATAGTGTAGTGAAATCCCTTAAACTCACGAGACATTTTTTTGGAGATAATACATTATATTTAAGGTGAATGTTACAACACTATCCATTAAAACACCAAAAAAAAAGAAAAATAATCATGGTAATAATTAAGTTATAGATATAAAAGTAGGTTCCTTCTTAACTTTTTGTTACTTTATTGCATGAACAACTGGCACAAATTTTAGTTCCAAACTGCTTGAGTAGTGTGAATTGAAAAAAAATATGTATATTAAATAAATACGTATGGAAACTGAAAACCATGCATGATGGAGTGTAAGTGAGTTTGGAATTCCAGCTTGTGGGTTTTCCATTGGAAGTGTTTTGACTGATGCTGTACATTTATACGAGTAGGTATAAAACAAGTAAACTATGTATCTAAAAAATAATAATAATATCCAGTTAAGGTACCTAGTAATAATACAGTGTTCAAGGTTTGGGTGCAGGAATCGGATAGTCAAAAATCCACTTGAATAAACACTCTGGCCAAATGGAAACTGAATGTAAATATTCTGTAGTACCAAATGTACATTACTAGTAAATTTTTAAAAATTGTTGTGGTATTGATCTCTAAGACAGATTATGCAAAACTTCCGAAAATCCACCTCTTTCTAGTGATTCATAAAATTTACTGACAAACATGAACATCAACCTCGGCTAGAGTGTTTTAGGTATCAATGACCTCCTTAAATTGGGAAATAACATAACAAAAACTGTTAAATCACAATCTTGCAACATGATATAACAAATCTACGACTTTGAATATTATGTCTACGCTCTACGCTAAGCTATTAATGTGAAGTGTATAGAGTTCAAATGAATAAATTGTTAAACTACAGTTCAAGTGTTGTGTCGATTCAGCAGCTCGAAATTTTGCATGCAAGCCCACGATTTCATGATTCACAGAGAAAAGGGGAATTTTGACGGGATTCTTTTGTTCACAGGCTCGTAATACAAACATATAGATAGGTGCGGTAACATTGATGGTAAATTGCTGGGATAAGTAAAAAAAAATCGTGAACTTGAACACAATAAAACAGGAAAATAAAATAATAGGCACTTTTTCTCAATAAAGCCCCATTGAATAATGGCTACGATCAACTAAGATATAAATGACTGTGTGGCATTAGCAGTTGTACTATTCAATGGTACTATGTATGAAATCGTATTTGTTGCTTTTTTGAATATAAAACGATACTACGGTAATAATTCTACACTTATATAGGCCTCTCACCGCGCGACCACCTTGCTGTTCCATGGGGCCTGTCTTCTGGAACCTTTACAATATCGAATGATTTCTCCTAGTTTTCGTTTTCTCTATTTCGAGGGGGGATGAGGGTAGTGACTGATTGGTCTCATACTGAAGCGTAATTTGGAAGAAGGAAAACTGTGTGAGGAGGTATGACGCCTCCAACGCATTCTACTGTGCAATGGATGGACACTCAACAGTGTTTTCTTTTTTTTGGTATCAGCAGCACTTAACTTGATCCGATAAGGTAGGTGGCAGCATCTTACATAAATTAGGTACCTTTTTACTGCTTTTACGTGAAGTTCAAGGGCAAACCCAAAGCAATCGAACTGAAAAGCGTCCAACCGAAACAGTTCGATGTTATTTAATGACAAATTTTGTAATTCAACGTTACCTTCTCCAATGCTGTCAATTATGTTTCTGACCGTCAAATGTATAGAAAATGTAATATAAGTACTGAAATCCCTCAATGCTACGAAAACCTAGCAATTACAAACTGATCTTCCCAGAAAAATTATACATAACTACAGCTGCCTTAGCAGTGACCAACGCCAACTTGTCATATCTTTGACACGCAAGGAAAAGGCGAGATCAGACAATATAAATCTTGGTTGTTCGAGAGTCGGTCACTGCCAGTCCACGTTGATTGCTGGCAGTGGCATTGTGAATTGTGAATTGTGAATTGTGAATGGATGGGGTAAAAGTTACCTCAACGCAAGTCTCTTCTGGACTCCCAGTCTTGAATACCAACAAACTAGACAGTGCCTGCCTAGCCTAAACCATCCATCAGCTTCTACGCTTACGCTTTTGGATTCGGTGGAAGACGAGAAAGCCAGTCAGTATTAGTCTTTGTTGTCCAAATGTCAATGCTGTGACACTACCGGTCTAACTTTCATGATGGCTGTAATGAATTGTGCGTATAAGCCTGCCTGAAAAAGTTTGTATGTAGCACCAGCAGTTTGTATACGTTCATCATGCATATGTTTGTATTTGTATACATACATTCATTCCTAACATTGAGTTCTTCCTACATCGATGCCTTTGGATTCAGAAATAGGCTAGAATCAGTTGACACCAATCGCAGCTGACTGATGGTGACTCGAGCTGTGCCACTGGAAAGCATGGTGACTGGAAGTTAGTACCTATCCAAATCTATCTATGGAAGTTTGTACGATGTATAGGGATGAACATTCGTTCATGATTATGGGAATCAGCATCCTCAGACCAAACGCTTATGGGTTTTGAACAGGCAAAGGCCTCATCGGTAAAGCTCGATATCGATAGTCAAAGAGATGTGCTGTGCCTCTAGGTCTTTGGAAGTCTTTATGTCGACATTCAACGAGCCTCGTTTATGATATTCAACCTATTTGAACTTGGAAAGGCGTCGGGTAACATCCGGCGTGCTACTGCCAATTGATTGTACTGTGCAAATTTGTCTGACTGTCTCTGGAAATTTGTTGTTACTGCTGTTTTTGCTGATCTCAACCTCACTGATTTATGCAGAAGCATCATGGTATCATACCGGGATGATTCTCCTGTCGTGGTGAGTGTCCATCCATACCGTAAATAGAGCGTTGTGCAGGCCTCACACTCGGAATATCAATTTCTGAGTACACTTTTAGTTGCCTAATACATCGGAGCCCACTACTATAAAAGAAGAGTAGACAAAATACTTCCGTCACACTACTTTTCTATTAACACAACCAGGCGCTGGGTATTTCACCCTACCATGGAGAAAGATTACTTTACATGAACTTAAATCCAAAACAAATTGATTGCCTTTTGTATAGGAGTTGAAGTTGTTGTACAAGATTATTGATATTTTCGTAGGTAAGATGCTGAATCCTGATAAATGTTGGCAAATTATTCACATGGGTTCCTACCAATGGAATTAAATGGTGTGGATATTGCTCATGATGATCATCATTCTTGAGTTTTGATGGGATTACAGTGGAATCATTGAATGAATGGGAATAAGAAAAGTATTTTCATTTATTAGTCGAAGAATGAAGAAATTAGATTTTTATGTGATTGTTTCTAATGACCTCTGCGAGTGTGGTTACCGTGGGAAGGCGACAGGTGGCATGAGATAAGCAAGATGGCCGCTGCCCTTGCAGCACCTGCTCGTGAAGACGGCATCAGGACGCCCCTGCTTCCTCTCGTACATCCGCCTCTCAGCACTGAAACTCCGCTCATCCCTGGGACACCAGTCAAAGTCGTGTATAAATCTCTTAGAAAGCACAGCTAAGACATTTTGCAGATGTGAAAAAAACTTTGTAGTGGCGTTTGCTGCGACAGGATGAATGAATCTAACAATGTTCATATCCAACTTCTGTCAAAAGACATTCCAGCTAATCAAGTTTACCACCCTCCTCATAGATACTTATTGCATCTACTCCAAATTTAAGATTTCCCATGCAATATGGATTGATTTAAGCAATACCACGTACAAAATCTATGTATCCATACAGGTAATGTTGGCATATCTCGTTTTGAAGTTCGGGAACAATATATCTCTTGTCCCTAACATCCCTAAACGCCACATCATTTCCTACTGTTAATGTATGTAACGATTGAAAAATGCCTGTTATTTAAATTGTCATGAAAGAGGAAGACATAGAATCGAGCGGGATACATGATATCATGCATATCTATCAGTACATAATATATATTTATACTATGTCCATCACAATGTACAAGGTTTCAGCAACACAACACCAATAAACATCACCAACATCGAATGAAACAATGAGCAGATCCAAAAGACAACAGTAAGATGAGTAGCAGAAGACGAAATTGAGAAGGAAATTATTTATAAAATTGTTGTTGGAAAAATGATGAAGAATGACGATAGTATGATACTAATAGCTTCTAACGTACGAAGCAGGCACATACATCTTATGTTACAAATACACGTAGCTACGTTCGACTTGCAGTTTCCTCCAGCCAAGTTGAACATTTTTAGTACACGAGAACACCGAATAGGACACCAAAATCAGGTTAAATGTACATTCTTATTTCGAAGAAGGTTATAGTTTACCGTCGGGTATAGAATAAGCGTAGTAGGTTCCTCTATGCATGAAATTTTGAAGGGTGGCCATGTCAGGACTAAAGGATCTATCTGTCTTTACTTCTTCACATACCTATAATGAAAAGGACGTTTCGGCCTCCCTTGTTGAGGCCGTGGTCTCTAAAATAACAAAAACAGAATAACACGGATTTAAGATAATTAAACAAGCCTTGCGCAACGTACACAAAGAAACAAAGATCACGTATGGGTATTTTTATTGGACGGATATATATGATAGGTAGGTACCATTAAAGTATGCAATTTAGTACTTTCCTCAAGATTTTTTGACCTCAATTTAAAATTCATGTTTTGTTTTGTTTGACCTCAACACCAATTATATTTTTATGTTAAAGCGTGATTTATGCTGTGTCTTCTAATGTAAGAAGTATTTGAATGATGCATAACATAGAAGTTATAAATGATGTTGCAGTATACGAACTGTTCAACTTGACTGGGTTGGGTACAGTAAACATTTGGATATACTTAATGGGTTTATTTAACTGTTGAGTCGTTAGTTCTGCCCTTGTGACTGGCCCCATAGAACATTGTAGGAAAAAGTGCCGCAATATTGTGAAATCTCCCAAAATTAATTTCACTAATTTAATTTAGTCTGATGTATTCAGTATTAGAGCTTCATCAGAAGGATACCATGGTCTTATGCAGTGATGGAATTCACTCCTTCTGGTAGGTGACCAGTTCGATTTAAGTTCATCTAAAATGTCTGAAGTTATTTTATGATTTTACATAGAAAATAGCTGGAAGTTATCTAGAGACTAGCCCCCAACTACCCCCCCCCCCCCCCAAAAAACTGACTTTGAAGAATAGATTTTTGAATCAAAATAGACCACGTTGAATCGGTATTTCCGAAAATTGGCTGTCATGGGTTTGGGATCATGAGCGTTGAAGTGGGGCTGAGATGTTCATGGGTTTGGGATTGCCAACGCCACAGATTTGGGATCACGGAAACAGAGCGAGTTTCCGACGGAACTTGAACTTTGCCTGTGTTTAATAAGGAGTTGAAAGGTCCGCTGCGATTCCGATAGTCCCAACCATAATAATGGTTGGGATAATAATACCACGGATAATGGACTAGTCTAGTATCAGTGGTCTCAACCTCATGATCTCAGTTATTATCCATTCACCGCCGTTCGCTGGACTTCTGATTAAATTATGAAATTAATTATTATTCCATAGGTTCTGTCAACAAGCAACGTAAAGAGTCAGCAGACTTGCTCCGCTACTTGGAGGTTCTGTGGGAGAAGTAAGCCAACGACCAGGATAATGAAGTATCTGTCGAGCGTCGAACGAAGACGAGGATTTCGAGGAAGCATTTTTGACGACAATGAAAAGATTCATTTGAACGTTCTATGTGGCATTATCCAGGTATTTACCTACATCTCAATAAACTCTCCCAAACCCGTTGCTTCTTAACTATCCAATGATCCCAAAACCGATGCGGTATGATCCCAAACTCGTGACGGATTCAGCCCCACGATCCCAAACCCGAACCTTCCCGAAAATTGAGGCATACGCGTACCCTACTATAGGTCAAAAGGAGTTGAAATTCACAGAGGATCATTTCAGGACAATCCTTGAAAATTCATTAAGCCCCTAAGAAAGTTTATTGTGCATTTTGGCGAATTGGACATTCCAATTGAATTATATTTGGTTTGAATCATTTGTTTCCCATTTACTTCATTTTGCTGTTCTCTTTATTTATTGAAAGAAATATTGTTTTAATAGTTTAATTAAGTCTAAGATAACATAAATATAGTATTTCAGTAGAAGATGTTGTTTATTTCATTTAAATATTTCAAAATTCCTGAATGTCATCAGTAAAAGTAAACAGTTTCTAGACCCTACTAACTATAGAAGCAGTAAGTCAAACTACTTTGTATATGGATTTCAAGAACATGCGCTGCGGCTATTGCACAACGAAATCAATGGGTACTTGGAACCTGTCCCCAACCACCGTTAATACCTATTTTATAAAATCGGACCGTTATATTGTGATAAATCTTGCATCCGTTAGCATTGAAATACGTATAACTCCGCGCAATTCGGAGTTTCATCAGAATAAAAAATCGAACAGGAATTTCAAATTTTCATTTTTCCTCTGGGGAATGAACTTACAACAAACAGATAGACCTACAGGGTGTCCCGGGAGCGGTGATCGCCCCTCTCCCATTTAGTTGGTGTTTACTACTATTTTGGTTTATTATTTTCAATAATGAACCTTTGGAATCGACCAAGAAAAAAAATTTTAACACCCCCTCAAAATTTGATGGTTTACGTTTCAAGGTACGTAGAATCTAAAAATCGAATAAACATTTGGCCGTCCGTCCGCCGTACGCCGTACGCGGCACTTTTGCCACTTAGCATTGACCGATTTTGATGAAATTTGGTATGTAGGCTCCATTTGGGGTCTAGTTGTGCCCCGAAGATTTTGGTTGATGTAGGTCACTTCTAAGGGTTCCAAAATCAATTTTGAAATTTTGAAAACGCCCTAACTCAAAAAATTTTGATATAAAGGTATTGTTTTTCCTCCAATTTAAGATTCTATAGAATTTTTTGAATTTTTTGAGACCACCCGGAGCTCTGTAGGACAAACCGTTCGCTCACTACGAGAATTTAAAGTTTGGACGTACGATACATCAGAAACACGAGTGTGAATCGCAAAAGAGGCCTAATCTCCGTTCAAATTAAAGCTGACCGAAATGCGATCGATGTTTTTCTTCATGTTGGATGGTTGGTGGCTTTGCAGACGAGTGATCTATATAGAAAAATAAAAAATAATAAACCATTGTGTAATAATTTGCAGCGTTTTTACTAAAATTGCCTTAACTCCCTGAATTTGCACTCCAAGTTTATATTTGAGGATACCATTGAAAATTGAGTTAAATTTCCTGCCTTCCTAATGCTTAACATAATATTTATTGAGTTAGCTTAATTTTACACACTTCTCAACGGTATCCTCAAATTTAAATTTGCAGTGCTAATTAAGAGACTTGTGGCAATTTTAGTGAAGTAGGTTCGAAAAAACGAGAAAAAAATGAATTTCAAGCGGAGTAAATAAAAAGGATTTTGCGGAACAGTTTTGGTCGGAAAATAGTTGTAAAACTCGTGGGGGTTAGCCAACGCTCTCGGGACACCCTGTAGAACCAACATTGTTCAAAGAGCTTTGAAATCCGGAAACTAAAAAAAAATCTGGTTATGGAGAATGAATATTGTTGGAGTACATAATGAATATTGAAGTAATAGAGAAAAAAATGGGTCATACAAGATAGCCTTAATGGACAGAAGGGAGGATTGAATATACTTTTCGCCTCAATTATTTTTCTTCCTTCAAAACCCATTTACTCATTCTTACTAATAGGAGCATTAGCGTAATTAATTGTACATTATCCCCTTAAGCTCAATAGGAAGGACGATCAATATGTTCATATCAGGAATATTATGGCACTTTTCCCCAATTATATGGATTTTTGATACGTATCTGAGAGATTATGTTTGTGCTTGTATTTTTATGGATATAAATTCATTCAGTTTTGGATGCATGGATCTAATATTTTTGTTTGTTGGTTTATAAGAAGCAACCAACCTTACAAAAATGCTTTCAAAAATATATGAAGTTTGTTTAATCAAATTGAGTTCCCGAGAGACACATCTTCCCACTTCTGATTTATTATTTTCGATAATGAACCTTCGGAACCCAGGGGAAAAAAATTTAACTCACACAAGATATGATGTTTTAGGTTTCCAGTCTTTCGTTTCAAGGAATCCGAAAATCGATTTTTTAAATTCCAAACCTCTTTTGCCTCAATTTTATTTTCTATCGATGTAAAATATTACTTATTCAATTTTTAGAATTGATTAAGACCACCCACAGATGTGTTGTATCAACTGTTCGCTTAGCCAACTCGCAAGAGTCTAGTTTTCATGGAAGGTTCGTAGTTCCACCGCTCAGCGTTAGGGTGCAGCAAAATGCTACGGAAATTGATTATCACATCATCCCAGATTACGATATTGAGTTAATTATGACAGTTTATTATTACTACAGTATTGAGCAATAAATCAGCTGTAAACTTTGCAGATGGGTGGCGTAATCTTAATTAATTCGTAATTGCGTAATCATTTGCAGCGTTTTCAGACACACAGATAGGGATGGCATATCGAATGAAATATATCGATATATCGATCAAATGATATATCGTCAATGAGATATCGATACCTTCGATATATCGGAGAAAATGTATCGATAATTCTATATATCGGAGAAAATATATCGATATTTCGATGTATTGGAAGATCTACTTTAAAAAAAATGTGAAGTAGGTAGGTGAATTTAATAGTTTTAAAACAATACCTATAAAAATCATTTAGGATGACATTTATGGACATATCGGAGTATACTACTACTTGGAAAAACTTGAAGAAGTAAGTAGGTAGGTGAATTTAAAAGTTACTAACATCATTTTGGAGGAAATATTATCGATATACTCGACATATCGGAAGATGTATTTGGAAAAACCGTGTGAAATAAGTATTAACCTACTTTCAAAAGTTACTGGGTATGAATGATCAAAATTCATTGTTTAAAAACTGGAAAAAGTGCAAAAATGTGATTGTAATGTTAAATGAATTCATAAATTGACAGGGGTAGGTATACTGTAGACGATCATGATCCATCAAAATTGAAAATAATTGTTGTGAAAACCTGCTTCACTTCGTATAGTAGGTAGTTTTGAGCTGGACGAGCCTCTATTAATTTTGTCTCAAGTCAAGTAATTGAGCCTTGAGAGCCACTGTAGGTGAATACTATGTACACAATCATGTCTGAGCTGAAGTCAACAGTCTGAAATCAACCCACCACTAGGTGCCTACAGAATTTGGAATAAAATTACTTGATGTTTTTACAAGTACAGGCGTCCCTTCTCGTCCATTCATTTCAATATTTAATTTTTACTAAAAAAATAGAAAAATTTTTACTTGAAAACAGGTCGCGATATATCGGTAAATATATCGATATTGACCGATAATATCGGTTCTCTATATCGATATAAATATATCGATATATCAAACGTAATATATTTCATTTCATATATCGATATATCGTTGCCATCCCTACACACAGATGGCACATGGAGCCCCATCGGGACGTATCGCGTTTACTGGGTTTGGGAGTCGTTGATTTTAGGTTGTAATGAAACATTCCTGAAACTCATTACTACCAAACTGATTGTTTTTTTCGGCTTTCTGCTTTTCCCACAAATATAGATGTAAACATACGTTCATACAGTAGTCCTCAAATTACCAAACATAATTTAAACACTAAACCAACACGATTTTCGAAACCAAAGCATGAGCAAAATATATCGACGTCTACACGATGCTTCGATGGGTACAATCACGGTCGATCAACTTCAAATAGAGGATTGACAATTAGACAAGGCAATGAGGACGGGGACCTTTGTGTACCTTTGGGAGAGCACATCGCATATGATAGTTGCTCAATCTGTTCGTCTCTGAACAGCTCTCCGTTTCGTGAGGTTGCGGCCGATCCCTCTGCAACCGGTGCGTCAACACAGAATTCATAGGAAATATAATTTTCGTGTCATTTTCTTGAGTATATATTCCTAAATTGCCACCTTCGTAAAGTGTTCAGTACACAATTTAGGCCTACATCGTCAAATAAGTAATATAGAAGGTCCTGGAAGAATCCTGGAATTATTCACAAATTAACAAGTAGATATCATTAAAAGTAATAACTTATCGGCCGAAAATTTCCGTTTATCTTATAATTAAAGCTAGTGCTTCTTGTTCCTTGATTGAAAGTAAACTTCATAAATAGTCAATTTAAAGGTATCTCTAAAGTACCTACCTCATAACAACCACACAGTGAGGTTAAACTCTTTATTATCTGATACGAACCCATGAATATTTGTTTGAGTCGACTGAACGAGTGAAAACGAGACTAAAAACCATGAATCATGGTAAATAAGTTCGACTTTTAGTATTTTTTTAATTTTCCAATTTTTGCATTTTTGTCAATTTTTAATATTTTTTAAAGTTATCTACCTATTTTTTTATATTTGTCAATTTTTCCAATCAGTATTTCATCGGCTCTACGACCGAAAAATTATTCACTAGAAACCGTGTTTAATATCGGCATACACTTTCCAAAGGTTAGGGTTTTTTCTGGTTTGCGGCACTAGAGAAGACGATGAACCACACTTGAAAATAAGTGTGATTTTGAGGAAATTGAGCGTTTTAAAATTTAGGTAATTTTCGTTCCTCCTAATCGAGGACTTTACCCAGCTTTCACTAAGTTTGCCACATAAACTGATTCTTTTTCTCCAAGTATTATTCTTGGGGAATAGTGAACGGCGATGCTCGTATATCAAAAAATGTTTTTCTGGATAATTATTTTTCTTCATTAGTAAAGAATGAGGACTATCTCTATTCGATTAACCATAAAATTTTCATGAAATTACTCTTAACCCATCCAATTATGGTAGGTCAATTCAAGTAATTTGAACTCTCAAGAAATATGATACTTTTTGGATCCGGGAGCGATGATTTTCATAGGGGATCATCTACGAGTACAACCTAATCCGCACAATCCGTGAGAATTTCTAACTTCGTACAGTTTTGCCCGTTACAAGAATTCCATGACAGACAAAAATGGAACCAAAATAGTTCAAGAAGGCCTAAAAAATAAAACGCGAGTGAAAATTTTGATTTTGGAGAACATTTTTTCAATTTTGAAAAGAGAAAACAATCTTTCGACTACCTTGGTAGTAGACTAGAAAGCAAAATTCGAGGAACCTGCGAGGAGAAAAACGTGAACTACGTTTGAGTTAATTCGAAGCACAACGTGAGAGCCGTTTTATAACTTCGCGGGATGATTGGAATTTTATGATTTCTTTCGATATTCGAGATGCAGGAATGTTTTAGGTTCTCTGAGCTGAGTTCTATCCCGCCTCACTTATATAGATAACTAATGAACTCGGAGAAGTGCAGTTTCCAATTAGTCGAAGCACTTGAAAGTACATGGTGGAAATTTATACTGCGAATATCTTCTCTCCAATTTGCTCGACTAGCTCGCAACACCAGGTGGTTTCGAGAAGAGAAAATAACGCGGTTCTCCCGCATACAAGTTGAGAATTATTTAGCTGCGAAAAGGGCTTCCCAAACTTTTTAGAGTTCCGCGACCCAGTTTTTGATATGACAATCTATCGCCCTGGTGGGTTTTACAATGCCCCTTTTTTGTTGCGAGAAGTGATATTTGCCCCGTTCTTACGGTGGCAGCCAATTTAAAAATTCGTAAATTAAATATGAGCTTCCCCTTTCGCACTTTTCTTTGACACCTTTTTTAGTTGGCAGGTATTTTCCACTTTGGAGGGTGATACTACGGTCGATGGACGTCTATCTGTGATATTAAATTTCCTCCATCTAATAAGCAATATCGATAAGCTTCTTTGATTTCAATAAACTTTTCAAAACTTCAGCTACGAAGTCACAGTAAAACTTTTGGCAGATCAATTCAAACTTTGAACAGATAACTCGATTGAAACTAGGTTTTATCAGTTTTATTTTTTCTAAATGTATCAATAAAGCTCAATGTTGTCCAAGGTTGGATTCTCCAAAAGACTAACTGTAGCCTTCGAACGGAGACACTTGTTGCCTGTTCATACGATAAATTATCGGATATGTCTAAGGTAAATTGAAATTATTATCTACGAGTATAAGTTAGTATAGGGTCCAGCATGATACGCTTCAAACTAAGTAGGAATCGTACTTGAAAGGGGGACGAAGGTCACAAAACTGCGATTCAAGAAGGTTCTAGTGCATGCAGGCGAGCACATACTGCAAGGTTGCAGAATTCAGAGTACGACTTAAAATGTCGATTTAGTGTACTTGAGCGCACTCTGGTGTTTGAGCTAGGTGCAGCAAAAACTCACAGGTGATGTTTCTTGTCGCGAACTGTGGAGTTTCTGCTGCATATTAGTGGTATCTGGAAATCTGCTAAAAGAATATCACGAGGTCTTTGCTCACAAGGAGAGACGTGGACCTATGTTTTAGGATATTGATGCTGCTCATGTGATTGGAGCCAGAAGGAAAATTAGTCAGTTTCCCTGTTGTGGTCCAAACGAGGAAGGTGCAGATATCCTGCTGTTGTCCAAATGAGGGAGAGGTACAATTCATGGGGTTTGACCATTGGGGAATACCACCACTTGTACGAGCCAATATGGAGTCTTGGAAGCTGATCTTGCCAATGACTGAACAACTTCAGATCTAAGGATGAACCTTTTCAAAGATGATGTGGAATCTCAATAAGGTGTCGCAAAATCAACCTATCACTGGTTTACCCCAGTAATTCCCTTTGTAAACGCTGTTCACAATGTACAGCTCAGTTAACATTATACCGTAGGAACAGTAGGAACTTAGGGGAGAGTGGACTTAGCTAAGGTACTGCTGCTCGTGTGATAGGTGCCAGAAGCAACACTCAGATCGTTGCAGATATCCAGCTGCCACCCAAATGAGGTGCCTTAACATCAAGCTACCCCTGGTTTACCCCAGAAATTCCGTTGATTCAGTTCTGACTTAAATCACAGTTTTTACTTCGTTCACATTATTCTGATTTGAATACAAATTATTCAATTTTGTAAAAAATGAAAGTTTTTTGAAGAGCTTACCTGATTGCGCAAAAAGTATGGGAGGAGCGAGGTTGGAATTGGCATAGTGTCGAGGGCGGCCACCGACGAAGAGCTTGAGGACGAAGCAGATGAGTGCAGTCAAGATAGCTAGGCCGGTCGCAACACCTAGCAGAGTCGACAGATCGGTAGCAATCACGACTAAATCTGAAATTAGACAAAATGATGGTGAACAAATCAAAAGTAAGGTAAAGCAAGTAAAAAGCAAAAGGGAGAGTTTTAGCAACTATAGTTGCTAAAACTCTCCCCTTTGCCTATAGGCCCCAAACCTCCTGAGGGTTAGAGGGCATCTATTGAAATTCGTGTTTTTATTACGCCGTTCGATGTAATGATCCGATTTTTAATCTGGAATTTTATTTTTATTCTATCTATAATGCTCTAGATAATGACAACCTAATATCTGAAAAATGTTCAAATTTGAACAACATAAAAGACAATTTTCTAAAAATCATAATAGAATTTACAAACCTAAGGTTGGAAGATAAAATTCACAAAAAATTTTCTTATTTTGTTATTTTGCTCATTTACATATTGCTTCCGAGTCTACCAAGGTAGCGGAAGCTTTGTTTTCACTTTTCAAGGTCGAAAAAAAAAAGTTCTCCAAAATCAAAATTTTCACTCGCGTTTTGCGTTTTAGACCTTTCTGAACAATTTTGGTTCAGTGTCTGTGTGTCTGTGTGTCTGTGTGTCTGTGTGTCTGTGTGTCTGTCTGTCTGTCTGTCTGTCTGTCTGTCTGTCTGTCATGAATTCCTTGTAACGCGCATAACTATACGAAGTTATTGTCCGATTTAAATGAAATTTTCAGGGATTATGCGGGTTGGTGTGTAGACAGTCCCCTATGAAAATCATCATCCCCGGACTGATAGAAGCGACTGCGCATGCGCAAACGTGAATTCCTTGTAACGGCCATAACTTCTACGTTTCCCATCCGATTTCAATGACATTTTCAGGGATTATGCGGGTTAGTGTGTAGACGGTCCCCTATGAAAATCATCACCTTCGGACTGATAGTAGCCACTGCGCATGCGCAAACGTGAATTTCCTTGTAACTTCCATAATTTCTACATTTTCAATCCGATTTCAATGAAATTTTCAGGGATGTTACAGATTAGTATTTAGATGGTCCCCTATGAAAATCACCACCTTCGGACTGATAGTAGTCACTGCGCATGCGCAAACGTGAAATCCTTGTAACGGCCATAACTTCTACATTTTCCATCCGATTTCAATGAAATTTTCAGGGATGTTACAGATTAACTTGTTTTGATGTTTTGAGATTATCTACTATGCATCGGATCATCTATACAATCGGGTTATGGATACGAGGAAGCTATGTGCCACACCCACTTGGCAGACGTTTTTTCTTTTTGCTTCCGAGTCTACCAAGGTAGCGGAAGCTTTGTTTTCACTTTTCAAGGACGAAAAAAAAAGTTCTCCAAAATCAAAATTTTCACTCGCGTTTTTCGTTTTAGGCCTTTCTGAATAATTTTGGTTCCGTGTCTGTCTGTCTGTGTGTCTGTCTGTCTGTGTGTCTGTGTGTCTGTCATGAATTCCTTGTAACGCGCATAACTATACGAAGTTATTGTCCGATTTCGATGAAATTTTCAGGGATTGTGCGGGTTGGTGTGTAGACGGTCCCCTATGAAAATCATCATCCTCGAACTGATAGAAGCGACTGCGCATGCGCAAACGTGAATTCCTTGTAACGGCCATAACTTCTACATTTTCCATCCGATTTCAAAGAAATTCTCAGGGATTGTGCGGGTTGGTGTGTAGACGGTCCCCTATGAAAATCATCATCCTCGGACTGAAAGAAGCGACTGCGCATGCGCAAACGTGAATTTCCTTTAACGGCCATAACTTCTACATTTTCCATCCCATTTCAATGAAATTTTCAGGGATGTTACAGATTAGTGTTTAGATGGTCCCCTATGAAAATCATCATTCCCGGATTGATAGTAGCCGATGCGCATGCGCGAACGTGAATTGCTTGTAACAGCCATAACTTCTACATTTTCCATCCGATTTCGATGACATTTTCAGGGATTATGCGGATTAGGTTGTGGATGGTCCCCAATGAAAATCAAGGCCGTAAAATCCTTGTAACAGCCGTAACAGTCGCGTGTGACCTGAGGATCTCAAACCCCATTCAACTAACCCCTTTATATATCAATTAGCAATGCTCTGGACTCCCACCCAGGAGTCCCAGGTTCGTCTCCCAGTCAAGTTAAGAAATTTTTTGATCCAATCACTACCGCACTTACATTTTTCGTCCGAATTTGATGAAATTTTCTAGGATTGTCCAGATTAGCTTGTAGATGGTCCCCTATGAGGGTAGTGAAAGGTACTTAGAGATTGGTGTTTTCAGATTAACTACTATGCATCGGATCATCTATACAATCGGGTTATGGATACGAGGAAGCTATGTGCCACACCCACTTGGCAGTCGTTTTTTTTATTTTCTTATTTTAGCCCGCCACATCTGCTCCACGTTCAGACTGCCATTGATTACCTGAACATCCAGAGCCGACTGGCTTCACGGCTACACTTATTCTTTCTCAAAATTCCATGCGCTGGATGACAAAACACCTGCTAAATGCTCTGCAACTACAAGGTGCTTTTCATTTACACCCTGGCCAGCATGGCAAAGGGTATTTACTGTCCCGCCTGGTATTGGTACTAGTATAATCCGATTCCTACTAATGTAGTTTAGGTACTTACTGATCCACCATAATGTTCCAATAACATAGGTACCTACCAGTTAAAATTGTTTAGCTTCAGCCTCATTCTATGAAGTAGGATGTCTTTTGTCAAGAGAGTGGAAGGTCAAAATCATGAAGGATGGATCACGTTGAAAGAGCAAAAGGCCAATAGGTCAATAATAAGCAACGTTTGAACCATCGTAGGCGTCATGAGTAGGATGTGAAGCAAACTAAACTGTATTGGTGGGTATCTACATCGGTTACGTAAGTTTAATTTGCAATCTCCACACTATTCAGCACACAGTTACGTAGGCGAATTAATTAACGTTGTTTTGGCGTCTATGTTCTCAAATCATTGCACAATATACCTACCCGTGCAGAATTCTTCATTAGTGACTTCAAGAGAGCGAATGAGGGAAAATGCAATGAAACATTGGACAAACAGAGATCTCTGATACCATAGAAAATGATTACTCCTTTGACTGGGTCAGAAGTGAACTTCATTAAAGGCTGTCAAAGTCATTGCTTCGAGCTGGTAGTTTGGAGTCACCCAAGCCTTACAAAGTTACCCCTTTGACCGATCTATACAATTTACTTGTAGTAACTTCAACACACGCGAAACTATTTAGAAACGCTATTCTCCATTTTCAGCAGTTTTCACGGGTAAAACTAATTAATTTGAATCAATTGAATTACTAGGAAACTAATTGAAATTGAATCAGATTCATTAAGAAGTGATACGTGACCTGCTCAGCGACCCTCTGTACTCTGTGTCTTTTGCTCACATTATAATATGTCTTTGGTATTTGGACTCTATCAGGGTTCTTTGAGTTCCTGCTCTTATACAAAGGTTGTTCTGACGGATGACAATCCTTGATGGGATTGGATGAATGGACAGGAGTCTCTTGGGTCATCCTGTTACCATTTACCACTGTTACTGACTTCTGTATCTCTTACAGCAATGAAGATAGGCCGAAATTCTTTGACCGATTTTTTGGACCACTTTGACGGGTTGTTTTGACCCGCTATTCCTTTAAGACATGGGATAAATTTTTTGTATTGAATAATAGGGTTCAGTAGACGATCCGATGGCAACTTACCTTCTGAGCAGAAAACCTTTTTCGGTCTAGGTATGGTGACTGTGTGATAGCCTTCTCTGCACTGGCAAATGGCGTTGTGGCGGATTTGCAAACAATCGGAGTTTGCGTCAACAAACGTGCACGTCTGCGTGTAGAAACATTGATCCCCTATACTCGTGGCTGTAAAATATGAACGTGAAACTTACATGAAATCATATTGTGAATGTGAAGTTTAACATTTTGGCAGGTGTAATTTTACTTAAATAAATTTCATGATGGTGATGTGCCTACTACAACTTGAAGGTAAAACCTGTAGGAATTACCTAAGTAGGAGCCTTGTGTCATGGGCGATAAAATCGCATCCAAATTCGGATTTGTGGTCTTCATCATGAAAAGAATGGTCTTCTCTTCTCACTCTGGTGCAAAGTAAATAGTCTAATGAGACCAAGAGGAATGCAAAGTAACGTCACCAAAAGGAGTCACCACAATTTTATGAACAGTTTTTTCACATAAATATCATGTAGCTTTTTTTAAACTACTATTCTATATTTTTCTTGGTTTTTGGAAGGGGTTGAATTTTATTGGACAAATGATGGATTTTTTGGTTAATTCGATGAAATACTGACTTAATACGTTCATTTATTAGATGAAAATAAACCTAATTGTAACTCACGCTTGGCACATCCTCTGTTGTTTCCAAGCTGGACAGGGAAGCCTCTTTGGCACTCGCAGATTCTGGTTTCGGGAGCGCAGTAGACGTTGATCATTTCAGGGTTACAGCTGTCATCGCACGGACCTCCCAGCATCTCGCCCAAAACTGCACACCCAAGCAAAAAATTCGTTGAGATTTCAATCAAATTCATAGTATACGTCTCCAAGACATATCATATAAATAGGGTAATAATTAAGAAAATAATGAGAGACAAGAGAGAGACAGGGGAGATCTGAGAGTACAGGATGGCGGACAATAACAGCCAAAGAGTTACTTGACTTAGGAATCTCCGAAGGAGTATCTACTCCGTGGTGTCACCACCCGCTTTTGCACGGCACACTTGAACTCGTTGGTCTTTCCAACGAGGCTCCCCCATACGTCCCTCTATATCCTCTATCCTAAGGACGGGCGTCTGGAATCAGGGCGACCTCCTCACTATTCACTGTTTTAATTTATCATGTTTTTGTGATTAGATTATATTTTTTGTGTCTCCAATAGAGAGATTAAAGAGAGATTAATTTCTAAATTAATTTTATTATTTCTCCATTAAAGAGAGATTAATATAAATAAAAAAACCTCTGCCAAGTGGGTGTGGCACATAGCTTCCTCGTATCCATAACCCGATTATATAGATGATCCGATACATAGTAGTTAATCTCAAAACACCAATCTCTAAGTACCTTTCACTACCCTCATAGGCGACCATCTACACGTTAATCTGGACAATCCTAGAAAATGTCATCTAATTCGGAAGAAAAATATAAGTGTTATAGCTGTTACAAGGATTTTACGTTTGCGCATGCGCAGAGGCTACTGTAAATTCTAAGGCCTTGATTTTAATTGGGGACCATCTACAACCTAATCCGTGAAAATGTCATCGAAATCGGGTAGAAAATGAGGAAGTTATAGCTGTTACAAGGAATTCACGTTTGCGCATGCGCAGTGAATGCTATCAGTCCGATGGTGGTGATTTTCATAGGGAACCATCTACAACCTAATCCGCAGAATCCCAAAAAAATTTCATCGAAATCGGGTGGAAAATGTGGAAGTTATGGCCGTTACAAGGAAATTCACGTTTGCGCATGCGCAGTGGCTACTATCAGTCCGAAGGTGATGATTTTCATAGGGGACCATCTACAACCTAATCCGCATAATCCCTGAAAATTTCATAGAAATCGGACAATAACTTCGTATAGTTATGCGCGTTACAAGGAATTCATGACAGACAGACAGACAGACAGACAGACAGACAGACAGACAGACACACAGACAGACACACAGACACACAGACACGGAACCAAAATTGTTCAGAAAGCTCTAAAACGCAAAACGCGAGTGAAAATTTTGATTTTGGAGAACTTTTTTTTTTCATCCTTGAAAAGTGAAAACAAAGCTTCCGCTACCTTGGTAGACTCGGAAGCAAAATGAAATGAAATAAATATCACGTTTTCTTTCAATTGTGAAGTCTGCACTAAGCATTACAATAAAACCAATATATCACATTCTTACAATGTTACTGCCATCTTGCGAATATTACGATTAGTCATTGAATTAAAACTTCACACAATAATAAAAAGCCTCGAATGGGTGTTGGAATAATGTAATGCTCTTGCGTTTGGAGGATATTGGCATGTATGAATGGGGACTATAAATTACTATAAACCACCTATGACTATAAATTACCAATAACACCCCGTTCGGGTAATGATTTCCGATTTACAACAAAGCAACGGACTGGAGGTCCACCGGGCTCATTAAAAGTTGAAGCGGCAGGAACTACAGCAATCGAACTCCGTGACCGTGCATAAGTTTGGAATCCCTTCTGGGTGTATAGATGACGAGATATTATTGGCATTGTTTCACTGGGTTCAACGTGGAACCTTACAGGGGTCAAACCTTCAGGGGTACATTATATTGCTGTTCAAATTTCAATCAATAAAATCAAACATGGCCATACAATGAATATTTCCCAAATAGCTGGTTACCCACGTGTAAGTGTTGCTCGGAGTCAATACCGCTGAAATTACCATATTCAGACTGCACTAAATTACATCAGCCACATCATTCATTACTATAGCCAATCACTTCCAGTAGTTTTATATGCCAAATTGAAGGAAGAATTGGAGATAAGTTAGCTTCACCTCTGAAACAGCTGAATAGAAGGCTAGTAGCTTTAGTAGAAGGCCGCGGCAGTAGGTAATCCCCACTATCCGCTAGATAAACTATCCCTATTCACTTGTCCGTTAGATGCCGTTATTATTGGTTCATTTTCGAGCTTTCCTCCATAAATTGAAGCTCCCAATTCATCAGTGCTTAGTCGAAAACGTATGTTGTACATCTATGTACATGGGTAAAGAAATATTTTACAAGAGTATAAAGAAGTACCTACTTTGTGGCATATTATTAATGATAAATTTCCTAAACAATGACTAACATTTTTATAAAATTAGCTCACTAACTCATGCTGTGAGACTGTAATTATCAAAAGTCATTCCATAATCTGTAATTGCATAGTACGTTTGTATGAAGTTCGAAGATTACTTGTTTGATAACTTGTTTGATTACTAGCGTTGATGAAACATTGATTAAATTTTTAAAGAATATAATAAATGAAAATAAACTGAAAAATAATAAATTTTAATATAAAAAATAAATGTAGGTAATAAATATTTTTTAAATGTAATAAATAAGAATAAATGTTAAAAAATAAATGTTTGTTTTCTTGAATACGATTTGGCAAATATGCACAGTTAAGTAGTTATATTTTATATAAAAATTTTATATTATGAATTATATAATAAATATGTATTAGCTTGGGATAATTATTTCAGCTATTAGAAGCGTTGCCAAATCTTGTGCCTCGGCTGTGTTTCCAGTCATCATCTTCGGTGTTTCCCTCCTAAATTTCAGTAGTCAAAAATGCACTGAAGTAAGCAATATTGCTTACACATCTGATTTGACTTTATGAAGTTCAGTTCCCCAAATGGTAAATGGGGGAGGGTTAAAGGACTTCCCCAAAAGCCAGTTTGAAAACAAAACCAGCCCTATGAAAACTAAGTCTAAAAAAAGGAGTGGAAGAATCGTTTTCATTTTTCAAGGATGAAAAAAACATGTCCTCCAAAATCAAAATTTATATTTCTATTTCACGTATTAGACTTTCCTGAACAATTTTGGTTTTCAGAAGGTCTGTTTTTCGTTCTCTTGAATACGATTTCACAGTTAAACATAGCTCTATATTTATATTTTATATATTTATTATATTAGTACCTATGTATCATACAATTAACATATCATAGCTCGGGATAATTAATTCCAGTTAGGAGATCATTGCTTTAGTAACAGCAGATGGCCTGAAGGGAGAAGCAAAAAATAGAGCGTTGCCAAATCTGCTAAGTCTCAGCACTCCAAGATGCACTGAAGTTAGCATGTTACTAATGATCTCTTTTTGAAGGTCTCCAAGAGCCACAAATCACCCCAGTATGATTAACAGGGGATACCTGAAGTCTTGTGTTCAAAAGTAGTTTCAATTCTATTTCTGTACTTGTTTGGTTCTCCTACTTCTTAGAGCAGAGGTGGCGTAAATTCATCCGTCTATTTCTGCCTTTCAAGCTCTGTACCTACGTATATCCAGTTAATTGCCTCGGGACTGCTTACCACCTATTTATTGATTCTCCTCAATTGTTACACAACGCCTTTACTGGGAGTGTTTGGGTTTCTCATCACGATTGCGCTGCTTGGGCACCGCACGTGAGCTGTTCTCAAGTGAATGGACAAATCCTTTTGATTCCTCCCACGTATAAGGGATTGCTTTTTTCCATCGAGGAGTTATTCGGCTTTCTTCACTTTTGCAGATTATGTGAAGAGGCCACTCGGGGTTTCCCATCAGGAAGGTGGCATCCTGCTGTGGGCCTGATAAACTGGATAGGATAAGGGGAGGATGTTATATTAGCATTTTCGATTGCCTCCGTAGTGAATTGGGTTGCAACATGAACCTCACCTTAGCCACACCTTAACGCCTTGAGCTTCCCCAAACTTTCCGAACTTTGGAGAGATGGGTATATAGGACGAAGGGATACTTTGTTCCAGTGGGCCGAGTCGTTATCAAGTTTTTCTCTGACAGCTGATCTAATATTTCTTGATAGTTTCTCGAACTTTGCTAAAAATAAAAACTCATTTTATAGCACTTTTCTTCCTCAGAAACTTCCCTCTGGGTTCTCTGACTAGGTTCGTCATAATTACACCATCTGTTTCTAATAGGCTGTTTGCCAAAATTCAGCCCTCCATGATGAACTTGAGGGATAATAGCTTAGTAGCTGACACAGCGGATACTGCTTTCCAAACACTTCCAAAGGTTTTTAAAAAGCTTTGAACTAAATTCAGCCCTCTAGAATGTGTCACAAAGTCGATGTTCCAGAAAAATTGGAAAAGCAAAGTAGTTTTTGACCGTGTCTCCCACCTTATTATCTCTCACAGGTCTACTTCTCAGGCGTCTCGAAAGGAACCAATTCGGGCCTGTTACCTCGCTATTCCAACCTTGGTTGAATTTATTATGAATCCAGAAAAGAGAGGTAAACCTTTATTATTCATGGAAGTGGACCAAGGGGTAGCTGGTCTATGGACCTTGCATAGCTACACTGCCCGCTTTCTTTATTATTTGATTGGTAGCCTTGCTTACTCTGCTGTCATTCCAATAACAAACGATTCATAAAAAGATTTACTCTGGTAATTTCTCTGGGCCTTTCCTGAAAAATGAAACTAACATATCGATGGTGTAAACAGTTTAATAAAGTGTAAACTGAATAAACTCAGTATACAATAAAGGTATACACAGTATAGGAATGTGCAGTAAAGGTGAATACAGTAAAGGTATATGCAGTTGAGTATGAACAACCAACTTTACCCACTTGCTTCCTCACGTAGAGTGACATGGACGACTAGAATAGTTAAGATCAAACTGAGATCAATATTAAACTGGATTTTCACGATCATGTCATCTTAAAACAATTTTTTTCTTAGAAAAAGGCAAAAACTGAAAAATACACTTTTTTTAAAAATTGTAAAAAAAACACTCGAAATATTGTCCAACGGGTTATTGCTGAGAGAGCCTTTTGACCTTTGTAATGAGTGTCAGGCCATAAGGAAAAAGTTAAAGAAATTCAGATTGATACACCGGAACATTATCAATCGTGAATCCTGAAAAACGAAAACTGTTGGACGATATTCCGAGTGTTTTTTTTTTTGCATTTTTTAAAAAAGTGAATTTTTTAGTTTTTTGGCTGTTTCTAAGAAAAAATTTTTTAAATAAAGAAAATCATCAAAATAAATATTTTTCGTTGTTTATTGTTTATTTATTGTTTATTGATATTTTATTGTTTATTTGGTGATTAGATACACTTTTCAAAAATCCAAACCCCAAATTTTTTTAGTGCATATTTCTGTATGAATAAGGGTGATGCAAAACTTTTTTTGATGTGTGCAATAACATATTCGGATGGAGTTACAATTTTAACTTTTTTCATAAAATTTTGATCAAAATTCTACCTATTAATAGAATTTTTGATTCCCCCTGTTATTAAGCAATTACCCTGCTGCCCTCACGAACGAAGAAAGAAGAATCAACACAACGAGATAGTGGGTATAATTCAATTCAAAACATTTAAATATACACTCCACTCCTCCCACTTCATAAGATTGTTTTCGCTAACTGATGCATATAGTATGAATATAGGGAGAGAGGGTAGTTAGCTCTGCAGGATACCATAATTTTGTCTCAATTTCTTTCCAAATCTATAAAGTTAACTATATGCAACTTCTTCCAATTTACTGCGAGTGTTTTAAAATACAAATTATTACGGCTCTGAAGATTTGCCCCCTTTTTATAAAAACTTCCTCAGCAGTCTCGTTAGAAAGAAAATACCTCATCACTTTCCACTACACCGAGTTATAAAGGGAAGTTTCCAGCGAGGAGATAAGACTGAAACGTCACGATAAACTAATGCAAGAATAGAATGATGATGAACTGCGATTGTGTGGGCGGGAAGAAACGGCTATCTGCACCAGACGCGGTGCGGCGACCTGCGAAATAAGTCCCGCATTTCACTCCAGTCTGGTTTCGAGAAGTTACTTCTGTACATTCTGGGTGTACAGAATACTTAAGTCTACATTTCTGATTTTTTTTGACGAAAATATAGCTTATGGCTGCAGATTATTCTCAAAACTTGTCCGAGACAAAAATGTCACGATTTGATCGTCATAGCATTTACTAGATTTCCCCTTGTGCAGCATTATGACCAGTATGACCTTATGAACAAATTTTCGAGATCAAAGTTTAAATGAAAGTCTTTAGCCATAATCTTATTAACATTCGTGGAGCGATAGTATGTTTATTGTTATAATTTCATTTTTGGTTTATTATTTTAAATAATGAACCTTTGGAATCGACCAAGAAAAAAAATTGTTTAACCACCCCCCCCCCCCCCCCACCACCCTCAAAATTTGTTGGTTTACGTTTCAAGGTCAGTAGAATCCAAAAATCGAATAATAATTTGGCCGTCCGTCCGCCTTACGCCGTACGAGGCACTTTCCTCACTCAGCATTGACCGATTTTGATGAAATTTGGTATGTGGGCTCCATTTGGGGTCTAGTTGTGCCTCGAAGCTTCTGACTACAGTCAATTCCTTGTCCTGACAAAACTTTACGAAATCATGGTCCGATTTCGGTGATCAAGGATCCAAATATTAAATTAACAATTATGAAAATTTCACCTCTATACTATGGAAGTTTGAATTCGTGGAGCAAGTGAAATCAAATGTTCACTCGCATTTCGCGTTTTAGAACTTTTTGAACAGTTTTGGGTCCGTGTCTGTTTTTCCATCCATCTATAGATGGATCTGTCTGTGGTTAATTCCTTGTTCAGAAATCAAAGTTCAAATTTGAAGGATTTTCCAACTCATGATCAACTATAAATTTCATTGTCGGTCCAATGGCGATACCTATCAGCAATAGCGTGGTTTTCCTTTCATCATCAGTGATGATGATTCATCACATTTAACGATCTAATTATTCGATTTTGCTAAAATTATAGAATTATTTTGGTGGCAGGTTAGAGCTGCAATACATGTAAAACGTAAAACTTGGAATTTTTTAGACATAAACTTCGAAATTAATTACCTATTTTTAAAAAATCAAGTTATTTCGTCTCTAGAAATAAAACGCTGCAAATCATTGCTCAAAGGTTTATTATTTTCTGTATAGATCACCCTTCTGTATAGATCACTGGTTCTCCATCAATAGCACCTACCACCATCTGTATTCTCCCTTGACCTTCCTTCTCAAATTTCAGCTTCCTGCGTTCAATAGGATTGAGAATGGCTTCGGAGCTCACTCAGCTGATCTGTGATCTGAAGAGTGAAGAAGATCTCCTCGAATGCTGGAGATGCCTGGAAGAGCACTTCCATTCAATAGGATTGAAAACGGCTTCGGAGCTCACTCAGCTGATCAGTGATATGAAGAGTGAAGAAGATCTTCTCGAATGCTGGAGACGCCTGGAAGAGCACTGATCAGCTGAGTGAGCTCCGAAGCCATTTTCAATTCTATTGAACGCAGGAAGCTGAAATTTGAGAGGGAAGGTCAAGGCAGAATACAGATGGTGATAGGTGCTATTGATGGAGAACCAGTGATCTATACAGAAGGGTGATCTACAGAGAAAACTCGGCGCTTTGCGCCTCGGTGGGGGGCTCCGCCCCCCTGCACCCCCCGGTTTATTTCTTTTTCCATACTCTGTATGAAATCATAGGAACACAGAATGTGTTTTTGCGATGCTAGTCATCCGTTAAATAAAAAACAACAATAATAAATGTGGAGTCTTTGGCAATAATAAAATAAATAATTGTTAGACATTTAATTTGGTCTAAAACCCTATAAATGTTATATAAATAAATATGTAACTACAAGAAAAATACTATATAAATTGAGAGCTTTCCAACGAATGGTGAACAATTTCTGTGCAATGAACACTGCGGGAGTTCTATTTCCTTACCAACGGCTTGGTTGCACGTGAAAATCATTATAAAAGGCGCGTAACGGTTTTTTCTGTCGCTTTTTCGTGACGATTTTTTTCGGTAGGTCATCGCAAAAACACATTCTGTGTTAATAATAAACCTTTGAGCAATGATTTGCAGCGTTTTTTACCTACCAACATGTTTTTTACCTACCAACTATTGGTAGGTACTACCTACCACACCATACTTCACACCTTCACAATCAAGTTTATTAGAAAGAACTAAACGCTTCACACTCGATTCGAAAAATAGAAAGCTTCATATGGAAATTTGATTACTGGTTACGCAGAAGGCAAAACTGTATACAAATCGAAGAAATGAACAGCGATCGCATTTTAGTCAGATAAAATTTGAACGGCGATTAGACCTCTTTTGCGATTCACACTCATGATTCTGTTTTATCGAAGGAAAACCTTCAAGTACTCGTAGGGACCGAACGGTTTGTCCTACAGAGCTCCGGGTGGTCTCAAAAATTTTTTAAAATTCAATACTATTTAAAATTGGTGAAAAATCGATACCTTTATTTCGAGAGTTTTCGAGCTAGGGCACTCTTGAAAATTTCAACCCTTAATTTTCACCCCTTAGAAGTGACTGACATCAACCAAAAGCTTCGCGGCACAACTAGACCCCAAATGGAGCCCATATACCAAATGTGAACCAAATCGGTCCAGTGTTGCTAAGAAAAGTGTCGCGTACGCCGGAAATTTTTTTATTCGATTTTCGTATTCTACGTACCTTGAAACGTAAAACATCAAATTTTGAGGGGGGGTTAAAATTTTTTTTTCTTGCTCGATTCCAAAGGCTTATTATTGAAAATAATAAACCAAAATGTGATTCTAGTAACAGAAACACTATTTCGAGGTCCACAATTCCAACATTGCAGCCTTTGCCCTTGATTCTTTTATTACCACGGGAGAAGGTTTGTTATTCCAATACAAACAAGGGCACGGAGTGTCTCATGATGAATTACACCATCTTTTGTATCGAAAGGAGAGGATATAGGGACAATAAATCGAAAGGTGAAGCGAAGAACAAGAGAACGAGGGGAGGGGGGAAGTTGTAAAATAAAGGTGCCACGAAGGGGGGCCGGCCGGGCTCTGGGGCGGCCGAGTAGTGGGGTGGTTGAATCAATGTGGGGAGGGTACAGAACCTCCCGTTGCCATTAGCAACCCCAGCTTCATTGATCCACACTGACACAATAACTTACATCCGACTTATCTTTAATAAGGTCGTGGGTGAAGGGAACAAATTAAAAACAAGCAATCAACGAGGTTTCGCCTTCAAAGGAGAAATTTTTTTCTCCTCGTAGAAACCACTTGATTTTTTTTTTTTTTTCCACAGGGTGCGGTTAAATATTCCAGAGCACCCTGCAGGCAGTCACGTTTGAGGTGGATATACGCCAAGATTTAATTTGCCTACCCGGCTCTACGGGTATGACTTCCATTGGTCGTAATGAAACTCGCAGTACAACACTTTTTTGCATCTCGTTTGGAATGACACACGTGCCTACAAGTTCACATTTCCGTCACTTAAGATCCATGAAGATTTACTGCATTGAAGAATAAATTGTGGAGCCCTCTAGATGCCGGTAAGTGGTTAAATTGAGAAAAACCTTACTTCACTTCTGTCGAATAGAATGATTTCTACTATTACTGGTATGGAAATATTAGGAAAAACCAGTAAAATTATTGAAATTTCCATAATCCGGAATCGTAAGAGGAAGTCAGAAAAATCTCAGCATGAGCACTAGCAGGGATTGCATGCATTTTTAACCCTGGAAAGGAAACGTGATATAATGTATGTTTAATGGAACCGAGAAGTAAATTGTACTCCTCACACCTTTGAAGCTGCTAGGAGTATAGAGGGGGATCTTCTTATCATTCCCCACTTACCTTTTCATGGTACATCTCTAATTTGATGAAAGATAATTACGACGAAGATGTACAGGAAAACTTGGTCGCGTCATCAGGACAAATCAGTCTCCACAAATTCCACCTGGTAGCTGACAGGGATTCCATGAACGGAAAAGTTTCGTGGGCTTTTGAGAGAAAGTTAAGCCTACTTCTCCACAAATCCTATAAACTGATTGGGGTTGCTGCTAATTGCATCTTCTGATTGGTTAACCCTCAGCTGCTCCATGAAGAAGTTTAGTAGGATGGATCTTGGAAGATAGCTATGCTTCTATTGGGACACAACACTGGTTCCCTGTACTATAATTCTGTTGCCCAAACTTCTTCGGGCAGTTCTTTGCTCGTGATTAGAGGATCCAATCAACTGCAACCACAAAAGTAGGTAGTACGATTTGTGATGAAGGCAGTCGTTGCGATGGTATTCGAACTTTTCCTATTCATCTTCAACACTTCCTTATTTCAGAACCTTCAAAAATTAGGACGGTTTCATAGAATCAGAATCCTTAAAATTTCAGTTCTGGACTGTCGTGTACTTCTTTCTGAAGAGTCTCACCCATCTCTACAACCTTTCGCAAATAGATTCGAAGATGGGCTTTAGGAACTATTTTTCGGTGGAGAACCTGAGTTTAAATCAACGGAAAATCACCAGACTGCAACCATTGTGAGTAGGCATAGATTGACTAAGGCTTGGAACTTGCCGCTTATTCCTGCAGTCACTGACCTAATATTACTTTCGTCCAACTTTTTTTAAAAAGATTTAATGTTTGACTCAAAGTTGTGTGCTTTGCCTTTAAGCTCAACTTTTTGGATATCCTCAACTTTGGATAGAGCTTGAGCCCAATCGGGCTAAGCAGACATTAAAAGGCATTCACTTCCTTAATCTGCTGATTCCCAACGGAAAACTCGATGGGGCAGGAAACAATGATTTTTAAAGTCTCCGTCTTTGCAGAATTATATACCTCATTTCAGAAAGAAAACGTTGCAAATTATTACACAAAGCTTTATTCATTCTTCTCTATATATCACTCGTCTGCAAAGAACACGCCTTTGCCTTCGTCACCACCAACCAACATGAAGAAAAACGTCAATCGCATTTCGGTCAGCTAAAATTTGAACGGAGATTAGGCCTCTTTTGCGATTCACACTCGGGTGTTTCTGATTTATCGTAAGCCCAACACTTAAGGGAGCAAACGGTTTGTCCTACAGATCTCCGCGTGGTCTCTAAAAATGCTAAAACTTCAATACTATCTTAAATTTATGGAAAAACAATACCTTCATATCGAAATTTTTTGAGTTAATGTGTTTCAACCCTTATTTTTCAACCCCTAAAAGTGACCTACATCAACCAAAATGGTGCCTACGTACCAAATTTCATCAAAATCGGTCAGTGCTAACTGAGGAAAATGCCGCGTACGGCGTACGGACCGCCAAATTTTTATTCGATTTTTGGGTTCTACATACCTTGAAACGTAAACCAACAAATTTTGAGGGGGTTTAAACATTTTTTACTTGGCAATTTACAAGTTTGGTTGTATCTGTAATTAATCCTACATACATTTCAAATTTTCGTCTTAAAATGTGTGCTATTTCTTTTTTCTGAATAAGGTAGAAACTTTAACTCTAAACTCTATCTTTTCAATACTCAATTTTTCGCATGCCTTTCCGAAGCGACATTAATATAAACCCATTGAATCACAGAAGTTTCCCACAGTACTTCTCCTCACATACACCGTCGGAGCTAACTACTATATAAGTAAATGGTCTGGGAAACACAGGCGCAGTCTGTTACTTTATTCAGAGTCTCTGAGACACCCGTGTAGCGAAGTACGGACAAGCCAGGTAGAAAGCGCGAGTCGTAAAATAGAGATGATACCACTGACGAGTCAGTTCCACGTTTTTTACGGTGATTGAGGTGCGACGCCTCCCAGTCAAGTCGTGAATTTTTAGTCGAGGGTTGAGCATAGGTTGGTAGATGGTGTGCATAGGAGAGAAGAAGAGGAAAACACCTGAAAGTCTGCACCGGAGTTGGATTTGGGGGCAAATGATCGGAAAAGTAGGCAGATCGAAAGGAGAGAGAGAAAGTGAACGAAAAAAGGAAATACTGATAGGGAGGGAAACGTCGTAGGGATGGCGAAATCGATATGGCTGTTTACGGAGTTGCTAAGCAGATCAGTTCTTTCCAACTTTCATCCGAAACTGTTCCCGCATGGAAGAGAACGGTTTTTTCTTCGGTTAGAATCGTTTTATTTTGTTTCCCCTACGGTTATAATACCATGGGAGACGGAACAGCCAAAACCAAAAATAAAGGGGACCGCCACGGCCGACCGCCTTTCAACTTGTGTTTCAAATCTGAGACGCTCGTCGGACGATCTTACATTCTTCCAGGCCGTCCTCCAGGATACGGTATGGAATATGTTAATGAAAAAATTGCTTTAAACCTTCAAATTTCAGTTCTCACAGAATTCATTCAAAAAACATTTGGGTCCTCCAAATCAAAATTTTCTGACGCATTACGGGCATAGGAGCTGAACAATTTTGGTTTCTTTGTCTCTACATCAATAGGTCTGAGTAAGATCCCTGTCCCGGACATGGTTACCCAAAAACACGTTCAGATTTCATAATATACGGGGTTTGAACGGCGAGACAGTTCCGTATGAATTTCATTGCCATCTACAAATGCCTATTTTTCCGGTAGGTCAAAAGCCTTAGACGGTCAAAAAATGTAGGCTCTACAAAATCGAAATTTCCATCAATTTTTGAGTTTCAACATGTTATTTCAACAATTTTGGATCCATGTCTGTTTGTCAGTCTGCTTTTGACTAGGGCATACCTACACGAAGTAAAAGTTTTTATGATACTTTCTGGTTGGGTGCCGGCTACCCTCTAGATGCTCCATATAAATTTAGCCGCCAATAATAACGCTTGCGTAAAAACGTGCTTCACTCTAAAAAAAAATTAAATTAATAAATTCACTTTTTAAACATAAAATTAATTTTTCACGTTCTACTTGTCCATAAAAATTTGCGAATCATCAAATTATTGGTTATTCCGTCACGATCTGATTCAAGATATAAGTGGTCGAGTGAAAAATCAATACAGTAAAGCCTGAAGTCAGCTTAAACATTCGACCTCGCTTCAAATGCAAAGTGCACTATTTCAAACGATAATTTGCACCAGAATTAAGTTTCAAAATTATGATAAGAATATTTAAATTACAAAATTAATAATTCTTCTGCTCAGTCAAACCGAAAGTCCCCTTAGTTGACCTCATTTCAACTTGTGTTTTAAATCCAAAACTCGTCTCAAATTTAACCATAACGACATACATGACGTTATGGTTATCGTACATATACTATATGAAAATCGTATATATAAGATATGAAAATGAGAATATTTAAATGAAAATGTCTTTATGGCTCATAGTTTTATTAATTATGAATTAATTATTACATTATTAAATTAATGTTTTTTAAAAAAATATGTAGGTAGTCAATAATCATATGATTTTAATGAATTTTAAAAGCAAAAACAGGTACACCACATTTTCAGACTATCGTAGTTAGAATAGAAACACAGAGGTTACTAGTATATTGATCACACTCAAAATTCATAAGAGAAACTCAATCTAATTTGTTCAGCTTAGTCTTTTCATCGTGAGAAATTTAAATTTTGATTATGACTTTAGGCTCCCAGTTTCAAAAAATGTCAAAATAACGGAATCTATTCAGCTCAAGAATTTGTGTTTTGGATGATTTTGACTCAAAACGTTTTAACAAAACATTTCAAAAATCGCGGATTTCTTGTTTACGAGTACTTCACTGAATTATAACTTGAATGCCAAAGACATGTTCAATTGTTGATTTTGAACTAAAATATTGTAGTATTTATAAATTGGGCTTCTCCACCTACCTTTGGTACCAGGAAGCGAAAATCAACTAACAAGCTGTTGAATACCATTCAAAACCTTTTATTGTGGCGCATTATGAATTCCTTTTAAAGTGATATATCCAATTCCATTTAGTTCAAATTAACGTCATAGCCTCCACGTACTATGTGAATGTTGAAAGTCACAGTATACTCGTATTAAAGTCATTCATTTCATTAGTTCGGTTTATTTTGATCCACTCTACCTACTCGTATATTCATCAAACTGGATATATTGCTTCCCCTCTACCAATGATTGGGAGGATTTTCTATTTGGTATTAACAACGTAATGTACGACAGAAGTTTTCTACTCTGAACTTGTCAAATAAGACAGCAAAGTAATAATAAGTTTTAACAAAAATCATAATTTTGGGGTAACAAGATGTTGAATATTAATACTATTCAACTGCCTAAAAATCATATATTATAATAAAATGCTTTTTAGGCAATGTCTTTGGAAAAATAATTCCCACATAATTCAAATCCTATGTTGCAATAGGCATTTATCACTTTCTCCTCTCGATGTTCATGTTTGTGTATGAAAATCTCTATACAGGGACCAAACAAATAAAAATTTTGAGGACGTGGAGAACATTTTCTGTTAATGAAATTATTGTACGACACACTCTGTTTCCCAGTATAGAATCTCTGACAGGATAATTAAATTAGACATTTAGGAACAGTGGCTGTAGAAAATTGCTTTTTACTTCAAATGAAACCAACCTCCGCTTTCTAATTGTATATTTTTTAATTCATGCGATGTTATTAAAATAACAGGAATTTTATTGTTCTTCTGCAGTGGATTTTGTGGCTAGAAAGTTCCACGTTCCGGATGACTTTGTTTGCAGTTCCGACTGTACCGAAAGAGCCGGTAAATCTCACGATGAATTTCCAAAACAAAAGTACCCGAATGGCGGTGTTCAAGAAAGCCACAAGTAAGTATGAGAAATTAACCCTCCAACGCCGAGCGAGTTCATACGATTGCGGCAGACATGAGCGAGTAGAAAATTTCTCATGTCTGTTCCTCCACATTCCTGCGCGTGTTGTGCGGTGCTTTGGCTTCAGAACATCCCTGCCCATAATTTCATTTCCAATAGTCGCCGCGGGAAGCATTATTGGTTTATTATTTTCAATAATAAGCCTTTGGAATCGAGCAAGAAAAAAAAATTTTTAACCCCCCCTCAAAATTTGATGTTTTACGTTTCAAGGTACGTAGAATACGAAAATCGAATAAAAAAATTTCCGTCCGTCCGCCGTACGCCGTACGCCGTCCGCCGTCCGCCGTACGCGGCACTTTTCTTAGCAACACTGGACCGATTTGGTTCAAATTTGGTATATGGGCTCCACTTGGGGTCTAGTTGTGCCGCGAAGCTTTTGGTTGATGTAGGTCACTTCTAAGGGGTGGAAATTAAGGGTTGAAATTTTCAAGAGTGCCCTAGCTCAAAAACTCTCGAAATAAAGGTATCGTTTTTTCACCAATTTCAAATAGTATTGAATTTTTAAAAATTTTTGAGACCACCCGGAGCTCTGTAGGACAAACTGTTCGGTCTCTACGAGTACTTGAAGGTTTTCCTTCGATAAAACAGAATCATGAGTGTGAATCGCAAAAGAGGTATAATCTCCATTCAAATTTTATCGGACTAAAATGCGATCGCTGTTCATTTCTTCGATTTGTATACAGTTTTGCCTTCTGCGTAACCAGTAATCAAATTTCCATCTGAAGCTTTCTATTTTTCCAATCGAGTGTGAAGCGTTTAGTTCTTTCTAATAAACTTGATTGTGAAGGTGTGAAGCCAGTATGGTGTGGTAGGTAGTACCTTGCTGGTAGGTAAAAAACGCTGCAAATCATTGCTCAAAGGTTTATTATTTTCTGTATAGATCATCTTTCTGTATAGATCACTGGTTCTCCATCAATAGCACCAACCACCATCTGTATTCTCCCTTGACCTTCCCTCTCAAATTTCAGCTCCTGCGTTCAATAGGATTGAAAATGGCTTCGGAGCTCACTCAGCTGATCAGTGATCTGAAGAGTGAAGAAGATCTCCTCGAATGCTGGAGACGCCTGGAAGAGCACTTCCATTCAATAGGATTGAAAATGGCTTTCGAGCTCACTCAGCTGATCAGTGATGTGAGGAGTGAAGAAGATCTCCTCGAATGCTGGAGACGCCTGGAAGAGCACCTCCATTCAATAGGATTGAAAATGGCTTTGGAGCTCACTCAGCTGATCAGTGATGTGAGGAGTGAAGAAGATCTCCTTGAATGCTGGAGACGCCTGAAAGAGCACTTCCATTCAATAGCACTGAAAATGGCTTCGGAGCTCACTCAGCTGATCAGTGATGTGAGGAGTGAAGAAGATCTCCTCGAATGCTGGAGACGCCTGAAAGAGCACTTCCATTCAATAGCACTGAAAATGGCTTCGGAGCTCACTCAGCTGATCAGTGAGCAATGATTTGCAGCGTTTTTTACCTACAAACATTGTTTTTACCTACCAATTTTTTTTTACCTACCAACTATTGGTAGGTACTACCTACCACACTATAATGGCTTCACACCTTCACAATCAAGTTTATTAGAAAGAACTAAACGCTTCACACTCGATTCGAAAAATAGAAAGCTTGATATGGAAATGTGATTACTGGTTACGCAGAAGGCAAAACTGTATACAAATCGAAGAAATGAACAGCGATCGCATTTTAGTCAGATAAAATTTGAACGGCGATTAGACCTCTTTTGCGATTCACACTCATGATTCTGTTTTATCGAAGGAAAACCTTCAAATACTCGTAGGGACCGAACGGTTTGTCCTACAGAGCTCCGGGTGGTCTCAAAAATTTTTAAAAATTCTGTACTATTTAAAATTGGTGAAAAAACGATACCTTTATTTCGAGAGTTTTCGAGCTAGGGCACTCTTGTAAATTTCAACCCTTAATTTTCACCCCTTAGAAGTGACCTACATCAACCAAATGCTTCGCGGCACAACTAGACCCCAAATGGAGCCCATATACCAAATTTGAACCAAATCGGTCCAGTGTTGCTAAGAAAAGTGCCGCGTACGGCGGACGGCGGACGGCGTACGGCGGACGGCGTACGGCGGACGGCGTACGGCGTACGGCGGACGGACGGAAATTTTTTTATTCGATTTTCGGATTCTACGTACCTTGAAACGTAAAACATCAAATTTTGAGGGGGGGTTAAAATTTTTTTTTTCTTGCTCGATTCCAAAGGCTTATTATTGAAAATAATAAACCAAAAAAGTTGGTAGGTAAAAGAAATGTTGGTGGGTAAAAAACGCTGCAAATCATTGCTCAAAGGCTTCTTCTCTTCAGATCACTGATCAGCTGAGTGAGCTCCGAAGCCATTTTCAATCCTATTCAATGGAAGTGCTCTCCCAGGCGTCTCCAGCATTCGAGGAAATCTTCTTCACTCCTCAGATCACTGATCAGCTGAGTGAGCTCCAAAGCCATTTTCAATCCTATTGAATAGAAGTGCTCTTCCAGGCGTCTCCAGCATTCGAGGAGATCTTCTTCACTCCTCAGATCACTGATCAGCTGAGTGAGCTCCGAAGCCATTTTCAATCCTATTGAATGGAAGTGCTCTTCCAGGCGTCTCCAGCATTCGAGGAGATCTTCTTCACTCTTCAGATCACTGATCAGCTGAGTGAGCTCCGAAGCCATTTTCAATCCTATTGAACGCAGGAAGCTGAAAATTGAGAGGGAAGGTCAAGGGAGAATACAGATGGTGGTAGGTGCTATTGATGGAGAACCAGTGATCTATACAGAAGGGTGATCTATACAGAAAATAATAAACCTTTGAGCAATGATTTGCAGCGTTTTTTATGTGCGGTTAATGTTTAAAAAGTGTCAAAAAGAAGCATAGATTCGAACCACCAGTATGTCGAATAATGTCTTTAATCACGTTTCCAAAGTAAAATATTGCACGGTTTTCTACTTTCTGGAGGTTTGTCAATAAATTTCTTCAGAAATGGGTTCCGTAGCAACTGTAGTGTGGGGTCCGAGAGGCAATGAAGACGAGTGTTCAAACGAACATGCTCGGCGTTCGCACTACTTATTTCTTAAGAATATTCTTTCTATCAAGCGCCTTTGTAATCACGCTCTGCGCCCATAATGTCTTTAATTTGTCCGCATTGGTTTTTTCTATCTTCCATTTTAGGTATCTGGAAGGAGGATGATGGGTGGTGGTGGTGGCGGGGGGAGGGGGTTGGAAGTTACAAATAGCCCAAATTCACGATTTTTGGCGTTTAAAAACTTTTTTCCTCGCGAACAGACCAATAATATGGTTAATGGGGTGATATCTTTTTCACCCCATTGACTAGAAGAAACTAATTGAGACTGATTGTTCTTCAAAATATAGTGAGATGTCACTAGTGAAAGCGTTCGAGATTTTCTTCCATGAACAGCTAAACTGTACTCTCATTGACAATCAATTATGCTCGGTCAGACAACCATGGACAGTTTACCATATTCCTCGATGAAATCCTCGGTAACATGATAGTCAGGGAAATTCCCTACTCTCACAAAGATGTGTTACAGATAGACAAAACCTGACTAAGGATCCGTCAGGAACCCCGGATTAACTTATACCGTGAAAGTTGGTAGTCACGCACTCTGATGGATAAAACTTTCCGTCACTGATTCAACTAGGTATTTATTCAAAAACAATGTTTGTGAGTCAGCCGTTTGTATTTAATTTAATCTAGAAGTGTTAAAATTTACCGTTAACACACAACCCCTTTCTTTTGTGGTTATTTTAACATGAAATGGTTCCCTGGCCTTAACCAATAGTGAGGGAACCTTTGTCCATTCCTAATTTCATGATGAGACAACCATTGATCAACCCTAAAGTCAAGATGAGGTAACCATTGACCAACGCCAGCTTCTTTTTCTTTGAAAATTCGCGTATTTAACACATGGGGTTATTTAGGAAAATCAAAACGGGATGTGATGAAAGCAACTGACGTCGTACAAGAGATTATGGTTCCCAAAGAGCCGTTTTGTCTCCTAATAGAGAATAAGATAGATTTGTTGATATTTCTTATTTTCGGTATTAAGGTACTAATAGAAAATATGAAATTAATATCCTAGTAAAATTAACAAAACGAATAAACACAACACATTCGAAAGATTTGATGTTGAACTTCTTTAGTACATATTTTAGCTTTAGTTAAAATTCTTTCTATTTTAAATTGAAACAAATTCGAATTTTGCTCCTCAGATATGGATGGTACCACGATGTTTCGTTCAGGCCGATGGAAACAGCCGTCAGCAGGAAATTCAATTTCCCTAGATCCATGAATGAACTCTTCAGGCTCTCCGAGAGATAATTCTGCACACTCATGTTGATATTTAACATCCTTCCAGAAAAAATTGTCAACTCAAAATTTGATGTTAAATACAATTGTTAACATTTAATGTTAAATACAATTTTATAACAACAAGAATATTATCGCGTTTACTCTGCTGAATGTTAGATTTGAGAATTCACTATTACACGCTATCTACCAGCACCTGGCCAACATCTACGTGAAAATCATATTGAGCGTGATGAATATGAACAAAATAAAGTTTTCCGGTCCATATTGTTAATTTTTTATTTCCAAGTTTTAGTAATTTTAATAGTTATTTGTCACCAAATAAAAACGAATGAAAACGCCAATGTTCATGATCGTACCAACCCAGCGAGTCGAACACGGCGCACACGATCTACCCCACCATCACGACTGAGCGGTCATGCGGGTTTTGCCTATACACCGACTCCCTAGTTCAAGTAATTTCGGGATTATTTCACTTTCGTGAGATGAAAATTTGCTTCCTCACTATTAAATTTAGGGAATTAGTGCTCAGCTTAAAACGAATTGTGTACTCCAAAACCGAAATTTTGACCCGCATTATGCATTTTAGCATTTTTAAAAGCTATTGTGGTTCCGACCATGTCTATAGTCGACTCTCCCTCCACGACTCTGCTTTTTATCGAAATTGAACTACTGGGGGGTTCGCCTGATTTCTTTTTAAATTTTTAATCGAAAGTAGACCTCATCCTGAAAATTATGACAACAGCCGTTCTCTTTTTGGATGAGTAGTTTTTTTTCTATGATTTTTCAAAGTTTCGAATGTTCATGACGTCACGCGCCCCTCTCGCCTAGGCGGAACCCCCCATCCCACTGTGACGTCATTAACATTCGAAACTTTAAAAATCATAGAAAATGGTCTTCTCACGCTAGAAGGTCGCTGTTGGTGTCAAAATTCTCAGAATGAGGTCTAGCTTAGATTAAAAATAACAATAAACAGTTTTTCGGACCCATGCGCACATCCCATTGAAACACCAAATCCTCATAATCCAATCGAACGTGCCCAAATTTGTACGGTAGAAGGAGGAAAGGCTTCAACATAATCGTGTATGAATTTTCATTGCGATACGATCGGTAAGGGCCATAGCGTTATTAAGGCCATCTTGTTTTACGACAATAGATTCTGTAACAAGTCAGTGTTACTTTTTGTGAGGAGGATATACCTACTGCCCACCCCTGGTAAACGTTTTTTTGCCAAGTGTTGTGTATTTTGCTTTCTCTCAGTCTAAAGAAGTGTTCCTGCAGTTGGAAGAAAAAAATGGGTCCTCATAAATCAAAAATTTCACCCGGTTTTTGCGTTTTACAGCTTTCTGAACAATAATGGTATTGTTCATGTCGGTGGTAGATTCCTTATCCCGAGCAAAACTATACGAAAGCAGATTCTAATTATGATGAAATTTTCAGTGTCTGTGCCATTATCTCCCAAAAATGTTCCCATTATCGAACTAATAGTAGTGTTTGCGGTAATTTTCCTGAACCATCAATTTTCTCAAGATCTTATAGAACGATTACTCGAATTTTGAGGATCGTTGGGACCAAAGATGACTGTTTATTACACATCGGGTTGATCCGACCTGTAGGATGCCAGTACTTGTCACTAAGAAAAAATTATTAACTCACTCGCAAATAACTTAGGAACTTGAAAATCATAATCTACATGATCATGAAAATCAAGATTCATATTAGAGAATTTATAAGAGTGGTCTACGAATCAATCATAGCTACAAGCAATCTAACATAATTATCCTGTATGACTTTGTTGTATATCGTTATGGAGCTACACTTACACCCAACTTTGGTGGAGTTTATATTATGATGTATTTCATATAGTTATGAACATTTCACTAGTATGCAAAAGGGAATAACTTTTGCTGGATATACAGGGTGTCAATTCTACAACTAATTTGCAACAAAAAATGCTTATTAGCATTTTTTTAATCCACTCAAAATTCTCTTCTTTTCTCTTTGAAGTTTTTATTCGTATTTTAGACCTTGCGGCACTGAGATGGTCATAACTCGCTTATATCTCACACAAATTCAAATTTGATTACACCGTTGAAAAGAGCGTTAAATTTCCTATCCGTTTGATGGAAATCCCTATTTCTCAATGCCATTTGTATATATAGTATTTGTGTTGTATATATAGACAAATAAGTCAAAGTCAACATTTATAATTTCTTTCGAAAATCGACATTTATCAGGCTAACGATTCCCCCGTAAAATACGAGTGGTAATTTGAGGTAATATTTGGTAACTTGGAGGACTTTTTACAGCAATCCTAGAAAAGTGAAAGTAAGAATACTTGGTTGACTCTGTAGCAAAATATGCCTAAAAAGGACGTTTTTTGCATAAAACTCAAAATTTTCAAAACACTCCGCCAAAACCTTGGAACTCACATACCGTGGGAAATATGAGACCTTGGGGTAGTTTTTCCCGCTGAGTGCTCCACAAAAGCGCTATTTTTAGCCTGAAAAATCGCGATTTTCGAAAAAAAATTATAAATATTGTCTTTGACTTATTTGTTTACTTTTTCAAATGGCATTGGGAATAGGGTTTTCCACCAAACGGAAAGGAAATTTAACGCTGTAGGAATTTAAGTTGTAGAATCGATCCTTGATGTTTGGTCCATCCAAATGGTAGACACCCTGTATAATATGGAGGACGTTACGTTTATAATATTCATCGTAACTTCATATCACTTATGTGAAAACCAGCATCGACGTCGAAGAACACTTAGAAGGTACAACGAAAGTCTAATTGTTGGTCGAAGAACGCCTTTTTAAAGTAAAAACCTCTTTGATAGGAAAACAATGTTGTGGTCCCTTGAAATACGTTAGAACGAGGTTCTGCATGGTCAAATTAGCCACCGTGATTGAGGAAGGGGTCTAGGTGTTGAAAAGTACCGGGAGAAAGACGTCACGCAAATGACCCACTAGACGGGTTGGGGGATAAATGTGGCATTTCGGTCAATTAGTGCCAGGCCGACGAACTGAAGCATTTCAGGGAAGGCGGCGGTCCTAACCTACATTTCAGGGTGTCAGGGGGGAAAATTGAGGGTCGGTTTTGTGGTCGGATCGAGATGGTTTTAGTGGTTTTTCGGGCGATGGATTTGCGAAGGAAGGGGAGGGTAGGTGGAGTACCTGTGCTATTGGTTTCCAATTCATCCTGGTCCATTTCCGAGTAGTAGTCAGTCTGTGCGGAGACTGCGAGCACCGATGCTACCAACACAGTGGTTAACATCTCACTGCAGGCCTGGAGCCCCCTCTCGCTGCCCCCCGTCACTACCGCCGCCCTCGAAAGCGTCTGCCTCCCAACCACTACCTTCAGAGAGAAGGCCTGTTCAAAGTAATGACGTCATTTTACACGGAATCCACCCTATGTGCTACGTATAGCCATCAGTATTGACGTTTACGAAAGCGCATTAGACATTTAAAGTTTCACTAAAAAAAGCTCTTAATACACTTTAAAAACTGTCCCGTGAATGAAAATATTAAATATATGGGGTTAGCTTTGCTAGTTATAAAAAAACAACTATTGTCTACGTACCTTATTAGAGAATCTGTTCTAACCAGCATAACCATCATCAGGCCGTTGAGAGAGTATACAGGGTGTCTACACTTAAGATGGGCATAACTTCAGGGTTCGATTCTACAAGGTATTTCCAACAAAACATATTTATTAGCAATTTTCTTTCAACCCACTCAAAATTCCTTTTTTTTTTACTTCGAAGTTTTTTCCGCGTTTTCGACCTTACGTCATTAACACTGTTATAATTATAACTCCTGTTATTTACCAAGTATATTCAAATCTGACTACACCGATGGACAGAACGTTAAATTTCCAAGCTACCAAGTGCAAAACCAAATTCTTTCAGCAGTAAAATAATTTCAAAAAATCAAGTCAAAAAGCAAACTTTAAAATTTTTTCGAAGCTCGACGTTCTTTGATCAAAGTTTTTACTCTGAATCCTTGCCCATTTTGATGGGCGCTCTTCGGAAAAAAACATGCTCAAATTGTCAGCTTTTCAACGGTCTATAAATTTTTCTTCTTAAAATTCAAATTGGTAAAGTAAATCAAGTTTCAATGCAAGAAAAAACGTGTTTTAAAAGAAAATCGAGTGTTTTACGCGGTGTATGGTCACCCTCGATCTCTAAAAGACTTGACGAGTTAGGTATCTTTCCTATGTACTTTTTTACGCTGAATCCAATGGTGATACTTTCGAATAATTCTGATTGGATTTTTCGAGGAAACCTTCATTTTTTGTCTATAACATACGCATTATTCATAGAAATGGTGGTGAGCACCTTTCTACTCAATAAAATAACCAACTTTCTAGCTGATTGATGTTCTTATTGAGTAGAAAGGTGCTCACTACGATTTCTATGAATAATGCGTATAATCCACTTTCTAGCATTCAGAATTATTCGGAAGTATCACCATTGAATTCAGCGTAAAAAAATTACGTAGGAAATGATACAAACTCGTCGAGTCATCTGTAGATCGAGGGTGTCCATACACCGCGTAAAACACTCGATTTTCTTGTACAACACGCGTTTTCTTGCATCCAAACTTGATATACTCTTCCAATTTGAATTTTGAAAACAGAAATTGATGGATCGTTGGAAAGCAGACAACTTGCGCATGTTTTTTTCCGAAAGAGCGCTCATCGAAATGGGCAAGGATTCAGAGTGAAAACTTTGATCAAAGAAAGTCAAGTTTCAAAAGTTTCAAAGTTGGCTTTTTGAGTTGATTTTTTGAAACTATTTTATTGCTGAAAGATTTTGGTTTTGCACTCGGTAGCTTGAAAATTTAACGCTCTTTCCAACGTTGTAGTCAGATTTGAATTTACTTGGTAAATAACAGGAGTTATGACAGTTTTAATGCCGTAAGGCCAAAAAATGCGAGAGAAAAAAATTCGAAGTGGAAAAAAAGGAATTTTGAGTGGGTTAAAAGAAAATTGTAAGGAGATGTTTTTTCACCAATTTGAAAAATATTGAACGTTGGAACGTTGTAGTCAGATTTGAATTTACTTGGTAAATAACAGGAGTTATGACAGTTTTAATGCCGTAAGGCCAAAAATGCGAGAGAAAAAAATTCGAAGTGGAAAAAAAGGAATTTTGAGTGGGTTAAAAGAAAATTGTAAGATGGTTTTTCACCAATTTGAAAAATATTGACTTTTTGGAAACAGTTGTGACCATCCGGAGTAGGTCAAACCGTTCGCTCCCTACGAGAACTTAGGGTTGAACTGACGATAAATCAGAATCACGAGAGTGAATCGCAGCCTAATCTCCGTTGAAATTCTACGTGACCAAAACGCGATCTTGTTGTTTCTTCGAGTTGTACTCAGTTTTGCGCCCTTATCAACCAGTATTCAAATTTCCATATGAAGGAACCTCAACTTCCAATTTCTTCTAAATGAGTGTAACGCGTTAATTTCTTCAAAATAAACTTGATTGTGAAGTAGGTATGTGGTAGGTAGGACCTAAGGTGCCCTATGCTGTACCTATGTTATGGCCAATTCTTTACAAATGATACGTTACCCACGAAATCGGTCTCTACACAGAGTTTCAATAGGAGTTCTGATTTCGAATCCACCAGTAGGCATCTGCAACAATATACACTGATAACAAGAAACAACTCCGTCGAGTTTTAGTATCAGCGAATAGGTAAGTAGTTTAAACAAAATATCGACAGTTATACTAGGTGTGATCAAGATACGAGTAGTTAGAGTTGCAAATGAACGACTTGAAACTATTTAAGTTAAACTTCTGAATTTTAAAGAAATTTAATGAATTTTATAACTAATTTTGGAGGTGAATTTGAGTCGTCTCACTCCCAAAACTACCGCGTGAGTTGAACTGCGGAAAATTCTACTCAGACTATGAGATGTGACGTCATAACCTGACCGCCCCGGGCTTGTGGAGAGATGCCGTGCTCCGACACTTCCCCTACAACATCTTTTCCGATATTCCTCGACACCCCTCCAGTTCGCTCGCTCGTCACACTTCAATCAAATTGGTCAGGCAGGGCTTTTTGTCCAACAGCCCTCAAGGGGTCGTCTTGACGAACCGATCCACCGACAGATTTGATGTCCGTGTCCGAATAATGAAACCCTCTACGTGGAAGATGCAACCCACTAATGTAACAGAACTTAACCATCAATAGCAAAGAAATAATCTATTTATTGAAGATTTTCGTTATTGCAATTGGACAAGGAGTTAACCGCAGATAGATCGAACGACAGACAGGCACAGAACCAGAATTCAGAACGATCAGAAATCTGTAAAACAAGATATAGCATTTACAGATTTAATTCAACCTTTTACAGATTTATTTCAACCTTTTACAAATTTATTTCAACCTTTTACAAATTCAATTCAACCTTTCACAAATTCAATTCAACTCTCCACCAGAGTTAATGGATATAGAAAGTAGCTGATTGATCAGGATTATAAGTAGTAGGCTACACGTAGGTGGGTAAGTAGGTAAGAAAATATGATAGAGATGACCCAACAACATCAGGGTTATGGCTGCAACTTTATCGTGGCGCGGAGTGTGGTGCGGGAAAGTGCCACGGAGTTGTGCGAGTTGGGAATCTCAGTAGGCGTACTCCGTGGTGTCACCAGACGCGTACTGCTCGGGTCATATTTGAACTGGTGGTCTTTCTATAGAGGGACTTCCCTTCATCCCTCTCTCGCTACCCCACCTTCCTCATCATACCTCATCCCTAGGGCCGGCGTACGTTTAGCTTAATCTAGTGGAACACGCATTCTCCAAGATGAAGTCAAGAGCAAGAGAAATACTTAGTAGCCAAGAGGATAATGACTTATCTGACGTTATACAAGAAAGTGTGGTTTCAGTAACTGCACAAGATTGCGGTAACTACGTGATGACATATTTCTTATTTTACCTGCCGCAGCTACAGGGCAACCGTAACATAAGATAAGCTAAAAGTGTTGTTTTTTTTTCTCGTGAGATCAGTTGAAGGGTTGGGATGAGTTAAATTGGTGGAGAGTCGAATTGAATTTGTAAAAAGTTGAATTGAATTTGTAAAAGGTTGAATTAAATTTGTAAAAGGTTGAAATAAATCTGTAAAATTTACAGCAATTTAATTGCATTTAATGCTATAAATGTGAGAAAAACTTATGATTTTGAAAGAGTTGCTTTCGAGTTTGTGACAATTTTTTTACCAGCCACCCTAGGTAGTGACAAAGAAAAAGTCATTCACGGTTAGAAAAATATTGACTCTGAATTGGGTGAGCACTATAACTTCCCACACAAAACGCCAGGGACAAGTACAATTAATTAGGGTATCATTGATGGAACAAATATGATGAAGGCGTAGTAAGTACATTCGAATAGTTTTCTTTCAAACGGGCTTATATCTATTTTTTACTCTTTTTGTTTTTTTTACGGATTTTGAATCTTTGGGATAAAGCCCATCACCTCACGAGTTGAATTCCTTCCAAAACGGTTTGTATTTCGCTTTAAAAGCTTTCTAAAAATCGGGTTTGCCGACAAAACGGCTTATATCCATCCAGTTGGTTTCAATAAACACTTTTTTTTTTCAATTTGGTTTTCGGATTCTACATACTTTGAAACGTAAACCATCAAATTTTGAGGGGGTCAGAGTATTTTTTCTTGCTCGATTCGAAGGTTCATTATTGAAAATAATGGGTAAACAAATAAAAGAAAATGAAATTGAGAGTTTTCTTCGCACAACCAAAAACTCGTTTTTTTCGAAGAGGCTCATATCCATTGTATTTCATCAAATGGGTTCATATCCAAATAAGAAATGGCCGTGCCTCCCTCAAAAAGCACGCCAAAATTTCGATATTTGCTCTTACAATCAAAAGTTCCATGAACAAACTATTTGGAAACCCTAGACACCTTCCTTCGCCATGGCATTAGTTTTTCACAATATCCCACAAAACATTCGCAGTGGATAACTCCTCTTCCATGTTCCTTATGTGGAATAGGATCGATAGTAAAAGTAAGCAACCATCTCAGGTTGAATTTTCAGCTGTCTTCCGAAGGGATGATCAGAACTGGTTCTGACGATTTCGCTCAAGGCTCCTTATTCCCTCACCCGCTTCAGTGGAATAGGGTTCATCAACGGCTCAACTCGAAAAATTTTCAGACCTGCGAGCAGTCATTAATCCAAAAAATCTCCCGAGCCGATTGATCTTAACTTCGGTGATCTCACGGAAAACAGGACCACGCTGCCAGTTCTATTAATTGAAAAACATCAATCCAGAAGAGTTTCAAACTTGTTAATAATAAAAATTGCTGAAGAGAAAAAATAATCTACAAGTTACAGAGAGTTATTATTTTTGGCCTTTCTTGTGTACCTTAGATCTGACTCCAATTAAACCAATAAGCAAAACTTTTCGAGTTTATTCCCAAACTTCCTCTCAATTTTAAACAAACTGGTCAAGTAGATTTGATTAATATTGATTTGAAAGAAATCCCTCCAAGATCTAACCCGTGCAAACCCATAAAGTTACCACCTACCCGATCGATAAATTCGCGATTATTATATATTATTAATTTTGGCCTTTTCCACGTACCTCGGCTCTAACAAATCTGATTGTACTTAAATCAACAAGCAATCGTCTCGGGAACACCCCCAAAGTTCCTCCCTGATAAGTTCCTTCCCTAATTGTGGATTGATTCAGCCGTTTGGATGCAGTTGGGCGCAGTTCAGTTGTTGGACCTGCTAGGACGTACCACAGTAAGACTTGGGCGCCTTAATTTCAAGCGATTAATCTGAGTTGAAGGAAGACAATACCCAACGGAGGAAAACAATGCAAATGCCACGTGCAAATTCGTTTTAGACCATTCTGAATCTGAATCCAAATCCTAAGAGGGGATAAAGCTTTGAAAACGCGCATATTTGTATCATAATGTACGTAATCAGCCCAGGCCTCGATTTCCCACCGATTTGCACAGTTCTTCTTTGCACGTCGCCAGAATTTTGAAATTTGAGTTTAAGGGGGAGGATTCCTTGAGCGCGCTACCAAGTCCTCAATTCTCAACGATTTGCGTGATTCAGTTTTCGTTCGACTCAGTTGCACGTCACTTCACCAGATCATTAAAATTTTGCAAAAGGGGAGATCGAGTGTTTTGTCCAGTAGAAAGGTAAATACAACGTTTTATCGCTTACTGGTTGAAATTGATGTAATCTTCAAGCAATGGTACGTCCTCTGAAATGCAAGCATTACTAAACTATGTCTGTTGTGATCTGGTTTGAACATCTTTTTGCCGTCTGCGCGTAGTTTGAATGTGGTTCCTTAACTGGACAAATCGCGACGTTTTAACCATGCAACAAACTTCGAGATGACCCCTACTGTAAAATACATTCAAAGTTTGGAACTGTATCTCACAAGAGTCCATTCCAACTTAGTTTTTTCAAAATTGATTAATGATTGATTAGTTTTTTTCAAAATTTCATTAGTTTTTTCAAAATTGATTAATAATTGATTGGTAATTAAAATTTCAATAAAAAGCGATTTTCCAAATTATTGAACTTAGGAATATGGCTACGCTTGTCAGCAGTGGAAATATCCCTCTCGTGGTCTAACTTAGTCATCCACGGATAGCCCTGATCGAGGTTCTGAGTGCTTACTTTCGTGCAACCCTGTATTTGAATTATTCATTCTTTCTACCAAATGAACCCAGCCTCGAAATTACCAAGTTGTTTAGGTCTTTCCCTTATTCTTGCTCTCGTTATTTTAGCTTCCGTATCACCTAAAGTAGATATAGATAAATAAGTGGTCAGATGGAAGAGGAGGGTCCTGGCGAGGTAAAAGTGCCATGGAGTTACTCGAGTTGGGCATCTCGGTCGATGTACTCCGTGGTATCACCATACCTAAACTAGTGGTCGTACTACAGGAGCAGTTCCTTCCATCCCTCTCTCCCGCTCCCCACCGTATTCATGTTCTCATCGCCAGTAGGGATGGGCGATAGTCGATAGTTCAGCACTATCAATAAGTCGATACGATCGATTGAAAACTATCGATACTATCGATTGTTTTTCGATAGTGGCTCTTCCTATTCCGTAAGTACATGTCCGATGTAATTGAATTATCATTGCTTGCAGAATTTGGTATATTCATAAGATTACACAAATATTTCAAACAAAAAACAAATTTATTTAAAATGTTTAAAAATCGGTATAATCACAGCTCTCCAAATGCTGAGATTTTCAAATACAAAAAAAGTAAAAGTCTATCGATAGTAACTATCGACTATCGCCCATCCCTATTTGCCAGTCAGTTCTGGCGTCGAGGAGCTCAATTTGGGAATTATTACTATTACACTCATAAGTATTATAACACTTAATTGTTCAGTGAAAAGTATTATAATATAAAAATACACTTAACTTACCTCCAAAATATCCAAGGATGAACCGTTTAATTGTAAATCCAAGGCAGCAATCTTTGAAGTCGGGAAGGAGCGTCAGGTAGTCGTCAAGCAAGTGCGATGACATGTATACTTTACTAGATACCATGCTTCGGTGACTTATCTGTTGATTAACTTATTCTTTCATTTTGTGTCCCCCTCCGTCTTTAAAAAATTCAAGTCAAATTTGAAGAAAAAAATCTCAATATTTGCTACTACAGTGATTTGAAACCCCATTCTATGCATCACCTGAAATTACACAATACAAATAATTTCAAATCCCCGCAAACATTCAATTTTAAATTCAAAATCTTCAGTTTTCTTATTTGAATTATTTTGTAGGTCAGTTCAAACTGAGGAACCGTCTCTCGTGAAACCGGAACTTGTCAACAGAGTCTGCAAAATCAAGTAAAATCTTCAACTATTCTTTACGAAATACTACTTCTCCGTCAAATTAATCTGTTATTAGGTTCAATGATGTATTCAAGACAATTATAGGTCAAATGGTCGTAGATTTAATACCTAGTCAATAAAAGGTGTCAATGTAGGTATGGGTTCAAATTCGGGTATATGGTAGGTACGTATGCCTGTATTTGCAATATAGATATATGCTTCAGTATGCGTTCATTTTGGTTTATTATTTTCAATAATGAACCTTTGGAATCGACCAAGAAAAAAAAATTTTAACACCCCCTCAAAATTTGATGGTTTACGTTTCAAGGTACGTAGAATCCAAAAATCGAATAAAAATTTGGCCGTCCGTCCGCCGTCCGCCGTACGCCGTCCGCCGTACGCGGCACTTTTGCCACTTAGCATTGACCGATTTTGATGAAATTTGGTATGTAGGCTCCATTTGGGGTCTAGTTGTGCCCCGAAGCTTTTGGTTGATGTAGGTCACTTCTAAGGGTTCCAAAATCAATTTTGAAATTTTGAAAACGCCCTAACTCAAAAAATTTTGTATAAAGGTATTGTTTTTCCTTCAATTTAAGATTCTATAGAATTTTTAGAATTTTTTGAGACCACGCTGAGCTCTGTAGGACAAACCGTTCGCTCCCTACGAAAATTTAAGGGTTTATATTGAAATATATATATATATATATAAATCAAAACACGAGTGTGAATCGCAAAAGTGGCCTAATCTCCGTTCAAATTAGAGCTGACCGAAATGCGATCGACAGTTGGTAATTTTCATTTTTTTTTTTTTTTAATTTTTTTTTTTTTATTTTTTATATTTTTTTATTTTTTATTCATTTCTTTTATTTTTTATTTATTTTTTTTATTTATTTTTTTTCTTCATATTGGATGGTTGCTGATTTTGTAGACGAGTGATCTATATAGAAAAATAATAAACCATTGCGTAATAATTTGCAGCGTTTTCTTCATCAGGTGGTCTAAATACCGAGGTTGATCCACTACTAGTAGGTAATTAACCTTAGCTTTAATTACTAACGTATTGAAAATTCGTACAATACATAAATATGAATTATCACCGTTGCAGGTAATAGATATGTCCTCGTCCGACCTTACAAAAATGAGATGTCTTATTCGAGAATTGGCCAAAGTTCACGGAGTCAATCCCAAGTCAGTCTGTATGACGACGAACGCTTTTTTCAATTTTATGGCATTCATTCTGGCAAAATACCCAAAGGACAGCGTTTGCAGTGTAAGTCAACCTTATATTTTATCGTATAATTTATTAGGTAGGTAGGTAGGTAACGATTTAAAAAAACAAAAAGGGTCGTATGGGAGAAGTAGACAGAAAATCAAATACTTCGATTTGGCACCTTTTTATACTCTTCGTAAAGTACCTTGTTTGAGATCCTTCTATTGAGACCATAATCCGATTTTGATGAAATAATTCCCTATGAATTCCATTGCCATCGATAGAATGGTTGGTAATATTATGTTGTGCGCGCATAAATGTGATTTTGAAGTGATAGTTCTTCGGTTCAGAATACTGTCGATATAATCGCTACCTATACAAATTAAATACGTAAAATACGTTTATGCATGATGTAATTGACAGTGATCTATACATATGTGGGGTATGTTAGAGTGTTTTAAGGGATATAAGGTTTTTTACACCTAGGAACTTGGGATATTATTCAGTAAGAAATAGAATTTCTTACCTTTTGATGTAGATCAATGAATCAAAGTCAAAGGTGGTAATTTATTACATGAAGTTACCTAGCACAATTTGAAGAGTTCTTACAATTTCTGTGAGAAAATAAAAATGTTAGAAACCAATCGTCACATTTTTTGGATTAGAGGGTTTTAATGAATCATTTTCTCAACTTGCTTCAATTTTCTCAAGTAGGTACCTAACTTCGTTTTCGTGATGTCTCCTGGTGATTTGAGACCAATACAAATGCAGGAGAAATAAGCAGCTTATTGAGTTTTTAAATTCCGACGTTCACACTTGATTACCTCCACAAAGATTAATATGTCGTATAGGTACCTATCTACTTAGTTAAATTTGTGGAATAGTCAAAGTTGATATCATAATTAACTTCAAAAAGTTCGATGGTTTTTTATACATTCAATTAACACTTGGATTTAATAATAATTATCATAATCAATGACTTTGTATTTGTTTTTTTTTAATGTGAGGTTTAACAAATTGTACAAAAGGTTAAAAGGTTTAGGTATCTATCAATTTGGCCGAAGGCTCAATTTTGTTGAAGTTAAAGGTCATCTTGTGACACTGACCGACACTTTCCAGGTCGGTTCCCGCGCCGGAAAATGCTGGAAGAAAATGAGCGGGCAGCAAAGAAAACCGTATTGCGTCCTGGCGCAGCTAGTCGCGAAGACAGGACAGCGGAAGTGATATTCAGGAAATCAGAGAAAATTATCAGATAGTGAGGCGAGCGGTCCTTTCGAAGTCGAAGTTCCTCTTTGGATGTCGGTTTCGAATAAACATCGTTGCTCCTCCGGCGTATTGGTTTACTATTAACAACTAGCTGAAAATCCTGCCAAAAACAGACAAAAAAGAATCGTAGATATGTGAAGAGAAAACTTTAATACCGTGACATTAAATGTCAACAACAAAATTATATAAACTCGTAATTTATTGGCCTTTACGGCCTGGAATCGAACCTGGAATCGAACCCGGGTTTTCTTGACGATCGGCGATATACACGTACGGTTGGGATTTTATGTATTAGATAAGGAACCTTTCGAATCGAGCAAGAACAAAAATTGCCAAGTGGGTGTGGCACATAGCTTCCTTGTATTCATCACCCGATTGTATAGATCATCCGATGCATAGTAGTTAATATCAAAACATCAATCTCCAAGTACCTTCCACTACCCTCCATAGGAGACCATCTACCCGCCAATCTGAACAACCCTGAGAAATTTCGTCGAAATCAATGGAAAATGAAGAAGTTATGGATGTCACAAGGAATTGACTTTAGCGCATATGCAGTGGCTACCATCAGTCTAGGGACAATGATTTTCACAGGGGTCCATCTACAACCGAATTCGCATATGTGGGTGTGGCACATAGCTTCCTCGTATTCATAACCCGATTGTATAGATGATCCGATGCATACTAGTTAATATGAAACATCAATCTCCAAGTACCTTCCACTACCCTCATAGGGGACCATCTACCCGCCAATCTGAACAACCCTGAGAAATTTCGTCGAAATCAATGGAAAATGAAGAAGTCACAAGGAATTGACTTTTGCGCATATGCAGTGGCTACCATCAGTCTGGGGACAATGATTCTCACAGGGGACCATCTACGAGTACAACCGAATTCGCATATTCCCTGAAAATTTCATCGAAATCGGATGAGAAATGTAGAAGTTATAGCTGTTACAAGGAATTCACGTATGCGTATGCGCAGCGGACTATCAGTTTGGGGGTGATGATCTTCATACGGGACTGTCTATACGCCAATCCGAACAATCCTAGAAAATTTCATCGAATTCGGATTAAAAATGTTATGGCTGTTACAAGGATTTTACGTTTGCGCATGCACAGAGGCTACTGTCAATTTTGAGGCCTTGATTTTCATAGGGGACCATTGGCAACCTAATCCGCATCATTTCTGAAAATCTCTTTAGAATCGGATTGAAAATGTAGAAGTTATAGCTGTTACAAGAAATTCTCGTTTGTGTATGCGCAGCGGATACTGTCAGTTCTGGAGTGATGATTTTCATAGGGGACCGTCTACACGCAAACCTGCGCAATCCCTGACAATTTCATCGAAATCGGACAATAACTTAGTAAAGTTATGCCCGTTACAAGGATTTCATGACAGACAGACAGGGAACCAAAATCGTTCAGAAAGGTCTAAAACGTAAAACGCGAGTGGAAATTTGGATTTTGGAGAACTTTTTTTTCAACCTTGAAAAGTGAAAACAAAGCTTCCGCTACCGTGGTACACTCGGAAGAAAAAATTGTAACCCTCCTTCAAAATTTGATGGTTTACTTTCAAGGTAGGTACAAAGAATCCAAAAATCAAAAACTTTTTCTAGTCCGATTTGCCTAGTTCCCTGGGCCGATATTGATGGTAGGAACTTTTAGCGAACGATGTGTAGCTGGTAGGAACATTTTGTCAAAATAAACTTGATTGTTAACTCTGCACGATAACATAATATCGTCTACCTCTTCTTTGCAGACGGTTGAGCTTTACAGAAAAATACGTTGCGAGTTAGGTACTACACAACAGAAAAAAATCGTTGTGATGGCACACAACTCTTAAATGGCAATTTTGTTGATAAGAGTAGGACTATGCAGACCGGCGATCTATTTAGCAATCATCAGCAATATCATGCAAACGAGAATAACCTCAGCCTTGATCCAGAGGTGGCTCTGACTAGGGTCTTATCTCAACAGTGACTGGGTGACTACACTCCTCCTACGTATACCTACTCGTTTATTCCAGGGTGGGCGACAACTTCTTTTTCTTGGTTACAGGATCGTCCTCCGATACTTACTATGATACACACTTCCACTACGAGGCTTTTAAATGTTGGATACATCAAGAGTCCTCGAGGATCAATGGGCCTAACTGATTTCCAAACTGTTCTCTTGGTCAAAGAAAAATCTTCTCTGCCCATTCGTAGGTCGTGCTCTCTAAGGAAACCACCGTCAGTGTTCCAGACCGAACCTAAGTTGTTGAATTTTTCATACAGACGTCACACGACTTCATTCCAAGTTCCACACCCATAGGATTCGTCTCCATCACACATGTTTCTTACCATCCTCCCATTCAGCACAATCTCACATTGTACGCTTTGTTTTAGGATCTACGATCAACTTGTACCTCTAGAATTGATAGATTGGACCTGGGAGGTGGCACCAGAGTTGACACATCGATCTGCTCGGACGGGTTCATGGTCGTCTTCCCTTTAGCTGCTCTCCCGATGTATCTCCACTTCTACTCGGAACTCTCGCCTCGACCGATGCGATCTGCCACGCTTGCTGCCACCTCCAGTACGCTGACTCAAGTAACTGGGCGAACTGCGCCTTCATTCTCTCCATCTTTCTTGTGATCGTGCGTCGTGATGACCCGGAACTAGATAAGGATTGCGATCGAGCATCCAAGCCATCATTTTCTCCAGAACCGACATTCTGATTGCGACTGGGCAACTCTTTTTCATTCTTTAGCAACGTTCCGCTCATAAAAAAAAGTTTATTTAGAGCTTTGAACGTCAAAATTCTGAACAGACAACCTAAATATGAAAATATTACGGTAAAATAATCAGATGAATAGCACAGAAACAGTTACACTCCAGTAACACTAGGATTATTTTTATCAATCTGTAGTAAGAAGATACCTAATGACATCGATCAAAGTACTACAGCTCTCTTCGATCTGTCTATGTCGGATATACTCGTACATCCCCCTACGGCATATCCTGGATAGCTACAGATTGACCTTTCTTTTCGTAGGGGGTGAGGAAATCTTCAAGATCCAGGGGTGGAAATCGGATCCCGTAAGATATCCGAGGGAACCACTCGCACGGTTTATGTGGGATTCAAACCCACTAAAACCTCACCTCCTTATCCCACGTTGGATCTCAGCCTGGAACTGTTCAGGCTGAGTCCTGGGAGTCTTCTTAGTTCTCCGCTAGGAGCCGGTCCATGGTTCCCCTTCGCTGCCTCTCCCGTTCTTGAAGGATTTTTTTGTTCATTATTTTTTCCACATAATCTGCCACAGTGGTCCAGTTTTTCTCGCTTTCCAGCATCTTTCCTATGACCGCCTCTGGGGTTGTGTCCTGTGCTGCGAGATGCAACTTCTCCCTTAGGCAGTTCTTCTCCCCTGTTCATCGCATGCATTCAAAGAATGCATGGAATGCGTCATCATCCTTGTTCTCCTGGCAGTTGGAGCATTTTGGGGACCTCACCTTCCCCATCTTATGTAGGTAGGCGAAGAAAAGTCAGTGCACTGGGTTAGGAAGAAATTTACCTCTCCATCCGTCCTCTGGCCACGTCTTGATTTGAGGGATCAGCCTCGCAGTCCATCTGCCTCTGGTTTCTCCTGTCCATGTAACCTGCCATCTTCCCATGGTGAGCTCTCTCTCTCCTCTTTGGCAATACGGCATCGCTCTCCTTGCTCTCTCCTGTTGAACATTCTCTTTCTTTCTGTGGCCATGAGATGAATGGGGATCACTCCTGCAAGGATTAGTATGGCTGGTTCTGAGACTGTTCTGTAGGAACAGGCGATGTGAAGTGCTCCTCGACGTTGAACTGCCACCATTCACTGTCGGAGATATCCTACCTCGTCAGACAGATTGACCTTGTACAGAGTCAAACGATCCCAATCGCACTCCAACACTAAAATTGACTCATAGCCCCTCGTTTCCCATTACAACAGTTAAATGGCCCCTGCGCTCTAACAGTCCGACCAAAGGCGGCGCTCTCCGATGAAAGAGCCGTTGAGGTTTTGAGTCACAACAAAGGTTGACAGGTTTTGATTCGGAATAATTACCTACACGAGCCGGCGAGAGGATAGGAAGGTCGCATTGAGCTGAATTGGTCCCCCTACAGGAGGCAAACGGGAATTGTTTAATTAAGGGAGGAACGGGGCGCATCAGTCGGCTACAGCCTCTTGCCAAGGTAAGCTCTCACCTCGTACTGTCACACCTGCAATCTTTTCATACCTAAAAACTACAATTTACATTTGAACTTCAAGTTCCACGAACAATCACATGAACAAAATTGTCAGAGAACTGTATTTTAGAATCGCCAAGGTAAGCTACCACCTCTTATGGTCACACCTAAAATCATCATAAATTCCGAAAACCACTTTTTTCAAGATGATTATTAGAGTTTCCTCTTTTTTTCTGAGGAGATCAAACTTCATAGTAGTTGAATTCCCACTTCTCAATAATACAATTTAATAATTCGACTATTCAATAATAAAAATTGGAAATCGAAGATAGGTACCTAATTAATTCACATGAAACTACATTCAACGCAAATTAGATCATAGCAAATCTCCTTAGAACCTTATTTTCAAATTTGAGCTTAGATGAGCAATCGCTTGAGCAAATTTTTAAAGTGCAGCATTCTGGAAACACCAAGGTAAGCTCTCAGGTCTTATAGTTAACATTTATAACACCCAAGAACCACATTCAACCCAAACCAAGATTCCGAGGGGAGGCAAAGAGAAATATTTATTGAGGTTTTTGAAATCAAAAATTACTAAAAATGGCTTAAGATATTTTTTTCGAAAATATGCTCATTTACTCATGTTGAAATGTGAATTTTTCTACATAAAAACTTCCAGTTTCAGAGACCGGCCCCGCAACCGGTCCGTGTCTCGTACCCAGAGACACATGCCGGAACTCGCTCGGCCACAGCTGAACCCCTCATTATATTTCATTATATAACTATAATGAGGGGTTAATAATAACGTAATACCTTAGTACCTTACACGATAATGTCCTTTCTGTTTGAGCTTCAAGGTTTTATGGATAAACACTAGAGCAATTTATAATAATCGGAGATCAGCATTCCAAAAATACCATGATAAGTTCTCACAAATGCAATCTTCCTAAATCTAAAAATCCTAAACTGTCACTTTGGGAACTAAAAAAAACTTTGCAGTTTAAACTTCAAGATTCCACAAATAGTCGAAAGAAGAATTTTTTCTTCGATTTCAACTCTTGTCTCAGCCGATATTGCTTGGAAACTCCGGCAAAACTCCTTTTGAAAAGAAGAGGTCTTCAAGCGGGCTCTGAATCAGGTAGGGAACTTTGCAGAATACGAGTATGAATAGTCACTTAGACTAAGAGTAAAATACCTCCAGTCACAAAGTTTAAAAATTAAAAATCAAGAAGCGTGCTCTGAATCAGGTAGGGAACTTTGCAGAATACGAGTATGAATAGTCACTTAGACTAAGACTAAAAAAACCTCCAGTCACAAAGTTTAAAAATTAAAAATCAACATCATTTCAGAATTTTTTGCACGTGATTTCTCTAGTTTGCTCTCCAATTCTGATTTAGGTACATTCTAAATTCACCTTGAAAATTCGTCAATAAATGAGAAGAGAGCGGTTCTAGGAAAGGGAGTGGGAAACAGGCGCTGAGGGTCCCTCATGGAGGAAGAATTTACTCTAAGGAACCTCATTGAATTGTTCATCAGATTACCCACGTATTGCGTTATCATATTTTAATTGAGACCTATAAATCAGGTAATCAAAGAAGACCATCAAGTTTCAATTTTGGACCGGATTTGAGAGATTCTTTCGCCTTTGAAAACTGGTTAGATCGATCTTATTGGTCCAGGTTAGAAATGTCGAATAAAGGTGAACCATATAGATAATAATACTTAAATAAAAGTAGCTATATAGATAAACTGAAATAAATAAAAAATGAATAAAAGTAACTATATAAATGAACGCATCAATTTTTAGGTACATACCAATTGTTTCTCAAACCTAAAATTATCGGTCACAACAACTTTGGTTCCAAACATTTTTAGAAATAGATTTTTACTTTATTTTAAAATATTTTTTAATAACTATTATAATTTTGCTTTCTCTTAAGTTACACAAGCCCTATAATCAACCTAGAATCAAATTAATTATTACGCTCCAAAATGAAAACTCCAAATAGCATTTTGATTTTCAGATTTTTAAAATAATAAGCCGTTGGTTCTAACAGTCGCCGTAAACAAGGTATACGAAGTTAAAGGAACAAATAGAATGCATTTAGCACCAAGAGTGTGTTCAGTACTCATTATCATCTTTGTGATAGCACAAGCTCAAGTTGAATTTGCCAAAATTGTTCAAATTCAGATGGTAGTTGGGGGCAGGCTGTAAGACGATTACCGATGAATTTCATCGCAAGCTTAGCAGTAAGAGCTCTAATTTTGATAGAATTGTGAGATATTGGGAGAGTTAGCTACTAGACGGACTCATTCCATCGTCACCTCACCGAACATGGGTATTAAACGTTGGCTCAAATTCATACATAATACATAATTTCATACCACAGAATAACTATGACTTCGTAGACACACCGTAGGCAGCACATATCGATGTAGGAAGGTACTCAAAAAACATACACAATGTGTCATATCATCAAGCATAATTCATGTTGAACGGAATAATGTTATGGTATTGACATCGTATTATTCATGTGCTTACAGATGAAGATTTTATTACTTACCGTTGTCTTGGCGGCAGCCACTTCAGCTAGTGGTGAGTAGAACTTTCGAGGTAATTGAGACGGTAAAGCTAAAATAATGTTAGTAAGAATTTTTTTGCTAAACCACTTCTGGGGAATGGAGATGAGCCGTTCAGGAATTTATTGTCACCGTCACTAAAGTTCCAATGACACGTGCAACGATTACGTAATCAAGCGTTCCATCCCAGGAGACAGTTGGCAATGGAACAGAATCTGCTAACGGCAACAGACTCTGCACTTTCAGCTGCAGATCCACCACGCGTTTCATGGGGAAAACAGTTTATTCTGTTAAGGCTAAATGTCCCGACTTTAGTTGTGAAATCTGCCACCACGTGGCAGCACCAAAATGAAGAAAATTTCGTTTACTCCTCAGTTGAGAACGGATCGAGATATTTTAGTTCTGCAAACGGATTTCTTGTCAAGATCACCGTAGAATTCCGGGTAATTGGTTTAGAAAGTGTGCAAAAATTTTTTGCACACAGTTCCAGCAAAAATTTGTTCAAATTTTGAACATTTTCAAAAAGTGGCCTTATAGCCACTTGCAGAACCTCCATCAGAACACGAATCCGTTTGCGGAATTTTTCTAACTTGATCATAGCCGTCGGATTCACGTTTTTACGATTTGGAGAGGTGGCGAGGGGGGCGATCATGGGCTGGGGGGGAGGGCGGCGATCAAACGCCCCGCCGCCCGCCCGACCTTCACATTCATGTTTTGCTAGTATGCACCCTTTGGTCACTATTCTTTTTCCCGGCCACCTAATAGGCAGCTACCATCAACCTTCCCATTTCCAACTCCTCTGTCTTGAGGTTGATCGAATTGGGCGAAATTTCCATAAAAATCAAGACACATAGACAAATAACTTATGAGAAAGATTCTGATAATGGTTTGGTAGCATGTTATACATGTTATTGATTGATACTGGGGCGATGATTGTCATAGGGGATCGTCTACACGTCAACTCGCATAATACCCCTCAACAATTTTCATCGAAATTGGACATCAACTTCGTATAGTTTCGGGTGTTACAAGGATTTCATGACAGACAGGCAGACACGGAACCAAAATTGTTCAGGAAGGTCTAAAACATAAAACTCGAGTAGGAATCCAAACCAAAGGAGGTAGGTACTTTTTTAAACGTTGAAAAGTGAAAACAATATTAGCGGAAGTATTGTTCTAACTTTTCAAGGATGAAGAAAAAAAATATCTCCAAAATCAAAATTTCCACTCGCGTTCTACAACTACAACTTCCTGAACAATTTTGGTTCCGTGTCTGTCTGTCTTTGAATCTGTCGTGAAATCCTTGTATCGGGCAGAACTATAAGAAGTTATTGTCCGATTTCGACGAAATTTTCAGGAATTGTGCGGGTTGGCGAGCAGATGGTCCCCTATGAAAATAATCACTCCCGCACTAATAGTAGTGACTGCGCAAGCGAAAACGTGAATTGTAACAGTCTTAACTTCTTCATTCCCCATCTGATTTCGATGACATTTTCAGGATTATGGAGATTGGGGAGATGGTCTACTAAAATCACGGCCTCCAAATTGACAAAAGCATTTGCGCATGCGCAAACATTAAATCCTTGAAACAGCCATAATTTCTACATATATCATACGAATTGGACGAAAGTACTGCTGCCTATAGTATTCGAACGTCAACAGTGCCCGATGTACCCGGGATTGCTAGCGAATGAGAAAGGTGTGCGACCTTGAACTCTTCTCGAACTTTTTGAGTAATCCGAAAAGGTAAACACGTAGGGTTGCCATCTATATGGTAATTACCTTGTAAGACCACAGCACTATCCCTAGTTCTAGGATATTTATTAGTGCACTAACGGTAATTTTGGGACAGTCATGTTTGTAATTTGAGTTATAATTACATGAAATCAAAAATGACATTAAAAAACAGAGAAAATTGATAATTTAACTCTTAGAGGAGAGAATTCGAGAATAAAAATTCAGACACGGGGGATTTTAGTTTCAATTATTTAGATTTATTTTGATATTATTTCAAAGATATTTGAATTTTTGGTAAATAATGAACAGGTGTTTTTACCTTTTTCAACACTATTGCAGAGTGAATTACCTACTAATTATTTTTTCATCGTCATTAGCTGTTCACAAAATTTGGAAATCAACGTCAAACGTCAAGAATTAGATCCTCAAACCATCTATTGCTAGTGCAACTAGAACGGTGTGAGATGACTTTTGCAACTAGATTTTGTACAACGAAACTTGAACAACTAAGTAGGTACCTACCTAGTCCATGTACAGTGAACTGAAATTACCACAATTTCTGAACCAACTATTTAGTAGTGCAAACCATTATCTAAATCAAATTAATGCAGAATCTTTCTCATAAGTTATTTGTCTATGTCTTGCTTTTTATGGAAATTTCGCCCAATTCGATCAACCTCAAGACAGAGAAGTTGGAAAAGGAAAATGTTGATGGTAGTTACCTATTAGGAGGCCAGGAAAAGGAATAGAGACCAAAGGGTGCAGACTAGCAAAACATGAATGTGAAGGTCGGGCGGGCGGCGGAGCGTTTGATCGCCGCCCTCCCCCCCAGCCCATGATCGCCCCCCTCGCCACCTCTCCAAATCGTAAAAACGTGAATCCGACGGCTATGATCAAGTTAGAAAAATTCCGCAAACGGATTCGTGTTCTGATGGAGGTTCTGCAAGTGGCTATAAGGCCACTTTTTGAAAATGTTCAAAATTTGAACAAATTTTTGCTGGAACTGTGTGCAAAAAATTTTTGCACACTTTCTAAACCAATTACCCGGAATTCTACGGTGATCTTGAAAAGAAATCCGTTTGCAGAACTAAAATATCTTGATCCGTTCTCAACTGAGGAGTAAACGAAATTCGGCCCCGATGGTGCTGCCATCCCTCATTTCAGAATCACACTAAAACATCGTGACATTTAGCCTTAAGTTTTTCCCATTTTTCTCTCGCAATTATTGTTCTATTTTGATGATTCCAGCGGCTATCTCAGTTTTTCGATTCCCAAAACTGCTGCACTAATGAATTTCGAAAATCCTTGAAAATTTCAAATTTAGGTACAACTTTTGAAGTTTGAGCCCCTGTAATTTAGGGAAATACTAATCCGGGACGAGGAACAAACGGCGACCGACTAAGATCGTTAAACGTTCCATAATCTCAAGCCCAAGTCAAATCTGTCGGTATTGGGGTCAGAGTGAGTGGATATGTCTTTAATTTAAGATGAATAATGAGGGGAACTATTGGGAAGGAATTGGATCCGTGAAGTGTAAAGTGCCAAATGGTCTCGAGTTCAGGCATTATACTGAAACTAGTGATTTTAGAGAGGCGTAACTATCTACTGGAACGGATGGGCGATTTTCATTCTGTAAGGCTTTTTGTGAATCATCTTCAATGCTGTTTAATTTTTCCAAGTATGAACATTTAAAAAAAATGTCAAGCGTCCAATGCCAAGAGCATTTAGTAGGTTTGGCATACCACAAATCTTCATGGCTGACAACATGCCATTCAATTCTCAAGAATTTAAAAACTTCGCACAGACATGGAACTTTAAAGTGATCACTAGCAGCCCTTATTATCCAAAAAGCAATGGGTTGGCGGAAAAGGCAGTTGGGATAGCAAAGACATTTTTAGCAAAAGACATTTTTAGCCAAATCCGCTCATGATGGAATTGACCTGCCTTTGTTTCTATTGAATTACCGCAATAGCCCTGTTGCTGGACTGCCATACTCGCCAGCTCAGCTACTCCAGAGCAGGCTTCTTAACTCAAAAGTCATCATCAATCCATCGTCACTTGTGTCATTAATGACCCAACGGTGATGGCTAAGGCTAGTCAAAGTGAAACTTACAATCGCTCTGCTAGATCTCAAGAGCAAAATTTTTCTAATGGACAAGACTTCTATGTTCAGAATATGCATTCTGGATTATGGGAGCCAGGAGTCATTGTGCGCACACTACCTCACCGATCATATGTTGTTGATGTCTCGGGTCGATATCTTCGTAGAAATGCAATCCACATTCGTCCAAAGACCAAACCTAACCAACTATTGGGGAGTTACCAGTCTGATCTCGTCCCAGCTCCTTCGCAGCTATCTACTTCATCATCCTCGCTCTCATCAGAAGTTCAATCCAGCTTCACAATGCCTCACAAGTCAACTCCTACAGATAGCCCCAACAGGCTACATCGACCCCATCTCCGCCAACAGTTAAACGTTCTGGTCGTCCCATCAAACCACCAAATCGTCTGAATTTATGAAACTAAAATTCTATTACATATTTTAAAAAAAGGAAAAGGAAGGAGTGTTAGGAATCACCTACCACTGACCTATTGTGTTCCTGGACAGTTAATGTTGGTTCTCCACCTTATCTTATCAGATAACGTATTTTGTATATTCATTCCCGCTCGAGCGTTCATGTTGATTTTAATAAAGTTCAGTTTTCACTCTTCTAATTATTTCTATTAAAATAAAAATAGGTACCTACCACTAACAAAATCCGAATAAATTTTCAGATCAGAAATCGGTTCATTAGATCGAATGACTAGTTAAAACTACGAATAACAATGGGAAGGAATTAACCCTAATTGGACCATGGTATCATTGGTGTCACCGAAAACATCTCAGGAACAACACAGATGTCCCAAAGTGTCACCGAAGTAACAAAATTAAATTGCAATTTTCAAATTTAATGGACAGCAGAAATTTTGTGGGCTACTGGAAGTCTCAAAATAGATATATGACAAAAAATTCAAGGAAATCGATAGAAAATATTTCAAAATTTTTGTCATAACATAATTATTTGACTTTTATTAATTTACAAAAAATGGTTTAAAAAAATCAACGCTGTCAATTGCAATATAAATCTAGTTAATCTGGTGGCACCCTGGGACAGCTGTGGAATTTCCAGGATGTTTTCGGTGACACTAGTGACACCATGCCCAATTAGGGTTAATGAATGGGGCTTCAACCATCACCTTTCAGCATTCGAAGCCACGAGAGTTTTAGAGCTGAGGCCAAACTTGATTACTTAATTTTCAACCTTCAGTATTTTTTTTTTTTTTTTCGAGATCACACTAGACGTTTACGTAGGTTAGGCCGAGGTCTACAGTAGTACACTTATGAGGGGAATAATTAATCTAAAGGTACAGGTACTTGAATCAGGTACCTACATACCAGCGACTTCTTTTAATAAATTTAACAGTACCAAACTCGTTCCAACGTTCACGACTATGACAAAATTATCTCAACTTGAGGACAAATGTTTCACAAAGTACCTAGATGGATTTACACTTTGTAAATAAACACTACTTAATTTTTAAATAATGTGATTTTTTATCTAGCAGCAACCAAGATTGAAATGGACGTTGAAGAATTGTTGGAAATGGTCCCTTACGAACAAATGGTCAATTTGGGCATGGAGTACGCAATTGCCGACCCACAAGTCAAATCTCTGATGCAGTATATTTCCGGAGAGAAGTTCAAAGAAAACGTACTCAGCTTACAGTCGAGCCCACAATTTTTGCATGTGAGTTTCTTTTGATAGAGCCTTTTAAAGCCCTAATATCCGGAAACAACCATTTTGATGTCCAAGCGTATCTAAAGTATCTAAGTATTGAAAAATAATAATAATTAAATAAATAATTAAAATAATTGTTTAAAAATAATAAATTGTCGTAGTTTTATGAATTGTCTTTGCCTGAAGAAGTTAGTAAATTATTAATTAGCAATATGTAGTAAAAATTATCGTGAAAATACTGAAAATGTAGTTTTGTAGAGTACGTTTTTCAGTATACTGCTAAATAATGCAATCAAACTTTTTTACACCATCTTATTCTATTATTTCGACGATATTCTATGTGTGGAAGCTGTAGGTACTATCCAGATCCTTCACTAAGAATTTCTTTGGTTTTGCAGCTGGCAGAAGTGAGTTCCACTTACAACATTGATGCTTTTGCTCTGGCGAATAAATTCAACTCCGCATTAGACATGCCCCCTCTCAGCTACAAAATCGCTTACACCAGGTAAATTGAGCGATTCACGAAATTCTGACAGTCTCCACGAACATAATCATGGAATTTATAAATACCAATATGCCTTTGATTGTCAGGGAGAAGAGAAGCCCTGGAGATGGAATTGCAGGCCTGGTGAAAGAAGCAGCCGAACTTACGCCGCTGGAAGACATGAAGGAGGCTTTTAGATATAAGGTCGACCACAACCCTGAATTCAAAGTAAGCTCCAAGTAAATGTTTTAAGGTAGGTTCTAGGCAAAGTTGAGGATAGAAGTGACTATACTACGCGTCATGAAGTTACAATCGACTTTATTCCGAAAAAGTAAGGAAGATCCCATGTGAAGAAGAAAGGGAGAGAACGGAGACTGCAGATTTGGCAGTTAGAAGAACGAGGTCGCAGGAAAGGGCTTTTGATTGGAGAAATAAGGCCGTGGCTTGATAGGAAGCAAGGTGAGACTGACTTCTACCTCACTACGCTGCTCTCAGAACACGGTTACTTTCAGGTTATTCTAAACAGGATCGGTAAGGTTCAGAATCCGACATGCAGATACTACCAGCACGAAGAGAATGATGCTGCGCGTACTTTCTTTGTCTGCCAGAGATGAGAACATGAAATAGGACAGCTACGACGCATCACAGGAATAAAGTACCTACCCAGTACTCCAGTGAAAAGAATGCTGGACAGGGAGGAGTACCGGAGAGCAGTCGCTGCATTTACAGCTACTATCTTCAAAAAGAAGAGGGAAGAAATGAGGTCATGGGGCTGAGACAATGATCGCTATGCCCCTCAAGAATGAAAATCAAACGGTGAAGGCAGAATAAAAGCGCCATCGATACGGATATCTCCCTAAAGTAACGCCGAAAAGGCGGTTCTGGGGAGATATTCTTAAGGAGGAAGGGTTTTTGAAGATTTTGTTGGTATTACAATAATAGGCGAAAACACATATCGTAACGAGTAGGTATACCTACTCGATGTAAGGGGTCCGTAAAAGATTACCTCGCAACTCCCACGAAAGAAAAAAATTAATTTTTAAAAAATACCGAAATGCAGCAATTGCAAGGGTTTTGCCGACTGGAGGGCCCTGAAAAGTTCGTTGCTGGTACTACTTACCCTAAAAATGATTTTTCCAGTTGATGTTGGCAAACATTTTTGCAACCAAGATCAAAATTATTGCCTCGCTATTTCAGGCAGAATCCCCCTTTGCGATCAAACTTGTACGTAAGAATATGGCCACCATTTTGGGCCTGTTCAACCTCCACTTCATGGGGGATGTCACTCACAGAAGCAATAGGAGAACCTAACTGTCCTGAAATTGATGCTTACTCCGATAGAAGAAAATAGTAGGGGGTCAAAAAATATTGTAGCTCGGAAATCCATTACTAGCTAGGAATCCTCCGAAAAAACCGTTGAATGACTTTTTTGGACCTGATACCTCTAGCAGAGCAGCTGGTCCAATCTTATTAGCATAATATGCTATATTAATTATTATTATTAATTATTAATTATTAATATTATTAACCCACCCATGGATGTGCGAAAATATAGCGTAGAATTCGTAATGGGCTAGCTTCCTCACCGAAGGACACCTGATATACTGCAAGGAAAATTATACAGGGTGAGCCACGGAAACTGACTTATTTGAAAAAATCGCCGTTCGGCCTGGTGGGGTTGTAGAAGGGGGGACAATGGCCCATTCGAAGGCTCCTTAAGTTGCCACCATGCTTTGGACGAGAGAGCAGCGGGCGTTTGTCCAAGAAACCTTTTTTTCCAATGATCGGTCAGTTATTGCGACCCAACGAGCCTTCCGTGCGCGCTTCGAAATTCGTCCTTACGGAGCGGTTCCCGGTCGAAATTCGATTCTAACTTGTGCTACCACGTTTCGGTAGACTGGAAGTGTTGCCAGAAACCGAACTGGACCTCAACGGACCTCCAGAACCCCAGAAAACATTGAGAGAGTGAGGCTGTCGGTTTTGCGCTCCCCCCGTTGTTCGGCTCGCAAACAGGCAACTGCTCTGGGGATTCCAGGCACAACTGTTAGACGGATTCTCCACGATGATCTTCAATTTCATCCCTATAAATTGGCTGTAGTGCAGGAATTGAGCGAAAGGGATTTAATCGCCCACCAAACTGCATGTGAAGCCCTGCTCGAAAACCGCGACCGTTTTCTTCAGCGATGAGGCCCATTTTCACATTTCTGGCATTTTTTTTTATGGGGCTACTTGAAGTCAACTGTTTATAACGATCGTCCACGAACCCTAGAACACCTAAAAAACAACATTCGCCCCGCCATTGCCGAAGTACCCGTCGATATGCTCATCAGAGTGGAGAGAAACTTTGAAAATCGTTTGAACCAATGTTTAAACAATAGAGGCCATCATTTCATGGATGTGATTTTTAAACCCATATGAAAAAAAAAATTCAGGAGTTGTCCTTTAAAATAAATAAAAAAATATAACGATATCTGCATTACTTTTTTTTTTTGAATTGACCTTTCAAATAAGTAAGTTTCCGTGGCTCACCCTGTACAATACCTAGGTACCTAACTTAAAGATACCTTTTACTGGAGACTTATCGACCATTATAATCAGTCTGCCCTATCACCCACCTAATTTTAAAACCCAGAGTGTATGATACGACCGGCACATGCTCCATATCATTTCATACCCATGTAATAGAACTTAATATGTCTTGAGGAAAGTAATTAAAATAATAGACTTGTATATTTATCTTCTGTAAGCCACAGATTTGACTAAACATATTCCCCCTCAGGACACGCTAGTTCAGCCACTGACAGGTACGCCTCTTCTTTTTCAGTTGTTGATGAGCAAACTTCTGAGCGGAGAAGCCATGCAGGTTATGGAGCCCATTTTCAAATCGAAACCCTTTCAAGACACAAAACACGACCTCAAGGAAATCGGAATCCCCCTCGACCAATTAGAAGAGATGTTGATTGGTCATCTCCACAAATTTTTCGATCTCAACGCCAAAGTGGAACCACTCAGCGAACCAAAGACGAATTAATCGATAAAACGATGACCATCAGAGCAGGGTAAAATTTTTCAAAAATTGAAAGGTTGGTACCCATGAAAGAACTCATGTAGGATGTCCAATTGCCAACAAAAGGTTAAGGTACCTATTTATGTAGACAAAACTTCATTTTTTTTAAATGTATTCAAACCAAAAAAAGTTATTGTTGCTCAATTTCTAACGCAAAGGTTAGCTAAACGTTACCTAGTCTCTGACTTTCCAGCAACATCAAAATTGTGATGTAGGTTCGAAATACGTACCAATTTTTTAATGTATTTTATATCGTCAATTTGTATATGATCAAATACATAAAATGAGATGTTTTCTACGACTAACTGGTGAAAATAAATTTTCCCTCTCCCCAACAAGTATCGCTGGGATTTACCTCAGTCAATTCAGTTGATCGCACCTTCTCGGTCAATTTCGGACGATTGTGCGACAAAATAATAAAAATTCCTACGTTCGCATCAACGATTGTGTAGATGATCCCATGCATGGTAGATAATCTCAAAACTTCAAGGGGGTGACCAGCTATTCCTCGAAAAAAAAAAATCCTTGAGTTTTCCGGGTTTGCTAGGGTCAATTTTCGACTTTTTCCTGAGTACTAAATCATTTAAAATATAAAAAAATGTGATCTTTGATATACAAGGATCTTCTCCAATACCTTCGTAAAGGCTGTGGGGGATTTGATTAACAACGCCACTGAATATAGAGAAATAAGTTTACTGACGGATGTTTGATGATGTTTTGAGATTAACTACTATGCATCGGAGGATCTATACCAAGAACCTATCGAAGAAGCTATGTGGCACACCCACTTGGCAGACGTTTTTCTATTGCTTGATTCCAAAAGTTCATTATTGAAAAAATAAACCAAAATTGACTTTGCCTTTCATATTCTTACTATAAGGATTAATAAGGATTTTTTGTCCCTTGGAAAGAAAGTAATTAATTATCGATATGATAGATAGATAACGGAGGAGAGGGACGTCTGCTAAGTGAGTGTGGCACATACTTCCTCGTATCCATAACCCGGTTGTATAGATCCTCCAATGCATAGTAGTTAATTTCAAACCATCAATTTCTAAGTACCTTCCACTACCCTCATAGGGGACCATCTACACGCCAACCCGCACAATCCCTGAAAATGTCATCGAAATCGGATGAGAATATAGAAGTTATGGCCGTGGCAAGGATTTCATGACAAATTGTTCATAAAGGCCTGAAAAGTAAAACGCGAGTGGAAATTTTGATTTCGGAGAACAATTTTTTTCAACCTTGTGAAAACATACTTAGCTTTCGCTACCTTGGTAGACTCGGAAGCAAAAACGCTGCAAATCATTGCTCAAAGGTTTATTATTTTCTGTATAGATCACCCTTCTGTATAGATCACTAGTTCTCCATCAACATCTGATCAGTGCTCTCTCAGGCGTCTCCACTCAGGGGCCTTCAGCATTCTCCTTTGACCCGCCCTCTCAAATTTCAGGTTCCTGCGTTCAACAGGAGAGGAAATGGCCTTGGAGCTCACTCAGCTGATCAGTGACCACTCATGCGCCTTCAGCATTCTCCATTGACCCGTCCTCTCAAATTTCAGGTTCCTGCGTTCAACAGGAGAGGAAATGGCCTTGGAGCTCACTCAGCTGATCAGTGACCACTCAGGTGCCTTCAGCATTCTCCTTTGACCCTGCCTCTCAAATTTCAGGTTCCTGCGTTCAACAGGAGAGGAAATGGCCTTGGAGCTCACTCAGCTGATCAGTGACCACTCAGGCACCTCCAGCATTCTCCATTGACCCGCCCTCTAAAATTTCAGCTTCCTGCGTTCAACAGGAGAGAAAATGGCCTTGGAGCTCACTCAGCTGATCAGTGACCACTCATGCGCCTTCAGCATTCTCCATTGACCCGCCCTCTCAAATTTCAGGTTCCTGCGTTCAACAGGAGAGGATATGGCTTTGGAGCTCACTCAGCTGATCAGTGACCACTCATGCGCCTTCAGCATTCTCCATTGACCCGCCCTCTCAAATTTCAGGTTCCTGCGTTCAACAGGAGAGGAAATGGCCTTGGAGCTAACTCAGCTGATCAGTGACCACTCAGGCGCCTTCAGCATTCTCAATTGACCCGCCCTCTCAAATTTCAGGTTCCTGCGTTCAACAGGAGAGGAAATGGCCTTGGAGCTCACTCAGCTGATCAGTGACCACTCAGGCTCCTTCAGCATTCTCAATTGACCCGCCCTCTCAAATTTCAGGTTCCTGCGTTGAACAGGAGAGGAAATGGCCTTGGAGCTCACTCAGCTGATCAGTGACCACTCAGGCGCCTTCAGTATTCTCCATTGACTTTTGATTATGGAAATTTGATTACTGGTTGGTTACGCAGAAGGCAAAACTGTATACAAATCGAAGAAATGAACAGCGATCGCATTTTAGTCAGAAAAAATTTCAACGGAGATTAGACCTCTTTTGCGATTCACACTCATGATTCTGTTTTATCGAAGGAAAAGCTTCAAGTACTCGTAGGGACCGAACGGTTTGCCCTACAGAGCTCCGGGTGGTCTCAAAAATTTTTAAAAATTCAGTACTATTTAAAATTAGTGAAAAAACGATACCTTTATTTCGAGAGTTTTGGAGCTAGGGCACTCTTGAAAATTTCAACCCTTAATTTTCACCCCTTAGAAGTGACCTACATCAACCAAAAGCTTCGGCGCACAACTAGACCCCAAATGGAGCCCATATACCAAATTTCATCGAAATCGGTCCATGGTAACTAAGAAAAGTGCCGCGTACGGCGTACGGCGTACGGCGGACGGACGGAAATTTTTTTATTCGATTTTCGTATTCTACGTACCTTGAAACGTAAAACATCAAATTTTGAGGGGGGGTTAAAATTTTTTTTTTCTTGCTCGATTCCAAAGGCTTATTATTGAAAATAATAAACCAAAATTACCCCATTTCCGGCCACTGATGCATTTTCGCACCGTCCTAATAATGATTTCTTTGAATATTGAAATAGTGGAAAATCTTTTTTCTTAAATTCCTAAAAATATTTTTTTCTCATTCATGCAGTTCATAAACTTTTCAAAAAAAAAAACTCTCTGTTCAATTTCTCCCTTGCGAGGGAAAAACATTAAATCATGTTTAATGTTTTTCCCTCGCAAGGGAGAAATTAGATATAGTTTTTTAAGGTCAAGAAAAAAGAAAAGATTCTAATTAACCAAAACAATTTATTATATTTATATACATCTATTTACAGGAAATACTCAATAATGGCTTATGATATGAAAAATAAACAAATATAATTTACAGTAGAGACATTTTCCAAGTAGCGAATGAATCACTCAGCTGATCAGTGACCACTCAGGCGCCTTCAGCATTCTCCATTGACCCTGCTTCTCAAATTTCAGCTTCCTGCGTTCAACAGGAGAGAAAATGGCCTTGGAGCTCACTCAGCTGATCAGTGACCACTCAGGCGCCTTCAGCATTCTCCATTGACCCTGCCTCTCAAATTTCATCTTCCTGCGATGAATAGGAGAGAAAATGGCTTTGAAGCTCACTCAGCTGATCAGTCACCCTTCAGGCGCCTTCAGCATTCTCCATTGACCCTGCCTCTCAAATTTCAGCTTCCTGCGTTCAACAGGAGAGAAAATGGCCTTGGAGGTCACTCAGCTGATCAGTGACCACTCAGGCGCCTTCAGCATTCTCCATTGACCCTGCTTCTCAAATTTCAGCTTCCTGCGTTCAACAGGAGAGAAAATGGCCTTGGAGCTCACTCAGCTGATCAGTGACCACTCAGGCGCCTTCAGCATTCTCCATTGACCCTGCTTCTCACATTTTAGCTTCCTGCGTTCAACAGGAGAGAAAATGGCCTTGGAGCTCACTCAGCTGATCAGTGACCACTCAGGCGCCTTCAGCATTCTCCATTGACCCTGCCTCTCAAATTTCAGCTTCCAGCGATGAATAGGAGAGAAAATGGCTTTGGAACTCATTCATCTGATCAGTGATCTGTCAGGTGCCTTCATTACTGTCCTTTGACCCACCATCTCGAATTTTACCTTCCTGCGTTGAATAGGAGAGAAAATTGTTTCTATACAATGAACATTAATTTGTGATTCACACTCATATTTCTGATTTATCACTAGTCCAAACTGAAGGACCTCCGAGGGAGCGATCTGTTGGTCCTACGGAGCTCCGTGTAGTCTCATTCGATTCTAAAAATTCCAGTCTATTTTAAATTGATGAATATTTCGAGCTAGGACGTTTTGAAAATTTCATCCCCTAGTTTTCACCCCTTAGAAGTGACTGACAATAACTAAAAGCATCTTGGTACAACTAGACCCCAAATGGAGCCGATATAACGTGGTAACTAAGAAATCGGTCCGTGGTAACTAAGAAAAAAAAACGTTGCAGATTTGCGTGTCGGAATTCACAGAACGACCCCCAGCCCTAAAACATTAAACATGTTAAAAAAGTTTCTTCGACATTCGGGAGCTCTAAGAGATTTGGGAAATTTTTTTGAAAGAGGCTTTTTGCCCAAAAGCGTGATTATGGTGGCTCAAATTCGGTCCTGGGTGAGTGAGCATTCTGGGCCATGAATCGAAACAGATTCCGGTCCATAAATAGATTTCCACATTTTACCTAGATTTTTTTAGATTTTCAACTATGAAATGTTTAAATCATGTCGAGTTGGAAAACTGAGACCTCTCAAATCCTCAAAATTTTAAATTCATAAAATTTGGAGCGTTTTTGCTCTCGATTGGTTAGCAAATGATGCCTTATTTCGGCCGGCATTCTGTAAAATAGTTCATCCTCCTCCTCCCATTACTCTGTCATTTCTACACTCGGCTTGAAATGGGTTAAACTGTAGAATTGATCGGAGGAGAACTTTCAATTCCTTCTATAAAACTACGATAAAATTCAAATAATTTTTCAAAACCGTTCACGCCATCGTTCACTTCAGACCGAAGATGGAATAAGTAGGGGTTTCATATAAATTACTCTCTTTTTAGGCTTTCCCCAAAAATTTATTAACTATAAGGTTTTATCATAGCGTACAAATGTTTTGATATAACAGCGAGGGGTACATGTACAAATTATATAATCACACGAATCCATGATACAGCAGTTGAAATACAAACTCAAAGGAAAAAAGAGAATTAACGCATAATTTAAAAAATAAACAAAAAAGAAAATTTCGCCTTACACAATTAAATTACTAGAAACCTACATTTTAACCATCAAATATTTATACGGATCATTTCACATTTTTCATTAAATAAATATTTTTGCTTTTTTTTAGTAATAATTTTTTTCTTATTTGCTCCAACTGGGAATCTCTCACAATACCTAGAACAGTAGGAAACATCGGTGAGGAAATTTGAAATTGATTATTATATTATGCTTACATCACGCATGCAATTACTAGCAATAGAGGGGCATTATGGTTATGAAATCAGTTTATCGACCACATCATAATTAATAGTGATGCGAGTTTTCATTGTAATTTTCTGTAAACGGATCTCATTGATAGACGAATATTTTCAACCACTGGAATCGTATATTTTCTGCATACAGAACTCACGATTTTACTGATCTTGGTATAATTATTGATGAACATGAATGAACCATCGCCTAAATCACGACTTCCAAGAGAGGCGAACTATAAGATGAACCAGTGCGACGAATACGACTATTTTAGCCATTTGTTACCTTCGGCACGGCGTGATTTTTTTCTTTTCTTCCTGAATATGCCAGTTAATTTCGTTAATAACTTACCAAGGAGCACTGTACTGTTTGATTTGCTATTATTTTCACTATTCACATATTTATTTTTCATTTCACTATTTTCCACGCAGTAACTTTTCCTTTCCATTTGCTGCGGAGCCCTGACCACCCACCAACTGAGAGGGGGGCCCTAATGTGGAATCTGCCTCAATTTTAGATTCTGGAATTTCAAGTAAAATTCTATAATAGGGCTTTAACACCAAGAGTACCCAAGGAAAAAAATTACCATAGAAGAAAATGCCTAACAAGCGAAGCCTCTGTCAAAAAACACCGCGAAAATCAAGGGATATCGTTCACGTCACATGAAAAAAAGACGCAAAAGTTACCGGATTCACCTGCTGAGCGCTCTAGCGTAGAACTCCAGATAGTACCGCAGAACGACAACAGGTAGCGTTCTAAACGCCCTTCTAAGTTTTAAGCGCGACCACACGTAAAGATCCAGTCAAATGACCACTCAAATAATGTGATTCAAATAACGAAACTTACTTAATATAGAAACTAAATAAGAGAGGATGAAGACTAATAATGCTTGATAAACTAATAAGTAGAATCGGATTGTAAAAAGAGATTAAAATTGCTTCTTTTGGTGACTTGCACGTCGGGGTTTTTTCTCTTCCCCAGTCGCGCGCTTCTGTGTTCGATCACGTTAGCTACAGTTTCATTTGCATTTCCAGAGGTAGCGCTACCTCAGAGGGACGCAGCTCCTCTTATGAAGTCAGATTGGTTAGAAAATTCGTTATGTTGCAACCCCATGGCCCCACGGACAGATTGCCGCTTCATTTAAAATTTCCATTTTCCTTAAATTCTCTAAATTTTTTGGATGCTTTTTCGAGCAGCACACTATGGTTTTCTTCCATATCAGTGAACCCTCTTTCGAAAAAAGTTAATAAAAAAATGTGAGGCAATTACCCATTGCTTTCACCACGTTTTTTCTCATGTTTCCATTATTCTTCTACTTTTTGACGTAATTCTTTCTGCATATTGTTCAGAAATATATTGTGAAGAAACACAACACAAACGAGACAATCAACAAGTGTATTGAACCTTATTTCAATTCACAAACACAACAACCAACTTTTCTATCCGGTCAACAACTAACAAAACTCGAATCAAACATGTGTGCAGGGATCAGTGTAGTTGCCTACCACTACACTGCCCCCCTCTTGTCATTAAGACCTGTCCTCAGGTCGTAGATCGGCCTTCCCCAAGCGATTGGCATGTAGACGACGTACCTTCTTGCCCATTCTCACGTCAAAAAGAACGTCATTGTAGCGTTTCTTGATAACCCAAGGTCCGGTCCACATTGGTTGTAGCTTTGGTGAGAGTCCTCTAGTTCGCCTTGGTTCGTAAACCCATACCCAGTCACCTTCCTTAAACTGTGGCATCTTTGATCGTCGGTCGTACGTCTCTTTCTGAGTGCGCATCTTCAGCTTAGCTTCTTCCTTAGCAAACTTTCTAACCTCGTCGAGTTGTTCCCGTAGTTTCAAGGCGTACGAAGTATTCAAAACTTTTGGTTGATATGGAGGACGAACCAGATTTTCGGGTAAGTGAAGATCTCTGCCATATATTATTTGCGCCGGGGAGAATCCTGTGGTACTATGCGGGGTTGAACGGTATGCCAGTAGGAATAGGGGGATCTTTTCATCCCAGTCTCTCTGGTTATCACCCACAAACATAGCAATGTGCTTAGTTAATGATCGATTTAGCCTTTCAACTAACCCCGCCGATTGAGGGTGTAATGCTGTGGAACGGGTTCGATGCATTCCCAGGATATATCCAACTTCCTTTAACAAGATTGCCGCAAAGTTTCGTCCTTGATCTGTGTGGATCTCGAAAGGAATTCCCGTGCGGCTAAAAACTTGCTCCACTAGTGCTGAGGCAATCGTTGACGCCTCTTGATTAGGTACCGCTATGGCTTCTGGCCATTTAGAGAAATAATCGGCAGCCACAAGTACATACCTATTCCCTCTGTCTGTAATTGGAAATGGACCGAGAATATCTATCCCAACTCTCTCGAAAGGTGCTCCCACTGTCATTTGCTGAAGGGGTGCTGGGATGGTGCGACCCGGTCCTTTGAATTTCCTGCAAACTTGACACGTTTTACACCACGATCGAATATCGGTTGTCATACCAGGCCAAAAATAGGTCTGCCGTACTCTTGCCAGTGACTTCCAGAATCCGAAATGTCCCCCCGTAGGTTTATCATGGCACAAAGTCAGTACTGTCTTGATCCCACTTTGAGGAACAACCAACTGTTTTCTTTTCGTGCCACCTTTTTCCACCCATAAATGATACAGTTTCCCATTGTGCACTTCTAGGGAGTCCCAACGATTAACCAATTGCCGAACTTTTGGGTCTGCATCAATTAGCTCTTCATGTTTTGGTCGACTTCCATTCAATTTCCAATTGACGACTTGTTCCACTATTGGGTCCCTTTGGAAACTGACATCTTGAGGTAGCAGCTCGACCACATATACTTCCGGAACGTGGTCTTTTTGCTCTCTACGTCTGCAGAAATTACAATTACCTCCACAAGGGCGACGAGACAAACCATCGGCGTTAGCATGTTTTGTACCAGCACGATGGACTATCTGAAAGTTGTAGCTCTGCAATCTCTCAAGCCAACGTGCTAGTTGTCCTTCTGGCTGATGGAATGAGGTAAGCCACGTGAGGGCAGCATGGTCAGTCCTCATGCAGAATGGTTTACCATACAGGTATTGATGGAAATGGCTTACACTGCGTACGACTGCCAACAATTCACGTCGTGTTGCGCAATAATTCTTTTCTTGTCTGCTCAAGGTTTAACTGAAATAGGCGATTGCGTGTTCATTCCCATCATGTTTCTGTGACAAAACAGCTCCAACTGCATGAGCGCTTGCATCACAATCTAATAGGAATGGTTTTGATAAATCTGGAAAAGCTAAAATTGGGGCTGAGATCATAGCCTTCTTCAATTGGTGGAAACTGTTTCTGCTGCACTCACTCCACTCAAATGGAACCTCAGCTTGCGTCAAGTAAGTCAAAGGTTTTGCCAAGTCAGCGAAATTCTTCACAAATCTTCTGTAGTACGAACAGAAACCAAGAAAGCTGCGTACTTCCTTTTTATCACGGGGAACTGGCCATTCGCTAACTGCTTTGGTTTTATCAGGGTCTGTATGCACTCCCTTTTCGGAAATTACATGCCCCAAATACTTCGTTTCTTTCTTGAAGAAGTTGCATTTTTTAGCGTTAACTTGAAGATTTGCTTTTTGTAGACATTGGAGAACCTTTTCAAGTTTTTCAAGGACAATGTCAAAATTCGGCCCATGAATAATTAAATCATCTAGGTAAACCAAAGCGAGATCTTGGGGTACTACTGCTTCCATTAATCTTTGAAAGGTTGCTGGTGCATTGGTCAATCCGAATGGCATAACCTTGAACTGCCATAGTCCCTTTCCATAAATGGTAAATGCCGTTTTCTCCTTGTCTTCAGGTTTCATCTCCACCTGCCAGTACCCGCTTTTCAAATCCAGCAAGCAGAACCAAGCAGACCCACCCAAAGCATCTAGCAAGTCTTGGATGCATGGCAGCGCATATGAATCTTTTTTTGTCATTTGGTTGAGTCTCCTGTAGTCAATGCAAAATCTTGTAGATCCATCTTTTTTTGGTACTAGTACTACTGGTGAGGCCCAAGGACTTTTAGAGGGCTCTATTACATCTTGCTCCAACATTTCACGGATCAGAGTACCAATGTGTTCATTTTGTGAGAAAGGTACACGTCTTGGGGCCTGTTTCAGAGGACGAGCATCCCCAGTATCAATAGCATGTTGAACAAGGTGAGTGCGACCCACCAACTTACCTTCAGATGCAAAAACTGAACAGCACCTCTGGAATAAACCAACCAACTTATTCCATTCAAGAGAATCAGGGGTTAAATCTGATTGCAACAATGCATTACGTGTCCATTCCGGTAAACATGACTGTGATTCTGCAGTTACTTGAGTCTGGAATACCTGGGGACCCTCAAGGAGCATTGGCTTATATGATGATCTTGTGATACTTTGGATTTGGAACGCTTGTTCTGCACACTGCCATCGTCTCTTTAGTGGTACCTCGATGCCATCCATTCTCAAACTCAGTCGAGCCAAATTGACACAAGCTTTTACTCGCCGCAAAAAATCCAAACCCATGATTGCTTTGTCACGTATTCTAGCCACAAGAAAAGGGTGTCTCAATTCCCTCTCCCCTACTTGTACCAATACAGAACACTCTCCTTCAACATTTATTTCTTGACCTGATGCAGTATGAAGGTAACTAACTGTATTGGGATGATTGCAAGGTTAAACAATTCTTCTTGGCCACATCTGGTCGAAGGATCGACACTGTGGCTCCTGTGTCAACGAGCAGGAAGCAACCATATTTTCCCACCTTAGCTTCAACGAATAACGCTTCTCCTTTTGTTCGTGCAGTTTTTATGAACGCGTTCTTACACTCTTGTCGCAGGCCAATTGTCTCAGGAGCCTGGGGGTGGCCAACTTCCAAGGCTCTTTTCAGTTTCCCGACTCTCCGGTTTTCTTATTGGATGGACAATTTGAGCGCAAGTGACCTTTCTGATTACACCCCCAACACTCCGGTTCAGATATGGATAAGTCCCTACCATAGCTTTGTCCCTCCATCAATTGAGCCCTTGTTAGAGCATCTTGTAGAGTCTTAGGCGCATAACAGGAAAGGATTTTCTTCGCTCCTTGATCTCGTAGACCTCTAAGAAAAGCATGTAAGGCCACTTCATCTCTGCACCGCTCTGGCCAGTCGGGTGTTGCTAGCCTGACGATTCGCTCTATGTCCATAGCATACTCTGCTAGAGACTCTCGTGGTCGCTGTGCTTTAGACTGCAATTCACTTTGCCACTTGAGTGATAAATGCTGCTGACCGAACCTTAGTTTCAGAACAGAACTTAGGCTGATGAAATTCATCCTTTCTTCAGGTGGCACCATCGCCAGTACGACACCAAGAGCTGACCCTCGTAGAGCACTGGCGAGTTTTTGGCCTTTACGCTCAATCGACCAACCATTCGCTGCAGCTACTATGTCGAGGTGACCAGCATAGTCCTCCCAGGATGTTGTCCCCTCATAAACCATTAGAGAGCCTTCGTGAGAAATTGGTTTTTGTCTCAAACTTGTTATTTGTTGTTGAACTTCTAACAAGCTTTCAGAGACATTAGCTTCAAACAGTGGAGTTGTTGATGTTGAGGGAACTGGTTGCGCTGAGATAAATTGTCTCAACTCCAAGTTTTCTCGTTCCAGTTGGCTTATTCTTTCTTTGAATTCTTCCAATTGTTGCTGGATGGAAGAATGGTCGGCGTTAATACTTGGGTCTTGATCGTTCGAGACCATTGCTGAAATTTCTCCTTCGTCAACCACAGCATGTTGACGGGTCGAGATGGTTCGCCTTGCTGCTTGTCGGCGGTTCGACATTTTTTTCTGATCCCGGAGCGGCCCCCAAATGTGAAGAAACACAACACAAACGAGACAATCAACAAGTGTATTGAACCTTATTTCAATTCACAAACACAACAACCAACTTTTCTATCCGGTCAACAACTAACAAAACTCGAATCAAACATGTGTGCAGGGATCAGTGTAGTTGCCTACCACTACAATATTATTGACAGGAATGTAATGGATTTGAAGGGTTTGTACGTTTTTCTCATTATTACTATCTCATAAACTCGCGCACATCAATCGTTTATCGTTTTCATAATTTGACTGATTACTACTTCATTTTTCATAAACATAATTATGGGATGAGATTCTCTTTCGGTGTTTTCTTTTCAGCCCAGTACTTAGGTAATACTTACCAAAATTTCATCTATCAGCTGCAGGTGGAATTTAGCGAGCGGATATTTTGGTTTTCGTATAATTTTTTGAACAGATCAAGAGTGATTAGTGCACACAATTCTAACAAGTTAAAGTTTGATGGTACGTCGATATAATTGGGCAGGAGGGGTTGAAAAAGTCGGGTGCACTCCAGTGAAATATAGTTTGTGAAAGTTCCGGAAGATCGCAGGAGAATGCAGAAGCAGTCGGGAAAAACGCGGGTTTCGCGCTCAGGGCACTGCGAGCATTTGCGGAAAAACGTGGGTTTCGCGGCGAATGGTTCAAGTTGCTATTCCTGTACCATGTTAATTCAAAAGTATTGGGCTTGCCTTTATCGAATAAATAAAAAAACTCAAAACCTTAATTTTCGGAGAACCTTGTATTTTAAGGACATTTAAATCATGAAGAACACTGGAAGAAAAATCCTGGAGAAGGCAATCCAAACGAGTCCCTTCTGCTCAGAAATAAGTAACACATGAATTCGACGATTCTGAGATATTTCTGTGCATTTTTCAAACATAACAAGTCTTCACAGGAAGGGATTGGAGTTAGGATCTTGAAAGAGTGACACTGACCTTCACACAGAAGAGTTTTCACTAACGCTCAGACGAATCCGAAGTTCTTGGTTTTGATGGCTAAGAGGAGTTTGTGTTTGAGGACAGCTCTCGAGGAGTAGAGGGGGATGTACAGGCGGGAGATGCAGGTATTTGCGGTCGGCAGATGCGTGTCATCAGCGGGCCTAATCGTCACGGATGGCATCGGCTGGAAACCGTCTTCCGACGCCGGCAGAGCGGGGGACCCCGTCCAGAAATACACCTGTAAAGTGAATACATCATTATTGTAATCATTCGATTATTATTAATAATTTAATTGTCAAAATAAGTTTGCAAACTTCATTAATACTCACAAGATCCATTCGTTCGATATGGGACATCTTTTCGACGATGGCCCATAGCCAGCGTTTGAACTTGAGGAGACGCTCAGAGCTCTCCCCAGACTCATCGTTGAAGGAGGTGTAGGATATGAGGACAGACACGTTGATGTCGCCGACGCCGTTGAGAAGGAGGCGCAAATCTTCCGCTGTCAGCCCGTCCAGAGAGCCAGCAGGGAGGACGTCGAACACACCTTGTCTGATGGCCTGTGATGGAAACCACCATTCATTAGTACTGAACGTTAATCCATCCTCTGATAATGATTTTCAAATATCATCTTCAAGAGCATGAAGGGTATTGGTGAGTTCAGCTCCCCAACATTACAAATACAAGCATTGTTTTGCCCAAATTCAATATCTTTTGGTTTCTAATATTAAGCTCGAACTAAGGGTCCATCAAACAAACAAAATTTTGCTCATTTCAGGTGCTACCATGACTGAATCTTACCATGGCCTCTTTACTCAGGCTCATGGTCCACATAGATGAAACGATTCGGTAAAATTGCAGGACCACTAACTACTGTTTTCAAAATATAGGTAAATGCATTTTTGGGTTTAGAAACAATTACTCACTTCAAGTGCCTTTTGTTGAGATTTGTACATTCTATATTCGGCATATTTCCTGACATAGTCGTACACGTTGGCAGCTGTAACTTCGAGATCTCTGCCGCCAGGGACAAGCTCCATACTACCACCGCCTTCTTCAGGGCTCAGCTCTATGCTGTGAATCCATGAGAAAAATATCCAAGTATAAATTTACAGATAAGAGAATGAAAACAGATAACACAAATAAATGCACCTCTCGGTCTTTAGAAATAGTTTTATTCTGAGGAAAACCAACCTGAAGGTAAGATCCAGAGCGGAGAACAGCGAATTGCCCTGTTTGGACTCTGCATCCATGACTAGTTGCCTGAGAGATTCGTACATTTCTGGATCGAAGAAGGCCAGGTCGTGGAATCTAATTTGACGCCCCAGGATGAATTTTAGAACGTGCCTATTGAGCAAGAGAGGTAGCAATTCGTTTTGGAGCAAACATAGACCGATTAACCTGAAAACAAGAACAGAATATTGGATTAAACAAAAAGTGCTGGACACTGGACGCTAGAAATATCCAGACCCAAGAGCAGACTCCTTGGTTTGGGATGATTCTACTGTACTTCAATACTCCAGTTCCATTTCTAGTTCCTACTTATGATAGAAAAGAGGACTCATTGTGGGAATTTCGTAGTACTTCGACTTTTACGGACTATTCGAATTTGGACTTTTGGTGCACTCTCCAGACTGACAACATCAAGCACACAAACACTATCACTGAAGCGAAGTTAGCAGGTTTACAGCTGTTTACAAAATAGCCTGACATCAAGGTTGATAAACACAACAACCAAAACCTTGCATTGTATGATGAAGGATGAATAGAAAATGCACTAGATGGTACTTTAACTTGATCTAAGATGGGCCACCAAGCACAGCTGACTAACTTCTTCTTCTTACAGGGCACAGCCAATCTTGAGTCCTGACCTCCTCAAGTTGGTTAACACCAACGATCCATCTAAGCCTAGACTTCAAGTTCTTCCAGAATAATTCACGGTCCAAAATCTTTCTAGGGCTTAAAGTCTGTCCCAATCTTCACCGTATAGCCAGCCTTCTAAGCCGTCCGAATAATGCAGCTGATATTGGGCTCCTGGTAGACCAGCACACTTCCCTTCACCATTCACAGGACCAACGATCCGGATGACGATTATCCTTTTGTATACCAGGAGGCCTGCGAATTTAATTGTCCAGGATGAGGTGGCTTTTCATCTGCCTGAGAAGACTAAAGTAGCATCTTTCAGAGCAAGCTATCACCTCATCTGACCTTCCCTTATCCTCAGACTATTTAACAGAAGATTTTAATAGGGCGGTAACTACAGCACACTCCGACGACTATTTCTGCAACGATGTTAACCTTTCGGCGTATTCGTGACGTCATTGGTCTTTGGAAGGAATGCAAGGAAGCAATTTTTGCAAGTTGTTACAGTACGAAAATGTTCGAATCTAAGGGAAATCATGTTTGTACACAACTTGATTTTTCCGACCTATGGGAGTTCTTCAATTCAATATTTCTCCATATCAATCGAATCATATTACCTGCCGGTGTTTCTAAAGGCGTTGAGACGTTCAAAGGAGGCTCTTCCTTGTCGAGGGCTACAGAATCCCCGTTTCCCGGGCGTATAAAACAGAGGTGCGTTATCCTCAACCGTCGAGTCTTCACTATTTTCTGGAGTAGGGTCGGGAGTGGAGTTGCTGCTGCTTGCTCCACTCTTCGTGCCACCACTCGACAGAAGGTCCATTTCTGGAAAGAGCGTATAGCGGGTTTTAAAAGTGCCTGGTGGGAGAATTCGTGACATAGTAAAACCACATTGGGGTGGGAAAACATCGATAAATCAACGTACCTAAAAGAGATTGGTTTCCCATTTGATGACCGTGCGCCAAGATGATCTGTCTGGCTTCTTCCACTTTGGCTCTGAGGGCATCTTCGGACGCTAGGAGCATCAGCAATTGAGCAGCTGACAACTCCAGCAACATTCCAGTGATCTTGGAGGCAAACGAAGGCCTGAGCGTGTGAACCTGAGCAATAAAACTTGAAATTATTCAGAATGTACTGTGCGACGTTCATGAAATGCAGATTCTCAAGAAGGTGCACAAGATGATTATCTAATAACACTCTTATGCTCTATATTATTATGCTGAGCGGTCAAAACGAATCTTCTGTCGAAGTTCTTGAACCAAAAACACTTGAATCCACACATCAATCGAAAAACAAGAAATACATTGTTGATTTCCAAACACCTTACACCTCGAGTGACACTGATTGCAGCTCTTTGGGCTTTTCTTTCGATTTTAAATAAATTTTAGCGTTTTCAAATTTTAGTGGCTTCATCTGATTCATCCAAGGTCAAATTTATTCCAAAGACGTTTTTAAAATGACAATGAAATTGAAAGAGATACTCATTCAGTAGGTTCAATTCAACGCAGAATTTGATTTCCTGCAATTTAATTTGGAGTTTTTCCAGTAGAAGAAGGTACAAGATGATTTTCCACACATAACATTCAAAAATGTTGTACAACACAAGGAGGGTGCCTGTTCTTCCATATCAAAAACGTATCGACTGGTAAACTTTTGTCCGGTAGTGGTCAATGCTTACTTTAGGATAAAGCCTTCCTCCAAGAGTGATTTGATGGTAGGACAAATGTTCGTAGTTTGACGAAGGAGTAGAGCTCGTGCCATCTGAGCCACTAGCGCTGGGCCCGGAAGCAATGTTAGAGCCAGAACTGGCGCTGGAAGCTGCCGCAACCACTTGGGAAGATGGTGTGAAAGGTCGAGCGTCGAAAGACAAAGTTCTACGCGGGCTCCTGCAGCTCGAAGAGGTCGACGAACGTGTCTGATAAAAAAAAGATAAACATTCAGTATTTCTGTTGCCATAAATAGGTACTATAAGATATGGATAGATGGAAGCAGGACAAGGAACCTACCAGGCAACAATGCCTACTGTTCACAAAGAACGGGGGAACCACATATCGATTTCATATTTCAGACAGTTACTATTAGAGTATTCATGGTATGAAGATTCAACACAGGTAAACTGCAAATGGATAAAGCTTCACTAACAATCAACAGCTAATGCCTTAATAACTCAAAACTATAGTTGAACTAGCTGAGTCCAGCATTAACTACATGGATCATCGACACATATCCCCTTAGAAGGCAGAGCGAAAACCAAATAATAATGAACTAATTTGAACAGAACGTCCTGAGTTGAACTGAATCAGTTTATGTTCAAATTAAGTTATTTTGGCCTCATTATCAACATACCTGCATTCTTCTGGTGCTTTCCCTATCTCTGTTTCTCAGACGGGAAAGAACGGTGTATTGAGTACGTGATCCAACTTGAGCGGATTCTAAATTAGGTAATTTTTCGTTAGCCAAAAGAGCCTGGAAACAGGAAAAGAATTGAGTCACAGAAATTAATCAATGGTCAAAAGTATCGCATGGAACTCCTTTCAACTGATTGGTTGCATCAGAGTAGTTTACAACAATGATGTTGAATTATAATCATTTCAAGACTGCTTACCTCAGCAATGGCTGTGTAAAAACTTCTGACGACTCCCGAACCCTCACCAGGTTCTTCTTTGAACGTAACTTTCACCCTGCTGACCGCCAAAGGAGGTTGAGATCCTGCTCTTCGTTGCTGTGAATTGTACACGGTGTTGAGCTCCTTCAACGTTTGGAATAACAGCTGAGTACGATCTCTCTCCACCTGCGAATCCATAGAACGTGATACACTCAGAAAACTAACCCGCATATTAGTAAGTAAGTGTTAAGATATCTTGGTCAAGTATCTACTACTCGCCTTCCCAACTCTCTGATATGGAAAGGTGATGAGGATTTGTGGGTCACAAAGCCCGGAAACATGGACTCAACAGAGCAGTACTTTGTTTAAGGATGTCTGAATTCTCCCTTCAAAATGAAGGTCGATAAAAGGATTCCTGGATATAAACTCTATAGTCTCCCCCCTCGCTGCTTGCTTGAAACTCCTCCTGAGAGGGTTTGTTCACACAATCAGTGCCCTTGCATAGTTGCAAGTATCTGTACCAACCTTGGACAACGTGAGGTCTCGATTCTGTTGGTTTCTGAGGCGCTCCATGTCTCTCCTGAATTTGGCTTCTTTTACAGGGAAACCTCCTAACTCACTGACGACGGATCCTGGTTCCAGACCTACGTCTTCCATGAAAACTCTGCCGAAGAGATCCAGTGCCATCCTCCACCGACCAAGAAGCAGATCCGCTGACACCCATCCCACGACCCTGAAATCACGTTAAGAATGAACATTTTGCATTTCCACGCTCTTCTGCACATCTTATATTAAATTTAAATTCTTGAATAATGTTTCTTTCGGCAACTATGGCTTTATAAAACTGAATTTAGCTTAGGTACAATCTGGTATCGTACAATGAGAAAGTGGGATTCATGAAAACGACGTTCTGACCCATAAGAAACGTTAAAACAACAAGCAATCAAGATAAATCATATATAATTTTAGAACCACCTAGGGATATGACTAAGCAGAACGACAGCACGCAATCAAGTAGTTTGAACTGATGGGACCAGCCATCCACCATCCACTCCTGTAATAGTTATGGCTACTCCTCTTTCCGTGGCTTTCAAACAATGTGTTTTTACTTTAGTAAGTACCTACTCATTGAGAAGAGGTCAGAAGTCAGCATATAATCGACAAAATGCGTTGAATTATCGTACGAGTAAAAAACATAACATAGACCCGTACTCTGTCACGACAGTAAGTGGTTGCACGTTTTGTGAAGCCACTAGGTAGTAACAATAATGCGTTCAAATGCAGCGCTACCGCTGCATGGCTACTGAATAAGATATACCTTATTTCCTAGAGATAGTTTCCTGAAAAAAAACTTACCTCGGAAGAGGAGGATTCTCAACTGGAGAGCTACACTGCCTTTCGGTTTCAGGAGGCGGAGGAGATTTCGACCTCTCGTCGCCTGCGCGCCCTGCTCGTACGATCACCAACGGTCGAGATGGGTTTTCGCGAGGTTCGGTTGCAGGAACTGTAACAAGAACAACAAAAGATTATTCATCTATTAATTTTTATTTTCTTGTCAATTTTCCTGGAATCAGTCGACTGATTTGCTTTAAGGGGACACATATGTCAATTTTCGGTCCGGACGCACAACAATTTTTTTTTCCATAATTTGTAAATAGACTCAATTCCGGACATTTCAAAAAAAAAAATTCTAAATCCGATGAATAGAAGTGCTCCAAATTTGGGTTAGAACCTAGGGAGTCACTAGTGCTGAGGAGCGCTCGGAAGCCTGGTTCCGTTTCCATTTGATTGAGAGAAGAACTTGGCTGACGTTCGGCAGACTGATCAAATGACCTAAAAATACTTCCCTTGAACAGTTTCTTCCTTTTTCTAAAAATCCGCGTCGATCTCGGCATTTTCGACTGAAAACTTCAACACGAAACACGACGAGACACAACACGAACGAGACGAGACACAAAAATAAGACGAGCTCGCGTAAACATACACTCAGGCTATCATTCTTTGAGGTTTCGATGCTAAACGATGTATTCTATTCGATATATATCGATGTTGAACTATCGAGAGTTGATGCCGCAATTCCATTGGTTGAAAATAGGCAGGAACAGTCATTCAAATTTCGACAAACTCGGCCGCGCGTTTTTGATTCAAACCGCTCTCCTGTAAAATTACGTTTTTGAGCTTATTTGTTCCTTTTACTCAGGAACGGTTCATCCGATTAGAACCAAATTTTTACAGGATGTTCTTCTAGTATGTACCTATAATTATGATGGAGGGTTTTGCCGAATAACGCCATGGAGCCTAAATATGAGTGTGTGAAAATTCAAAATATCGCTAAAAATGTAAAACCTTTATAACTTTTCTTCTGTGTACTTCATAAAAATTTTGTTCATCAACTTTGCTTCACTAAGTATAATGATGGTGCTGTCGAAATTTCAGGCCGATAGCTTGAGTATTCTGAGAGAAAAAGGAACACTTATATGAAAAAAATTAGGTTTAGAACAGCTCAAGTTTGGAATTGTAACTTTTTTTTGGATGGTCTGAGTTCAGATTTTACCATCCAACCAGAATATATTGAGGACTATTCTCTTAAAATTTCGTCAAAATCGGACGAACCATTGAACAAATAATATTTGTTGCGATATTATCGCAAAAAAAAAAAAAATTGCTGCCGTAGCGCGGAAATGACATATGTGTCCCCTTAAATAACATTCATGGAAAATCCTTCATTCCACAATTTATGTACGTCCCTTTGGATAAGCATTAGGTCAATTTAAACCAGTTGGTAGGAGATACCACATACATTTTTATTTACCTGCCTCCTACACAAAACTGTTCAACTACATTCAATTTAGTTAGTATTTTGAGTAAGAAATAGTGGACCCCCCCCCCCCCCCCGTCACTCTCTCTTTCGACCTAGCCACCACAACATTTCTAGGAGCATGCGAGCCTCGAATTTGAACAGCATTTTAAAATCCATGAACTAAGATAACCAACAATTCGAGTTCCTAACGTTGAACTTTCATCTGTTAGTTTTGGTAGGCAGTCCTAGAAGTTCACATCCATATTGAAAGTTAAAGCCATGAATTCACCGATGGTTTTTTCGCCGATGGAATTTGGAATCAAAATTGGTCTGTTGAGTGATGTCCAACCACCCCAGATTAATCGCATAAGATAGCCAAAGTCTTACCGAGGGAAGTCCTAAAAACTGGCGTACCATTATCTACTATCATATAAGTAAACATTCTATGTGTGTTGATTAAAAGCCAGCAATCAGTCATAGAAGCAGGGCAGTAAATTTTGATAATTGAAAAATATCCAACAAAAAACGTAACAACTACGGTTGTTGGTGAAAAAACACTTCAAGGTTCGCGACGGACAGTTAGTAAGCGTGTTGTGAATTCAATTACGCCACAATACGGTTGACATCGCGAGCAAGAGTAGGACAAGGGCTAGGACTTCCGGAATTCTTGACTTAACGAGTGGAAAAATACAGCTAGCCCTAACCCGCAATGTCTGCTGTACTTTTGTAACGTAATCAACTCTGACAGTCTATCTCTATTTTGTGATCAGCACTATATTTTCGCTCTCTGAAACTAGTAAAGTAAACAACAATTTCAGGTTGGATTTTCGTCCGACTGCCTTCCCTGGCGTCGCGGACGTCACCAGCTGTCTTCCAAAGGGAAGATCAGAATTTATTCTGATGATTTTGCTCATGGCTTCCCATTGCCTCACCGCCCTGGGTTGGGACGAGGGCGGCGATGAGCCTTGAACCCACGATCCCCTCAGAGGTCGGTCCAAAGTCCACCGCCAAACAACGACGCCCCAACGACCGTAGTAGCCACACCGCTCTTCGCAATCGTGTCTATTCATTTGGCTCAAGTGGTAGCGTGCCAAACTCAGGATAGTAAATATATCAAGAAAAGCCCATTACCAGGATTATCTGACGGTTTGATATCTTCAGTGTCCACTTCCATGCACATGATGTCTCTTAGCTCCAATTTTAGTTCTTTCGATGTAGATGGTTCTTCGTCAGCTACAACAAAAAATAATGGATTAGCGCAATGTGGAATCCCTCCTAAGCAAATTTAAGTACCTACGTGCATTCAAGAATTATTATTTTGCTGTTCTACTGGGAAAAAGTGCTAAACTAAGTCATCAACGATAATGTTGGGTAAAAACTACAACTTGAAGGATTTGGTTTACCAAATTCGATTCAAGACCACATTTAGTTTGGCTTAACGTACAAAAAAATTAGTATTTTTTTTAACCTTACCAGTATTGGATTTCCTAAGAGATAATCCTAACCTAGTGGGGAGGTGGCCAAGTTGATTGGTTGAAGACGTGGTATCTGCAACAAAACAGGGGAATACTAAATTACATTAACATTATGGTATGTTCAATACATTTCTACTCACGATAATATTTGTGTGGTCATTCCACACCTGTCAAGTCCATGACGTTGATTGATGCTACCCTGGGGATCGAACTCTCTTTGGATAGTTCTTGAATTCTGCTAGATCGTTTTGCCTTGAAACTGCAGAACGGAGCATAAGAACCAAACATCTGCTGTGATGCATTCATGTTTTCAAGTCCCATGATTTCTAACTCGCTTGGGGGATGCTTTTTTCAAGTCATACGAGGTTTTTTTTTTCAAAAGTATCGCGGATCTTTAAGAAATAAAAAAATATATTAAATTCGAAAAATGGTATATTTTCCATTGTTAACATGTTGACTATTTTTCTACATAGTCCCTATGGACTTCCAAACATTATTGGTACCTACCTGGTTTTCAGGTAGGTTACTATTGTTCCCCGACCTTTCAAGCCAACCAAGTTTCGACATCCTGCGTGAGCTCTGTGTCGTTAGCAAAGCGCCGACCTCCAAGATGTTTCTTCAGTTCGAGGAATAGGTGGTAGTCGGGAGGTGCCAGGTCCGGAGAATACGGTGGATGGCCAAAAACATCCCAGCGAAACTGTTCCAACAAAGCTTGGGTTTCACGGGCGGAGTGGGGGCGAGCATTGTCGTGAAACAAGAATACGGTTTTTGACAACATGTTTTGAATCGCCCGTTGAAGTTTCTTGAAAACATCATAATTATATGTCTTGCCGGGTTTATTGTGGTTCCTCTTGGAAGATAATCGCTTTGCTAACGGCACAGAGCTCACGCAGGAGGTCGAAACTTGATTGGCTGGAATGGCGGGGGAGTGGTATGAAGAGGGAATTAAAAAACTGAAGACCAGGTACCAAAAATGTTTGGAAGTCCATGGAGACTATGTGGAAAAATATTCAACATGTTAACGATGAAAAATATACCATTTTTTGAATTTTATTTATTTTTTTTATTTTTTAAAAATCCGTGATACTTTTTAAAATACCCTCCCATATTTAGCAATGTAAAATAGAATAGAACCATTCTCCACATTCACTGAATACTTCGTATTCCATTTCTTGAACACGTTTATTTTTCTTCTTTTTTCAAGTCCAAATTTGTGTCGAAATGGACTGTAGTACCAAGTATTACCGCCCTTGCATACCGGATGCATCGGCCGTTGGAGATGTTTGAGTGAACTTTGACGACCCGAAAATATTGCAAGAGAGTTGGTATGAAGGTAGGTGGCGTATTGTGCTGATAAATTTATTGCTACTAGCACAGCTAATTTTATTCCTACTGGCTCAGATATTACTAAAATAAGTTGTACAAACTCACTGGAAGGAGCAACACTGATAGGCTGTTTGGGTATCCCGAAGAGCTGGTCTCTAGTGGCATTGGGTTGGAGGAGATGAGGTTGGTCAGCAAGAGGGAGAGCTCTCTGCAGCGGAAACTCAAATGGGTCTGGCGGGCTGCACCCCAAGCCTAACGTGGAGTCAGAACGCTGGAAGAAGGGGTGGCGACGACCTTTCCCGGCAGGCCCCAGAGGCTCAGCTTCCTCCATGGCCTCGGCTTCGATGACAGGTGGCAATGTGATTTCCTCCACCTCGGGCTCGTCGTTCTCGTTTTCATCCTAGCAATTAAGACAACTGCATTAGCAGGCAACATAAAATACATTCATCTAACCACACAATTAAACTTAACTCAAATGTTAAAATAAATAAATCGTGCTTAATAGTAAAAATGCATAATTGATTGAACTTACAGGTTGCGTCCACGATTGAGGAAGAAGTGTTTCCTCAATGACAGGATTCTGATCAGTTCCGGCTCTGAGAAGGTAAATGAGAGCATCAAATACGTAGGCAACATGACGAAGAGAGCTAACGTCGAGAACAGGCAGGGAGTCAGCATGTTCTGAGTTGTGGCATCTCATTAGGGACAGGCAGTACATGAGTAGCTCACGACGAGCTGGATGAGAATGCCCGTCCATGCCTGAATAAAAAATACAAACATATTAGACAGTTTTGAAAATTCACGGATGTAAAAAAGGTTCCAGCAGACTGATTCAGAGGGAATTACCATCTCGATCGCGGGAAGGTCTAGTAGATTCAGTGCTGGTAGCAAAACCGACAATCCGAGCTGGAGTCGTTGATGAAGTGGTCGAGGATTGCCCTGGACGATGAGTGCCCGAGCGAGAAGTGCCGGCTACTGTGGCAGAAGCACTTACTGCGTTCGAAGTACTCGTTCCTGATGTCCCACTTCCACCTGAATAAATTGAAAACACTTGATTTCGACCATTGAACACAGAGTATGAAATTTGAATTTGGGAATCGAATTGATAGCAACGCTCCTGTGTTTGGAATTATGGCCCGAGTTTTCAAATGTTGACAGAAGCGTTTTTTTTTTTTTTTTCTTTTCCAGAACTCCTCCAATAATTGTGAACACTTCCCATTATTCCAATCTTCCCACCAAAGAATGCTCTGTCTTCCTATGCTCCGTCTGCTACATGAGCACGGGACTCCCACCAGAGAATGCACCTCCAATCTTCCCACCAGAGAATGCTCTGTCTTCCTATGCTCCGTCTGCTAATGAGCACGGGGCTTTACACTGTGACAAAATAGTCTGTTCTCGACAAATGAAGTAATTAATGCAACTCACTGGAACCGTGGTGAAGAGGATGGTGTGGGTGCGTGGGATCTGAAGACGTTGTCAGTGAAGCACCAAATCTGAGCTGAGCCTCTGTTGAATCCATGACCGTCAACAGCCAATCCCACGTTGGTTTCAACTGTCTTTCTACATAATTCTGAAAGACAATGTAAGAAAACGTGGATAAGTCAACATAAAATTGAGGATAATTTGAACACTTTTCAAAATTATGAATGAAATTTCATTACAAAAAACGGAGTAATACCTGAAGGGCAACGCATTCTTTATAGGTTAGTGGTACAGGTTGAGTTTGGGTGCCAGTAACATTGTGCAAGCTGCCGAGAAGGTCAGCGATCTGCCGAAGAACGATGGCGAAACTACGAGCGAGACAGACAGCAGTCGTTGTCATAGTTACACCATCCTGGTTAGAGGTGCCAGCACCACTGCTCGAATTGTTGTTGTTGGAACGCCGAAGGGAGGTAGGATCGATGAAAACTAGCGAGTTGTTGGATGTTGCTGATGAAAGAATAACAAAGAAATGAGTATGGTACAAATAAAGCGATGCTTATTACCTATCACAGTGGGCAATTTGTGGTAGAATCAAAGTAAAACGAAACTTACCGGAGGAACGAGTTCCAGTGTCTCGGCTTCTTATAGCCCATTGCATCGACTGAGGAGCCAAATTGCTTCTTTGCCCTGCTCCACTGCCACTTCTGTGAACATTAACCATAGGAAGGAAATCAGAGAAATTCCAAGATGCATTTTCGGAGTATCTACTTTATAGGTATGGGTTCTAAAGACACTCACGTTCTCCTCTCTAGCTGATCGTCATTTAAAACCATTTCTTCGTGGTCCAAACCTTCACTTTCACCATCAGTTTCTTCTTGCTGGCTCGAGTCACCACTTTCGTCCTCACCTACGACAGAGAACAGCATGTTCGCGTTAATATCTTCAGCCTGACATGCGAAAGCAACAAATAGATGATAACTGCACTGCACATGTACCTGCAGCAGGAGTCCTGCCATCGCCCACAACAGTTTCCTGATTGCTCTGATCGCTGTCACTCTCAGTTTCCACAAGCAGATCTTCACTTTCACTTTCTGCTCCCTCTCTTTCCACTTCACGTTCAGCACCTTCACGCTCGACTTCACGTTCGCCTTCACCCTCACTGCCATCACCATCATTGGCAAGGGCAACCAAACCTGCAAGAGCGGATAGAAACAATACAGTTCTAGTGGTTTTTGACAAATTTGAAAGTATTTTTTTGACAATTTTGAAAGTATTTTGAAAGTCATCAAAATTAACGGTAGTAACTAAGGATGAAGATGTAGAAACAGGCTTGAAACAACATACTTTCAACCATTTCTTCTTCAATGTCCATGAGGTTGACGAGAGGTCTTGGTCGGGAGCTAGAGCTGGAAGACCCTTGATTTTCGTCATTTCTACTCGTTTTCTGACCCCTCCTGCTCACATTACTACTCCCAGCAGTGGGTGGGGCAAGTGGTTCGACCGAAAATAGCTCTTCAGAGCCCTGGAATGGGTGGGAATCGAGAAAATGAACATTCAGTGATGAAACAACCGAGTTATCGATATGAGCACAATTTCAAATAATAATAATAATAGTAACTAACAATAATGGACACCAATAAGGTTTGTTCCAATCAAAATGTTCTGATCAGAAAAGTAGAATAAAAAGACTAGGGTTTTTTGAAATCTTGTACCGATGGACCTTTACTAACTGAATTCAACGCGTATCTCGATATGGGTGAATAGTACTAGAGCTCCTCAGTTGCCTCAGAGCTCCTCAGCTCCTTCAGTTCTTCTAAATAAACTGAACCTCAGCCCCTCTAGAGCATCACGTACTTTCTAACCTTACACAAGATATTACACAAGATCTAACAGATCTTACACAAGATCTTACACAAGATCTAAGCGTACACAAGATATTCTGCTCCGGAACGAACTACCATTGATTGTAACAAACCTTAGTTCATAAAACAAAGAATAAATTCAAAAACAATCGGAAAAATTCTGAAACAGCAAAAATACCATCCTCTCGTTTTGGGCTCTTTGAATTATTGGCAACATGAAAATAACGAATTATTCGCTAATAAACTAGTAGAATGGTATTTATTCAGTACAAGAACTTTTGATTCTATCTTTTATGTTGTTACCAGCCCTTACAAAGAGGAAATGACAAGAAAATTAGCTCACATTAATTACTTCAATGGTGAGTGTAGACAATGTGAATGGTGGGGTAGGACGAGAAACTCCGAGACGAACAGGTGCAATGAGGCTGTCGGCTGTCTCTACAAGCTCTTCTACAGCAATCTTCAGCAAGGATTGGAAAACCCTCTTACAGCGCATTAAGGGAGCTGCAACACCGCCGGCTCTGCAACATTAAACAATTAGTATCATGGAAGTAGCATGTAAGTAACACAAATCCTTTGGAAACTGAAGTGAACAAATGCTTACCCTCGTCTTTTGTTAGCGTTGGGAGCCATTTCCACGCTGAATATTACGAAAATTCTGGCCACTGAGCGGACAAACCTTCTTGCTACAATGGTGGCTTCATCGATACGTCCAGGGACACAGGTGTTTTGCAATTCCCGAGACAAAGTGGCCACCACACTGTCCACCATCTGAAATTCACAGCAAACTTGATAAGCAATCCCATTTAGGAATACCCGTCACTTAGATATCAATGCACAAATGGCTAGTACGTACCTCAGTGCCACATTTGACCAGCAAGCAGTGAGTGAATTTATCAAGGAGGGCACTGCCATTTTGAGCATTCAGATAGGCCTGTTCTTCATACAGAGGCTCCTTCCAATCCCGCTCTTCTTTAGTGCCTGGAAAAATTACATTAATTTCATTTCAAGGTAACTTACAGTATCAGGATATGATTGTAAATCAAATTCTAGACCTTACATGAAAAGCTAAAATTGTTCTCACCTGTCATAATCATCCCTTTAACAGCAGGCCAATCACTCAATAGTCTCTCGAAAGCACGTCGGCTGAACCTTGGAGGTTCCAGGTCATGTTCAGGCATGTCAGGTTCAGATGCTATAAAACAAGACACTGTTACAATGATTGGTTCTAGAAAAGAAAAATATCCTTTATCCTTTCAAGCCTGTCAAAATACTCACCAACATCTGCAGAAGTTGTCTTTCTAGAAGCAGCAGAAGCCGATCTTGATCTTGGTGCACGATATTGGCGTTGTTCAACCATTTGTCTGCCGACAGTCTGTACGAGAAATAGCAGAATACTTTCTCCCCTGCAAATTCACAAAAGTAGCAGTTATAGACACGTACGTCATACAACGAGGATAACGTCGATGGAATATGAAGGATTCCGTTACCTGGAATTATGTTTAGTGACGAGATCCGTATGGGCAATGAGGCTGCAGAGAAGGCTGAACCTGGCGTTCTGGTTTCCTTGAACGAGAGCCCGACATTTGCACTTTTCCCAGCAGTCACAGTATGCGGTCGGTGACGTTTTCTTCAGCTTGCAGTCGTGTCCGCGATGGCAGACTCTTGCACATTCCGTGCAGCAGCACAACGACCCTGTCAATCCGCAAGTTCTGCATTCGAATATGTCCTGCAAAAAATTGAGTTTGAGAATCACCAAAACTGACAAAAAAAACACCAAGTTCGCACAGTACAATAAAGCTTTCAAGTGTTACTAAAGTTGAGTTGGATGTGTACCTGATTGATATGCTCAGCTCCAGTCCAAGTGAAACTGCAAGTATCATTGCAGCAAATGATATGCAAAGGTGAAAGATCGGGATTGGACCCTTTAGGGAACACCATAGCTTCCAGCCCTTCTTTGTCAACGATTTCAGCTTGTTCATTTATAGTTGAATCTGTAAATGCAATAGATACGAAATTTAATTTTTACTACATTAACAGAGTTGTTAGACCAGTTATAGGGATAGTTTGGAAACAATAAAGTACCTATTAATTAATAAAATATCAGTTGGCCATAACACTCACTTTTAGAATCAGCATTGGACGGTTTGGCAAACCATGCAGATAGCACGCTCTTCAGTCGTTCTTCAGTGCTAGCAGACATTGAGGGTGGCGGCGGTGGAGGAAGGGGAGAGGGAGGTCTCACCAACCGAGGTCCTTTGGATACCAGGGAAATGATTGTGTCGAATAGAACTTGGCCGGCATGATAGGCTCGGCAAGCAACAGCAAGCATAAAAGGCGTCTCTCCTTGGGCATCCCTTGAGAAAAAAAAATCAATAAGTAGTAATAAAGATCTGATCTTTTAATCTGATAATCAAGGTGATCTAAGATACTCACTTAGACATCAGCAGCGTTGGAAGATGTGGCTGGAGTATGGGGGATTCACATAGGAGTCTCAAAGCTTGAAGAGCGTTAGCGCGTCTCTCACCAGGATCAGGTAACTGAGGCAGAGGAGGTTTCAGAGAAGATGGCGAAGTGGAGGTGTTGCCACCTGTTACGACCATCATAGAGTCCTCATCACCAGAAGCAGCTTCAAACGCATCTGGCGGCCACCCCAGAGTCGAGACGCTCTCGTCTTGAGCACTGCTGCTTTCGCTACCCTCGCCAGTGCCTGCAGTATCCACATAAAATAACCAAACCATTATTGCACCAATAATAATAATAATTTGATAATAACGGTGAGGCTGCATTCACACTGAAGAAACATGAGATGCGACACGAGATATGGCGCTCCTAAAAGCCAACGCACACTAGAGGCAGGACGCATCCCTGACTGTAGTTTGCGCACCTCCGTTCAAATGCCACTAAACTAATCCAGTCACACTTTAGCGATGCGATGCCTCTAGTGTGCGCATTAGCTCAACTCGACACAATAATGAATGAGTTCGGACCAAAAAAGGAACCGGTTTCATATCTCTGGGAGCAGATTGATGACTCCACCATGTTTCCTGATTGGATTTCTGGACTCTTAAATCCTTTGGCTCCTCAATTCGAACTAGTGACAAATACGAAAATCAATAATCATCGTCCTTAGCGTGAAATCGCAGTATTGCATGTGTTTTCAGTGTAAAAGCAGCCTAAGCAACAAGGTGGCCGGCCTCCAAGGCTCAAACCAGGCTGTACTACTACACCAACCAATATTTCAGAGCTGTTTCCTAAACATGAATGTATACAGCGATGGTCCACCAGCTTTCCCCCCATACTAATAATCACCATTATGTAACTGGTGTCGACTGCTTTGTGTTGGACAGAAGAACCGGAACTCCCAGTGAAGGTGTTGCATACTTTAACATTTACAATAAGTACATTGAAAACTGGAAGGAAACAATCACCTCTTCTGTCCAACCCATATCGTATCACTATGAATTCTACAGGGTTGCTACGGAAACGAAAATCTAAACTTCCCAGAATTTTCCAGACCTTGAATGTATAACTTACCCTAATTTTTCGAATGAAGGTCATCGGATGCTCCTGGGAGTTCTAGAGATTGAGGTCAATGGTAACTTGGGCTCATAAAATGTCCAAACAAAGGAAGAGGTAATTCAGGGTTTGGAAGGAACATGGCTAACTTCCTAAAAGCAGTTCGAACAGGATTTGACACCTCTGGAAAATCAGCTAGTCCTGGTGGGAGCGAATCCTCGATTTTCAGACGTCTTGTCGACGCTCAGGGCCAGTTTCACAAACACAGATTAACTAGAGTTAAACATCGACAGAGGTTCGCCAATGCCTTATCATGGTTCAACAAGGACTCCTCGATATAAACCATTCTTCCAGGTGGTTAAACTCTCAGATCCATGGATTATCATAAAATCCAAAGCAGTCGACATATTGAAAACTGATTACTCCTTTTTTTAGAGGGTTTTCACGTTTCTAGTGACAATATTGCTAATTAAACCATAATATGTGGTACGAGTATATTCGGGATCAGCGTTATTTCTGACTAGGGTACAACTCTAGAAATTAAATATTATTCAAAAATGACTGAAAATCGGTCTGTAGGGGGACAGCAACAAGCTCCGTCATTCCTAAAACCGTAAAAAATTAATATAATTGGAGTGGGTACTCTCTGTGGAGTAATTTCTGTAGTTTACGAAGTCCAAAATGGCTAAAAATTTGTTACTTTTTTAAAAATTGGCTCTCATTTACTCGTGCTGCATGATTGGGATTTTTCGTGGACCAAACTAGTTTCCCCTGAATTCTCCCTAACTCCCATTTTTTCCTTCCCGTAGCAACCCTAATTATCTATTTTTATTACTCGGGCGTAAACCCTCCTTACATCAAACACATAGACTAAAGCCATGACAACGCAAACAAATGGTAACATTACCGACACGGCAAATTTTACTGCGGCATGACAATGAAACCATAGACAAACTGTCAAACTCTGGTCTTTCAACAACACATCAATGCAAGCGGTAAACTCACTCGTCCGCGATGACACGGCTTGCGTAGCCCTTCGCATCATCTCTCTAAGACTCACGGATCGAGACGACCAAGAAATGACGTTACCTTGTTCTGTGGTCGAGGAGCTGCTCGTCACGGTGGGCGGGATATCTGCTAGACATAACAATTCAAAACAAATTCAATAGACACGAAATGTGCTGCGATCTAATTAGACCCGTTTTCGAATTCCCTTCACCTGAAGCTTAAATGAAATTACCTACGAGTAACAAGAAAAAAATACTGCATGTAATACCATTTTCTGAATCCTTGTTTGTGGTAGGCGTACACATGGAAACGCAGGCGTGGAGAATGTTCCTATTTCCATCACATCGCTCGTTGAGAATGGCCCTCAGAGTGTCATCGCCTCCTAAAAAACAGGAAGAATCAACATTTCAGGTCATTCCATAACAAAACCCAAGTTGAACAAAAATTACAATCAATTAAAGTTTAGTAGATTACCTAAACAGGTGTATGCTAACAACGGTGTTATTAAGGGGGTCTCAGTCAGTCGCCGTTCGTTCCTCGTTCAGTGTTAGTATTTCCCTAAATTACAGACGCTCAAACTTTAAAAATTGTGCATATATTTGACATTTTCAAGGATTTTAGAAATTCATTAGTGCAGCAGCCTAGGGAATTAAAAAACTAAAAGATTGCCGCTGGAATCATCAAAATCGACAATTTTTTTTTTGATTTTCTTTTTTTCAAAAGAGTATGGCTCAGGAATAACGGTAATCGGGTCTGTTCGTCGAGAAAATGTTTTTGAAAAATCAGAGAAGCTAAGGAAAGTTGAAGATTTGAATGGTGTGACGTAGCTAGCCAACGGTCTTTGAAAAAAGTATCCATGCACAGAGAAGCGATGAAACCCTTGGAGGACCTCTTGGATACTACAAAATACTACTCACACACGCGCGTGGCATAAGTGTGTGTACGTTAAGGGAGGCCCGCCTTTTTTTCAAACGTGTGATCTCTTTAATTAATTTTTCTACCACATGTTATAGTATCATTGGGCTTAAAGATGGAGTATATTGGTTTTCAAGGGTGCTGAATCCAAATTTGAGGTCAAAAAACCTGAATTTCCGACCCACCGAAATACCCCATTGCCAGAGAAAAATAGGTTTTCTCTAAACAAACGGGGTTTTCAATTTTTTTCTGGCAATGCTGTTCGATTTTGATGATTCCAGCGGCAATATTTCAGTTTTTTTTAATTCCCTAGGCTGGTTCACTAATACAACAACTGCACAAACAACTTTTAAAGTTTGAGCACCTGTAATTTAGGGAAATACTAACCTGGAACGAGGAACGAACGGCGACCGACTGAGACCTCCTTAAGGGTAAATTTATAATGGGGAAAAAAATGCTGCAAATCATTCACATCGGTTTATTATTTTTCTGTATAGATTACTAGCATGCAAAGAACACTTCATTTCCATGAACAGAATCTACCAACCATATTTTGGCTCGAGGTTCACTATCAAGTTCATTTTGACCGAAAGTACCTACCAGCGAAACATCCCACAACTCAGGGAGTTGTGGGTGTCTTCATTTGCATTACGAAATTTGGTTCTTGGTTCTAGGGAAGCACATTTGAGTGACACTAAACCCTAATAGGAGAAAGGAAAATTCATCAGCTGAACTTTGAACGGAGATTTGACCTACTTCCGTCAGTGAACATTCATTCGCGATTCACAATCGTGTTTCTGATTTATCGTCCCAACTTTAAGGTCTCATTCGATTTTAAAAATTCAATAACATTTTAAATTGATGAAAAAACAATACCTCCATGACAAATATTTTTGAGCTAGAGCGTTTTATTATACAGGGTGGCCAGGAGTTGCCCCCCCCCCCTCCCCTGCTAAAATCGTCCAGATAGTGGTAATTTTTTTAAATCTTCATGATTGTTTCATGATGAAATTTCATGAATTTTAGACCCCTCGACCGATTGTTTTGGTTGGGCACAACCCGTCCAGTGAGCGCACAAACATGCGCAACCCCTGGATTGTGCCAAAATTGAGATGAAGGTAGACCCCAAGTGTGATACATGTTATTTTCATCAATTTTCGACGCTGAATCACGTGGTGGTATACATTTTCGGATTTTACTGGAATTTTTCGAAACGGCAGCCGAAATTTATGAGAAAGGAAGAGGGAAAGACAATAAAATTGCGTCGTATCTCTTAAGGATGGAAAAAGAGCGCATTTATTTACATTAAAAACCACCTAATTTTCGGCCTCCGATTCGAAAAATTCCAGTAAAATCCAAAAATGGATACCACCACGTGATTCAGCATCGAAAATTAATGAAAAAACAATGGGGTAGTTGCATGGGTCGGAATTTCGTGTTTTTGACTTCAGATTCGAAATTAGCGCACTTAAAAACGTATCTGTACCTGTTTTCAGTTAGAAATTCCATTTAGTTTAGCCGTATTTCAATAAAGAAGTACCGTCCCTTTTAGTGTTGGCGGGCCACTCCTCTTACGTCATCCCTAAACGAGAATCTCACAATAGAGTGCGTTGAGATCACTGCCATCGAGGACAATTCGAGTCAGAAACATTGAAATATAGTTGCAAAATAATGGTGATGATTTAAAAAACTTTGAAATATATTTTCCAAGCTTTACATGTTTGAATTAATCGTTCAAATTGAAAGTTTTGAAGCATATTTTGGTTATTTTTCTTGTTGTTGCGTTGGCGCTGAAACCTCGCGTCACTTTTACGGTCATGTTATCACGTTATCAGTGGACACATTTCTGGTGGTGCGGTCTGAGTTGAGTGCGGTCTGAGTTCGTACCATAGTTTATACCGGTATTTACCTACCATAATTTATTAGTTGATTGGTTTGGAAAAGATAATGTTCTCTGTAAAGTTTCAAGAAGCTTTTAATAAACGCTTGCATACGAGTCTGCAACACATGTCTTCATTTTTTTCCCGCTACCTACCCGATAATCTGCTTTCGAATGTTGTTGACAGTTCTTTTTTCTCAGTTTCTTCCGTAAGTACAGCGGTTTTGGCAGCATATAATTTATGCAAATATTTAGGGCTTTCCAACGAATGGTGAACGATTTTTCTACGAACACGAATGACGAAGATAAAGTTAGGTAGGAACGACTTGGTTGTAAGTAGAAATCATCAAAAAACCAACCGTAACTTTTTTCGTTTATGTGCCAAAGTATTGAAATAAAATGTCTATATGCCAAAAAGGAGAGCCAACGATTAGAGTTTCAAGGTGGCTTCCCCGGAAAATATTCCGTATATCGATATTGGCATGTAGCACGATTTTTACATCAATAAAAAGTTCATCAGCGCCGAAATAAGAGGAGCCAAGAATGAAGGTAAGTTGACACTTTTGTAGAAAGTAAAAGATCAGTTGTTTTCTTGAGTGTAGTACTTCTTCATCAAAATGGTTGCAGTAGCTCATTTATTGGAAGTTTCATCGTTGTGTCATTATCCTGTACAACGTAGTACCAATGAGTGTTTGTAACTTGTTAAATAAAAGGATGTTGGTTATGTCCAACTTGGAAGAATCTAGCGAGGTTGTGGCTCGAGTATCACCAGAACACTGTGTTTCTTCACAACCATATAAGGTTTCAGTTACAGTAGAGGGAATGCCAGAAGGAAACGAAATCTTAGATGCAACATGTTACGATTGCGCTGCTAGCTAAATTCAGTATGATAGCACCTCAAACGAATGTAAACAAATAGAGGATTGCTATCAAAGGACCCTCAGGCAAAGGATCCTTCCGGCACAGTACCCCCAAGGTCGATAACCTTGCGTCAGGGTAACAGTGGTGTAGGGGTCTCTTGTGCCCTTCACACCCGTGACGTAGCCCCCACCCCGCAGCGTCCAAGCCGTGTGTAGGTTTTCCCGCCTGAATCCGAGAATCCCGTTCTTTGAAAAAATCTCTAAATTTTTAGGAAGCGTTTCCGGGAGTTTTATTTGCAGATTCGTACTTCAATAGAGATTCTCTACACAGAAAAAATACAAAAAAATATCATGCAACTACCCCATTATCACACTTGGGGTCTACCTTCATCTCTATTTGAGCACAATCCAGGGGTTGCGCATGTTTGCGCACTCACTGGACGGGTTGTGCGCAACCAAAAAAATCGTTTGAGGGGTCTAAATAAAATGTATGAAATTTCACGTAGAATACAAATCTGCAATGAATGAAGTCGGTCAAAAATAGGGGTTTCCATTTGAGATAACAAAGTTAGTGTGCGTTGCGCACGTGCGGCGCAATGCGTACCATGGACATATTTGAGATCCTTGAGAAAAATCATGAAGATTCAAATAAAAAAAATTATACCACGATTTTATCCAGGGGGGACAACTTGTGCGCCACCCTGTAAATTTATATTCCGAAGGTTCATTATTGAAACAAAAATGAAAATAACCGTGTCTAAGATATTTAAACTACAGGCAAACTACAACGTTGCCAACTTAGAATCTTCTCCCGAGTCCTCGTAAAATCTTAGGGTAACCGGGTTGCTCTTGTAGCAACGAATTAACACGGGGGTATCACACACACACTTCCATACCACAATAATTTTTGTACTGATCTAGGTTACTCACTCGAATCGTGATCCAAGCTAAGCAGGATGTGCTTGACAGTTTCAATGTCGCATCGCAAAATTGAAGGCATCAGAATCTGCTGTTGAACGGCCAATATGATTATTGCTGCCTGCGTTTTGAGGTTAGTTGGAGTGGAGACTGGAAGAGCATGCGGCGCAGTAGCGACACATTTGAGAGGAGGAAGATCCAACCATTGAGAGTCCCTTATGGCATCAACGGAATCCTTGGCAAGAGGGCACAATGTGGAGTTTCCATCTCGCAGGAGAAGAACTGAATCGGACATCTAAAAAAAAAGAAATTATACAACATGGGAGATAAAAAATTGTTTTTGCAAATTACCCGTCGATGAATGGGGGGTGCGCCTTGATTTTTTTTTTTAGATTTTTAATCGAAAGTAGACTACATCCTGAGAATTTTGGCACCAACCGCGACCTTCTAGCGTGAGTAGATCTGTTTATATGATTTTTCAAAGTTTCGACCGTTTATGACGGTCATAAACGGTCGAAACTTTAAAAATTCATAGAAAAAGATTTACACACGCTAGAAGGTCGCGGTTGGCACCAAAATTCTCAGAATGAGGTCTACCTTAGAATAAAAATAACAATACTACTGTACTGTCTCTTACTGGAAATTAATCAAGCCCTTACCTCGCCAGTAGACGTAAGATTGATATTGGAGGGTTCCAAACCCAAGAATGCATCGGTCTCAGACGGGAAAGGCGAGTCCTGCTCGATTTTACCAGAAGTGATGTTGAACAACATGTAGCTGATCCTAGAGTTACTCTTTACAATAGCGTGAAGCCCTGAAATAGATCGTTTAATGGTAAGTTTCAGTGCTTTAGCAAAGGGTTTATAGAACTGTTTGCCAGAACAAAGTGAGGGTACCCACCATGACCGTCAACAGCAACCGCAAGAATTTGGCCGACGTTCTCACTTATGTTCACACGACGAGGAGTTCTTTGGAAACAGTCGGGCGCTCTCGATGTAGTGCTCGTTTTCACAACCTGTGAAAGAAAATATAAATATAACCAAATTGATGAACACTGGAACTTCGATCAAGTACCTATGTCGAAATTTCAACACATTACCTGCAAGTCATCCTTCCTCAGGAGTCGACAATCTTGCAAAAGGCTTTGAGACTCTTCTGTAGTCATGTCCTTAGCTTCTTTACGGTCTTTGGAAGAGCTAGGAGGGAACCAAACGGCAGCGTAAGCGCCATCCACTTTCAAAACCCTCCCTGAGAAAAAAGAAATTAAAAACAAATCATTGCCTGGACATGTTACAGATAACCCTAAAACATCACGATGTAGTAGTTCTAAGGATTCGAAGAAACTTACCAACTGGTAAGCTTTTGACATCGTCGACAAAAACTACATCTCTGAGACCCCACATCACTTCGTCCTTTTTCTCATCTTCTTTGATAGGCGCTCTTTTAGGTCGTTCTGAAAATGAAAGTGCAACGTTTTTAAAGAACATGGAAGGTGAACATTTCTGTTACCTGTTGGCCATGATCAAAATTAATATATGGTATTTATTTATTTTATTTTTATTTCTTTATTTCCTTCATGAGTGAAATACAATGAAATGTAGTACTATGAAATGTAATACTAAATATAATTATATACACTTCAATAATGTGGAAATTAATCCCCTATGTGGGCATAGCCCGTGGTAGGGAGATGAGTCGTACTTCTTAGTTCTTATCCAACCAGAAGTTTTATAATTTCCAACTTTTACGATCAAAAAATAAGTTTGATAATCCTTACTCATTAAATCAATACAGCATTGTTAATTATAGGAACTAGGCAAAACATTGAGGAACAAATTAATGAATTTATATAAGAAAGGAAATGCTTCAAATTAAGGAAAATTTTAAAAATAACATGTACTCCTACCTATAATATTCAATGCGAGTACACCGTTTATAAATTAATGAAATGATCTTTTAGTTTTTTATTCGTCTTAGAGGGTCCAAGAAGGAGATCAGATCTCAAAGAATCCGGAAGAGCATTGAAACCCCGTACACCCTTCGATAGATATGAGTTGTACCCACAAGTGGTGCGAAAATATTCGACCGTCATACATTTCTTTGCGAGGAATCTGGTAGGGATCAAATGTGCGGGCGTAGAGAAACTCCTATCTTTTAAGATTTGCTTAATGCAATTCATATCAACTAGCCAAGATAATTTTAAAATGTTTAATTGTTTGAATAAGGGTTCCGTATGTTCCAGAAATCCCTTCTTAGCTATTATTCTTATGAGCTGCTTTTGAGTGGTGACAATGGGCAAAAGAGTTGTGGGATATGCACCACCCCATGCAGGTATGCCGTATAAAAGCACCGATTGTACAAGGGAAAAATACATCATTTTTAACAGGGGCAAAGTTAATATTTTCTGAAGTCTTGCGAAAACATAGATCAGCTTTCTAAGTCTCGTGGTAACCAAGTCAATTTGTTTTCCCCACTTAACACGACTATCGAAAACAACCCCCAAATACTTCACCTCCGAAGTTCTTTTTATTATAGGGCAGGTCGTACAACCTAAAGCATCACATTCCGCGCAATGTAAAAGTACCTCCATGCTCTGAAGTGGATCGGTCATTGGAGATAAATGAAACGGCAGCCATACGGTTTTGCTTAAGTTTATAGTTAATTTATTTTTAACCAACCAAGTGCTGATTTGTTGCAGACTAAAATTGGCATGATTAAGAGTAGTGGTCCAGTTATCCGATGAACAATATATTATTGAGTCATCAGCAAAAAGAATTATTTCACCTGGTATATCACAGACCCCTATTTCATTCATGTAGACAATGAAATATAAAGGTCCCAATACAGTTCCTTGCGGAATGCCGTAGTTGGTTGTATTTAGGTAGGAGCCTTTAGCCTCATTGAGCTTAACACATTGAGTTCGTTCGGTTAAATAATTTTCAATCCACTTGAGCGCCACACCTCCAAAACCCAGTCTGCCAAGTTTTTCTAATAATTTGCCATGAGAAATGGTGTCAAAAGCCTTGGCCAAATCAATCGAAATGGCCAGCGGCTTCTTCCCATTATCAATATCATTAATGATTTTCGAGTTTAAGTAGCAAATTGCATCCTGTGCGTATAAAATACGAAGACATTTTCTTTCACATATGAATGGGTTTAGGTCCTAGCTTTACATGCTAGTGTTGAAACATCAAAAATTAACTTCTCTCGACCAGGGATCGATCTCCTATCGTCCGACTAAACTATATTTAAACTTCTGAGTCGGAGCTCGTTACCACTGAGCTAAGGAAGCGAATGGACAGAAATGCGAAGAGGTCGCTGATCACAACATCTCCCCCCCCCCCCCCATTAGGAAATCTTAGGTACTCCATTACCTAGTCAGGGAGGTGAGAGGCAGCTTTGGCCGGCGTTTTCCAACCCAGTGAGAACGTGCTATTTTTGACTGGCTTTGGAGTTTTTGTTATTGTTCCTTATTGACGGGGCGGGGGATCTGCTGTAGGGATGGGCATCGATACTCGATATTTCAAAATATCGATATTTTCGTACCGATACTCGATATTTTAGTATCGATACTGCACTTTCCGATATTTTTGGATATCGATACTTTGGATCCGATATTTCTAAATATCGAATATCGATACAGTTCACGCGGAAAATTCACCATGATGGCTAGAAAATGAAGAAGGTAGATAGGCTTTTGGGTCATTACTCTTTGATTGCACAAATAACGTTAATATCTTGGAAAAAATCACTCTGCTTCGACTCTTGATAGTAAAAAATGAATAAAAATTGTTTAAAAAAATTATTTTTCTTGAGAACATTGGATAATATTGATAGTTTGTGACACTAAAGTATCGATACTCGATATTTTAAAATATCGATACTCATGCCCAACGATATTTGAAATATCGATACTCGGATACAATACAGTATCGATACAAAATATCGATACTTTTATATTGATACCCAACCCTAATCTGCTGACCTCAACGTTTGTCCGAATAGGCGGTGGCTCGACTCGTGTCTTGGGAGGGAGTTGTTTTGATGACCTAATCTTAATGAATTAATGTTTCTCTGAGAAATGCTGAGGAGACCGTTGTGGCGCAGTCCTACCGACTGCGCCACAATGTTGAATCATCAAAAATTAACTTCCCTCGACTGGGGATCAATCTCCTATCGTCCGACTAAACTATATTTACACTTCTGAGTCGGAGCTCGTTACCACTGAGCTAAGAATGCGAATGGACAGAAATGCGAAGAGGTCGCTGATCACAACACTAGCTTCACACCGAGGCTATTTTCTAGCCACTCACCTGAGTGTTGTTGTGGTTCGAAAATTCAGAAAGGGGAAGATAGGCTCCGTTAAGGCGCCATTCCATGGTTTGATCATTGAAACTGTTACCAGATGTTGAGGTAGGACTGGCCTCTAGAGATGTGTAAGACAAGGTCATTGGGCCAATTCGAATTCCAAACGGTGACTCCATACAGAGACCAGCTCTTTTGAATCCGTTCACCCGTTCATTACGTTCACACACAAGACAAACAACCAACCGGTCAGAAGTCACAAAAACAAGCGAGTCGGAACGTTGGAACCAAACAAACAACACCCATAAGGATCCAGATCGTGACTCGAACAAACGCTGATTTGAAAAACTGAATGAGTTGGAATAGGATACAATGAGTAGGTGAGGAGGCGATTTGAATGAATCGAATGAGCTAAAAGACAAAAACGAATGAAAGATCGATTCGAATCGTATGAATCAGTCTTCAAGTGTTTTTGATCCTTCAGTTTTGTCCTTTTAGTCCACAGTTCATTCGAATGTAATTCTTCACTTGGATGATGGAAGGTTTTGCTTAGGAAAACCACTTCCATTTACTTCTTTCTGTTGATGCTTCCATGTCATTCTCACACATTCATGATCCATGTACAAACAAAATACATTATACATACATGTTGCGGGCAATTAATTGGTTTTGTTGGCCTTCTGCCGTTGTTCTCGGAATTTTTCTGGAAAACTCGATTGGTGGGTTGATGAACGACTGTTCATTTTGACAACCCATTCAGTACAGACAAGGTCGTTTTGAAGATAAGGTCTTTTTAATACGTTCACTTCTGACCGACACACCTTTACTGGCCACATGTTTTTTATTTATAGAACTGCAACCTAGTGCTTGTTGGAGTCAGAACCTTCTATCGGGTTTTCAGAAACGCAATCAGAATGGGGTATTTCGGTGGGTCGGAAATTCAGGTTTTTGACCTCAAATTTGGATTCAGCACCCTTGAAAACCTATATAATCCAACTTTTATCCCAATGATACTATAACATGTGGTAGAAAAATTAAGTAAAGAGATCACACGTTTGAAAAAAAGGCGGGCCGCCATAAATTCACACACACTACGCCGCGCGTGTGTGTAATATTTTGTAGTATCCACGAGGTCCTCCAAGGGTTTCATCTCTTCTCTGTGCATGGATACTTTTTTCAAAGACAGTTGGCTAGCTACGTCACAACATTCAAATATTGAACTTTCCTTAGCTTCTCTGATTTTTTAAAAACATTTTCACGACGAACAGACCCGATCACCGTTATTCCTGAGCCATACTCTTTTGAAAAAAAAATTTTTTTAAAGTTGACTGGAACACCCCATTTTCAATTTTCAATTTTTACTGGTCATTACCGCAGGATCAGTAATTTTCTGGACCAATCATAGGAAATATTTTGACAATTGCACCACGAAAGTAGCTAGTGGAGTTGATAGAAAAAAAAATCATCGAATTCTATCAACTCAATAAGGTCTCTTGTCTTGTGAGTGACGTTGTGGAGGTCACTGCATTATTTTTTATTGATCGTTTAGTGGTTGTAAACCACATACTAATTGATTACTACAATAAAAAGTTCAGATCCTGTTTCGATTTCAACCGTGTCGGTTAGTCTTTAAAAATCTATCTGTTCTTCAATATTATTTGCAGCTAACGGTGAATATACGCTCTACGCCTGGTGGGGAGCTGGAAGGTGAGATTTAAAATCTCGGATGGCTCACCAGACATTTCCCTCCCAATCCGGTCAAACTTCCCAATATGATCAACTCCTCTTTGAAGCATTTCGACAATTCTGGGAAACAGAAAAAGCTAGCTGTAAAGACCACTTCTTTAGCAGAGTTGCGAATCGAGCAGCATGACTGGACCCTATTTTTGAAGGAATTACTTGGTGCCTCAAAAACCAATTGATTCAGCACCCAGAGGATCGGGCAACAACCACCTGCTTTGTTCAAACCTAAATCGTTAGATGGAACCATCGAGAGGAAAGCCTATCATCTCCAATTCGAAGACATTAATTTCTACAAAGAACGGTTAAGACAATGAAACGACAGCTGTGGCTCTAGAACAAGCCTCCTCGCGAGTATAATGAAAGGCGCGCCTGATTTAAAAAAAAAATTTAATCGAAAGTAGACCTCATCCTGAGAATTTTGACACCAGCCGGTCTCTTTTTGGATGAGTAGATCTTTTTCTATGATTTTTCAAAGTTTCGAATGTTTATGACGTCACGCGCCCCTACCAACTAGGCGGCACCCTTCAGCCAACTGTGACGTCATAAACATTCGAAACTTTAAAAATCATAGAAAAAGGTCTTCTCACGCTAGAAGGTCGCAGTTGGACACTTTCCTACGGTTCTACGAGGCCCTAGGTACCACACCTGTCCCCCACAAGAGTGGTTCAACAATTATGCTGAATCGGTATAGAGCCGCTTGACACCAGCTCACCCTTACTATAGATTTCTAACAAATTAAAAGTCAGCACGACAAACTGTTAGGAAAAATATTTTGGCATTAAATAGAAATTACTGAGTTGTGTAATAAATAAAATGCACTTGCAATCAGAATATAAACTCACTGTGCGAAGTTGAGCCAGTGTCGCTGCAAGTGGAAGACGCAGGACTGGGTGGGGGAGGCATATCTATCCTGTCGGCTGTCTCCTTCTGGCTGGATGACTTGGGCTGTGAACTACCGCTGGTTTTACTGCATTTGTTGCTGTGAATGGAAAACCATTTAAAATCGAAAGTGATTCACGACCACCAGAAAAAATAAGCTATTCAAGAAGTGTACTGAAGAAAAAGGATGCAATAACCTCAGACCTACCTGCTTGATGACGATTCGGTTCTAGTTTTAGGTTCAACTTTGATTTCAGTAGTCGTTGGTGGTATAAGTTTGAATCGACAAACGTCTGCCAAATTCCAAGCGGCGTTGAGTAACTGGCCAACTTTTGGAACGCCTCCTAATACGGTGAAACCTGGAAATTATCAACGAATGTCATCAGCAAAAACGTTGCACACGTGGATGTCGTTCATTCAAATCAATGACGTAGACCAAATAAAAGAAAAAAAACTGGAAATAATCTAGTTTTCAGAAACACAGAGCTGGGCGTTAAAGTAACAGTAAAGATCCTGTAACCCCTGTCATATTATTTTCAATAACAAACCTTTGGAATCGACCAAGAAAACATTTTCACCCCCCTCAAAAATTGATAGTTCACGCTTCAAGGTATGCCGTACGCAGCACTTTCCTTAGTTACCGGCTCCATTTAGGGTCTAGTTAGCCATTTAGGGTACTTAGTTCAAATTGCAGCCCATCAAATTTTTTGATTAGAGTTAGCCGGTTAGAACAGGATCGTTTCTTTCAATCGATTTTCCATGTCACTCAATCGGGCATCCTTGGCATCCAAGAACTAATTTCGTAATGAAGGCACCCACAGCTCTCGAATAGCGATATTATTTTCATGAGATAGAGGAGAGACCACCGATTGCAATATCAGGTGATATATCTCTCTTCACTCTAGATGAATTGGCACAAGCGGTGAAGTCAATGCGCAATAAAAAAGCCCCAGGCCCAGATAGAATCCCTGTGGAAATATTGAAAGCAATAGCAGATACACATCCAGAAATTATGTTAGACATGTACAATACATGTCTCAAAGAAGGTATATTCCCAGAGCGATGGAAGTTAGCAAGACTCGTACTGATTGGGAAAGGCAAAGGAGATCCCAATACAGCTTCAGCACACAGGCCTCTGTGCCTATTAGACACAGCAGGAAAGCGGTATGAGAAGTTGTTGAAAAGAAGGATGCTGACTGCCATTGCTGAAGCTGGAGGCCTGTCACCGAGGCAATTTGGATTTAGACCTGGCAGATCCACCATTGATGCTGTTAGCAGGGTGGTAGGAATAGCAAAGGAAACTCAGCTGGGGAACCACAAGACCTGGGACATGTGCATGGCAGTTACCCTCGATGTCAGAAATGCTTTCAATTCTGCCAGATGGAAAGACATCTTGGAGGCTTTGATGGTTCAGTTTCATGTTCCATCATACCTCTTACGAGTCCTGCAGAACTACCTAGCTGACCGTTGGCTGATTTATGATACAAAAGAGGGCATCAAAAAGAGAAGAATTACCTCAGGAGCGGCACAAGGTTCAGTCTTGGGAGCCGATCTGTGGAACATCAACTATGATGGGATTCTTCGGGTAGAGATGCCCGAAGGAATTACACTGATTGGCTACGCTGATGACTTGGTGGTGGTGATAAGAGCTCGAAGGATGGAACACCTCCAGTTTAAGCTGAATCAGGCAATGCGCAGAGTGATGGAGTGGATGGAAGCACAAACACTGTCACTGGCGATCCAAAAAACGGAAATTGTACTGCTAACCACAGCGAGAATTGAGAGATCTATACCTATGAATGTGGATGGACAGGAAATCATCACCTCTCCAGCCATTCGCTACCTTGGTGTGATGCTGTACGGGAAACTAAGCTTCTGGAGGCACATCAGTGGAGCAGCAGATAAGGCTGCAGGTATTGTAAATAAGCTAAGCCGACTGATGGCAAATCTAGGGGGCCCATCACCCGCTAAGAGGAGACTCCTTATGCGAACTGCAGATTCAATTATGCTGTATGGAGCAGAAGTGTGGGCAGACTCCCTTAGGTACCAAAAGTACCGGGCACGTATGGAAGCTGTACAGAGGAGAGGAGCTCTGAGAATCAGTAGTGCATTTAGAACTGTCTCAGGTCCAGCATCACAAGTGATAGCGGGAACTATCCCAATATACCACCAGGCACTGGAGCGCAAAAGGATAAGAATGAGGAAGGCAGAGACAATTACCATAGTAAAGAGGGAAGAGCGGGAGGAGACCATCCGTAGGTGGCAAGCAGACCTTGTCTGTGAAACCCGTGGAAGGTGGACAGCCCTCATAATCGACGATCTAAAGTCTTGGTTGGAGAGAAAACACGGAGAGGTGAACTATTACCTGACTCAATTCCTCTCAGGGCATGGATACTTCCGCTCCTTCTTAGTAAAGATCGGGAAAGTCACTGACCCAGAGTGCAGATACTGTGGGATAGAGGAGGATGATGTCTGCCACACCTTCTTCACATGTCCTCAATGGGAGGGTATGAGGGGGTGTGCTGAGGAGGTCATTGGAACATTGCGTCCACAGACATTCATACATGAGATGATTAAGAACAAGTCGAGCTGGGACGCAATGGCAGTATTTGTCACATCAGTCCTCAAAGCAAAAAAGCTGGATGGAAGATGGATGGAAGAAGGTGAGGAATAGAATTGAAGGAGACCAGAAGTAGGAGCAGCCATTTGGCACAAAAAAAAGGGCTCACCCTGAAGTAATACTGTACAAGTGGTCCCGGGGTGAGTCCTAAGCAGAGGGAGTGGGGTTTTAGTTGGTAGCCCCAATTCATGGGGAGTCCAACACTGTTGGGGTGAACTTTCCCTTCGCTCTTAAAGAGTTTCCCCACTTCCGTAACAAAACAAAAAATAGCGATGTTATTGCCAGTAGGTAGTATTAAATAGAAAAGCCGAGTTCTGTGTAGATGGGAAATCTACACAGTAAAATGATAAACCATTGTGTAATAATTTGCAGCATTTTGAAATAACTTTTTACCATATATTAGAAACCACAAGAAACTTCACCTTGGGTTTAAGATTTTTTAAATAGGGTCTTAAACACTTACTTCGACACAACTTGAACGAAAACGTACCTATTGCACCAGCCTGATACATTGGGCTGTTTTTCATGCAGACTTGGGTGCCCGCAGCGATTTCTTGGCTCCCAACTGAGGGTCTGGATTTAGTTGACTTGGCTCGATGTTTTTCCCATTGCTTCTTCCGCTGGTTAAACGGTAAGACGCCCCTGCATAACAAATATCAATCATTACCAACTAGTTATACATAGAAGAAGTGATGCGAGACAAAAGTACCATTTTGTAGCATGAGTGAATGTTCAAAGAAATATAATAAAATTTCGGCCATTTTTTACTCCCTCCAAGGTCGAGAACATTATTTTGAGAGGAAATGGAAGATTTTTCGTGTTTCCTGACTTCAAATACTTAGATTAAGTTGAGAAGAAAGTTAGAAAAAAATCCAGCATTTTCTGGGGGGCAGTGGAGTAGTGTGACGGATACGTCTGCTGCAGAGTCTTATGATGTGTCCTTGCAAATAGATAATACCGGAAATAAATAAATGTATTCTCAAGGTGGGTAGTAACATAAACATAATTAAGGACTAGTGAATGACTGTTGAAGAGAAATAAATTAAATTGTAAAAAATGGTAAAATAAACATTGAAATTTCAGAATTTCGACTCAAATTTGACTACAGTCCAAAAATTGTCCTTTGCGTCATCCATTATCAACTTATTTCTCATGAGAAATTAAACGATTCAATGTATGTGGACCGAAATATTTGTTGGCACACCGCCACCTATTCTTGATTTCTATTTCTTTGTGGAATGATCTTTTCGCTCTTATCGAATGTCATCAAAAACACGAGAAGGTCTTTTCGACGAAGGAGCTGATGGATCAACAGATATTACTTCGAAAATCCAGTTTTGTAACAACGACAAACAAGTTACGAAAGATGTATTAGTGTCCTTCGTCAATTTGTGTAAAATGTGATGTTGGCTTGTGCCTGAAATATTTCGTTACAAGCATAGTGATTCGTGATAATGGTATACATGAGTTGAAGAAGAAAAATATTCTTGGAGGAGAAAAGCACATCACATCGCCTTTTATATGCCACTACACCAACCAAATTAGATTTGGCCTTAGGGCTTCCACTGCTTCTACTCCTTAAGAGTAAGAAAGTGAGTAAAATTGCTTCTTTTCGTCACTTTCGTTTCTGGGTTCTTTCTGCCAGTTTGCGGCGCACTCGTGTGCGATCACGTAAGCTAGTTGTTTCATGTGCACTATCAGAGGTAGCGCTGCTGTCGTTGAGAGGAAACCCGTCACGTCACAGACTCCTGGTTCATTTAAAATTTCCATCTTCCTTAAATTCTCTAAATTTTTTGGATGCGTTTTCGAGCAGCACACTATGGTTTTCTTCCATACAAAAAAAATTCTTCCATATGAAAAAAAAATTCTCTTCTGGAAAAAAAATTTAAAAATTGAGAGGCAAATTACCCATTGCAACCTTTAAGACTACAAGAAAAGTGAGAAAAAAACACGACCAAATGATTGATTCCCCTAGAGGCCTGACGTGTTAGGAATCAACAAATGGCGACCCAGACATAATCTACATTTACCTGGATCATGCTCAGTACGACGAATACGTCACAACATGGATATTCTCATCATCTTCAAAAATTCAGCGAAGATTTGCTAAAAGTAAAAATTATAATTTATGAAGTCTCACCACCAATAGAGAGCTCCACTTTCCAGCTTCGCCAGGGAGTAGAGAGTGCACGTGTGAAGAGAGACGATTTTGTCCAGGGTGAATTCGGTGAACGTTGTAGCAGGGTGTTCTAGTTTGGCCGCAGCGTGCGCCAGTTGTTCGTCCATCCACGTTGCCACTTTACCAGATTCCGTCGCGACAGTGCAGCGGATGGAGCAAGCAGAGACCAAAACAACTCGCTCGTTGGTAAGACCGAGAGGTACGGTTTTGGGATGATACACACCTCCCTGAAAAAATAGATTGGAAAATGTGCAACAAGCGGTAATATCAGGTTGAGAAGGAATGGATATAAAACTTGTACTTAAAGGTGGATGTATTTAACTCATGAGAATACTCACATCAGGATGCCTATAGGGTTCGGGTTCAGACCACTTCCACTGATGTAGCTGTCCATTCGAAGTTATAGCAATCAGCTCACTGTGGAGAGCAGCGATACTGACGAAGCGAGGAGCGCTTCCCGATATGTCTTTTTCAGGCCAGAACTCGACATCATCCGACATCCACAAAGGGTTACCGCCGATCACGTCCTTCTTTTTGCTGTCTGCTAGACAAATTTAAATGCATATGTTCAGTAGTTTTATAAGTTGTGCACATGTATTGAAGGACAAAGATGAGAAAGATAAGATGCATGACGAAGATGAGAACATTCCAAATGAATACAATTCCAACAGTAAGATGCAGATTTGGAAGATCCAGGGACAACCAATGCTTCCAGGTATTTTTTCTCTAGAGATCAAAGGGACGAAACTCACCTCCTTCCTTGTCCCAGTTGGTGTTGTCTCTGAGAGCGTTTTCGAGCCACCTTCTTGGACCGAAGTACTGACGATCCCTCCACCTGGAGAAACTATCCCGGTCATTGCCGTCCCTCCTTTCGGTGCGATCCCGGTCACTGCTCCTTTCGCCCCCACTTGTGCTTTCAGTCCCAGTTCGGTCACGATCCGAGTTACTGTTGGCTCTCCTCAAACTGCTACCTGTACCACCGCGACTGCTAACAACAAGGAATTCAAAAAGATCCAATTATTAGACAATTGAATGAGACGTTGCTATTAAAATGTGAAGGTAACAGAGTGAATGTAAATGGTACTTACATTCGCATAGTTGAATACCCGAACATATCCTCAGAAAACATGGCGTCAGCATCGATGATTACGGAATGATCAGGGTGAAAACCTCCATCTAGAAGGGATATGAGGTCTTCAGGCACGTACGAGTCAGCACCTTCTTCTCCTTCTTCCCCCTCTTCGTCGTCACGAGAGAGAAGATTGTTCACAGCGAGGTTAACATCCAGATTGGTTCTCTGCAGCAACAACAACCATGTTTATTAACTACAAAACAAGTTATTCGTGACAACAGTAGTTGAAAATTAGAATCTTGGCAGTAGAAATTGCAAGGTGGTGGCAGTACAAGTTACCGAATAGCAGACGTTAGACGAGCTGAGTAAACAATAATCTAACCATTTCATGTTAATGTAGAGCAGATAATTAGTAGACTAAATTACCACTTTCTTGTTCAACGTGGAGCACTGAAATATGATATGCTGCGTCTTGGGGACCATTAGAAGTGATTGGGTGACATTCAGATCAGCTGAGTGAGCGATAAGCTGACTTCTCACCAATTCATTAAAGAGCGCTGGTATTAGGTAGACTACTTATTAGGGATCACTGGATGTGTTTGGGGTATAGGCCGTCTGAGTGAGCGATAATCAAAATTATCTCTTGTTCGTTTATGACAAAATTCGGGACATTTTAAAATTTCTTCAGCATCAATCAAAATATGTAGGCACTTTTATATGTTGTTGGGCAAGGTTATACTTGTTTGATTCAATTTGCCATAGCACGAGAGACAAAACGGCTCAAAGCATTGATGGATGCTTACTAGATGGAGAGGCGATGTACGATTTTCAGGGAACTATCGACTTTGTCGAAAGTGAAGATAACTGTTACAGTAGACATGAAGAACATTTAGCGACCATGTCAGTTTTTCAGTCTTTATGGTCACTAATATATATCAGTTAAACGTTACTCTATTTCAACTAAATCAGCTTACTTGAAGTTCACGAATGATGAGATTCCTGCTTTTGCCTTGAAGGACGACTTGAGCCTGCGAGACAAGCTCTTCGGGTACGTAGGGCGCGGATATGACGGAACGGCTGCTTCCACCAGAGGTGTTGACCCCCATGATGACACCGGCTGTTCCGGTTGGACCGCGGCCCCTTATGAACATCGCAATAAAAAATTTATTGATCTCATCAATTCAATCAGAATGGAGCCGACAGAAACTTCTATTATGTTGTGGAAAACAAAATTACTTGAGTACAATATGTATGTGATTACAATTACAATAATGAATTTCTTGTATGGTTGTAAGACAACTACTGAAGTTAACTTAGACAGAGACTGTCTCAACTTCAGCATTTACATCATCGCAAACAGAACTACCTACATCATAAAAACAAATGTTTTGCTCGATACATTTTTTTTAAATTTAATAATTAATATCCGTACAAATTTCAAAAGAAATACCGCGAGGTAAGTACTCATGTTTTTTCAACAATATAAATAATTTGATGGGTATATGAAAAGGATGTCTAAGGATTCGGAGAGTAAAACTTGAACTTGCAGAAATTGGAACTGATAGAATTTGGAACAAAAAAAGCTTGGAACAGCAAATTTTCTCCTAAATGTTTGCTGATGGAACATAACATATCTACTATGTATTACTATCTTGTGTAAGTACGAAGTTTGACTAAAACGACCAAAATTGCATAAATAGTGGTGAACGGAAGTCAAATGGTTGGTCAAACACTAAGGGCGTTGAAAAATTGTAATAACGTGATAAGTACCTTAGAGTGGATGATGAACTTCGTACTCCACGGTTCGATCTTCTAGCGAGCTGCCGGCTGCCTCCACCTCCTCCACCACCTTTGGAACTGTAAAAACAACCAGGAGGTAAATGTTAGCAAATTTGTCATGAATGAATGAGACCAATGTTTTTTACCATATTTTTGTCTGAGAACCCTCTTATTCCGAACATACAATATTTTTTTTTTTTTTTTTAACAGAGGATGTACATATAACCACCAACGGCCTGGGAGATAGATAGTCACCTATATTGGTGACTATTGCTGACTTGGTGATATAGCAGGTCTCGATAATTTTTTTATTGAGCCGTTCGTGAACCCCGCAATAAGTGAGGCAATAAGTAGCCTGCCATGAGAGAAATCATCAAAACCAATTCTTATCTTCCCTTCGGAAGACAGCTGATGACGTCCGCAACGACAGGAATGACAGTTGGACGAAAATTCAACCTAAGATGGTTATTTATTCAACTTTTTCAAACATTCATAGCCAATGGGGAAAAGAAACCAAAGATTTCATCTCCTCAGGCCATAGAGTACAGGAGACAAGTCTCAGGTACTCTACTGACGAGCCCTCACTCACTGCTTGGGTAACACTGCAAAAGAGTTTTGGGCTCTGATGGCTTACCTTTCTCTCTTTCGATTCCCCTTTAGATAGAAGTTACAATTTTTTGAAAATTCTGAGTAGCGCAACAGAAAAATATCGAAAAGTTTTGAACAAAACCTGGTTATTGACAACCTTCTTGAAGTACATAGATACTCAACAGTATAGGCACTGAACATGGAACTAAAAGGAATACTGAAAATTCCACATGTGACATGGTTTTGTCAGCCAGGCACACAAAATCAAGATCAGAACAAGTATGCGGGAGCGCAACCTGCAGTAGGAAAAACAGCTGTCCTGAAAAGTCACTTTTTGGCGGACAAATGTTCCTTTTTCTCGGTAACTACTCAACCAATTTCGTTCGGTTTTATACAAGATACTCACAAGGATGTATTCTAGAGATGGATTCTATGATACAGATTTTTGTATCCCAAAAAACATGCTTAGATCGGAAGGCCACTTTTTTAGTTTCGTTTACTTGGGTTAAAAAATCAACCAACTGTTTTTTAATCAAAGCCCTTGACTTAAATTTTCATACTTATAAGGAAGGGGAACGTGTGAAAATTTGAAATAAATCGGCTTAATGGTTAGTCAGAAAAAGGAACATGAAAATGACACATTTTTCTATATTCAAAAATTATGTTTGCAAATTTTTCAATTTTTTTTTTCTATCCGACCGGCTTGAACACATTTACAGCAGACATGCTTACAGGTGTGAAGAACATAGCCCTAAAATTTCAAATAATTTAGTCCGTAATTGTGGGAATTGTGAAAGCAAACCGAACGGAAGGCGCCCATGGGCCGCTGAAAGCGGACTGCTCCCCTTAAACAATTATTATTGAGAACATCGAATTTTTCATTAGTGATGCGCATTTCACGATGTAGTGACCCTTCGTGAGTTCCCTTTTCGTTACCCACACTCATTTAGAGATAGTGATGGGATTCTGAAAGGATTTTAGGCGGACTCGGCTGTCAGTAAGATTTTGACCGTCTCATAGCTGATACCAACAGCAATAGTAAATGAAGGGAACAGAGGAAAAGTGCATGACTCCAAAATACAAAGATGTTCCCTTTGATTGAATTTTAGTTTTTAAAATACACTTAATAACGAAATATATACAAAACAAACAAAAAAATACCCTGAAAAAGTTGTGGATAGATAACTTTATTCCCTGCATTTTGATCCCTTCAGTTTTGGTCTATACGATTGTGGCATCATCATCATTCGTCTTCACTTTCGTTTACATTAAATGTAAACGTGCAAATTTTGCAAAAATGCAAATTTTGCACATGGTTGACAATTGTATAGAAAGTTCATGACTCTTCCTTAAACATAGTTCAGACAGAGACATTTTGTTGCGCAACATTGCATCGGGGCAGTTTGGAACAGCTTCGCAACAATGTTGCGCAACAAAATGTCTATGTCTGGACTAGGTTGCCTATACTATAGTATACTAAAGTTGCCAAGGTCTGAAGGTCGTTCAATTTGGCCGCTTAGATGGAGAGTTTTCCAATGTTTTTCAACGTTTTCCCCCTCTGGTTTGTCGGCGGGGGTCATCATCATAACTCACCTCAGTAAGCGTTCTAATGAAACATGAATATTTGCTTATCAAGCATCCTCATAAGTTGTGTAGTAAGAGAGGATATCTACGGCTCGACATTCCACGAAATCAATGACTAACCTATATTTCAAAATGATAAGGACAATAATCGTGATTCACATCTTCACACGAATAAATGGAAGAGATAGACTTTTCTTCCCGACCACCGCATGGGGTGGAACTTTGTTTCCCCTGTAACGCCTTTCTTTTTTTAAATATTTACGAAGCATAGGAACTTTTTTTAAAGTGGTTCATGTTAGTACCACGCGATGCCAGTTTAAGGAAACCATAAGATGGCACGATAAACTAAAAATTGGTAAAATAAGGAGTCTCGTTTGTCCGGCCACTAAGTAAAAGTAAAATAAACAAACATTTCAGGACGTCATCAGCTGTCTTCCAAAGGGAAGATCAGAATTTTTTCTTCCCATCGCCTCGCCCCTGGGGATAGCAGTAATGCCGTAAAAGGCTTTTTACTCATCTCAATTACCAGTACCACGGGCGAGGGGAGCCCCAGGCAACAGACGCACCGACCTCGGTCAAAGCATCACCTGCCTGCCCCTCAGTTGAGGTTGGATTCGTGGTGGTCGTGGTTGAGCAAACCCTACTTCATGGGCTTGTACCAAGAAGGCTATAAGGGGAGAGATGACCTCAAGGGCTAGCCCCCTGAAAACGTCTCTCGGCATGTGAGTTCTGTTATGAACTCGGGTACCAACCTTTCTAGTTGGTAGAACCTTAGCTAGAAGGTTCGGCCTAACCTGTGGTGTTAATACAAACAGGTACCTAGAGGAGCTGATAGTTATGACTAGCTCCCCAGGGGCTCCTGGGTGGTGAGTTCCTTCCACTCCCTCGATCACCCTCTTAGGGTTTTCGGGGTTTCATCTATCTGCTTGCAGATGGTGGGGGAAGCGAAATCCTGTTTGGATCGGCTCTCCGTGTTAAAACCAAATAGTAGTTTTTTGCCTCACCCCTGGGTTGGGACGAGGGGGGCGTCGAGAGCCCCGGCCGACAAAAAACTCACGCTGCCGGCGATGAGCCTTGAACCCACGATCTCCGTAGAGGTCGGTCCAAAGTTCACCGCCAAACAACGACGCCCCAACGACCGTAGTAGCCACACCGCTGCCCCTAGTCCGGCCACTATGAGACTGGGTATGAAGACACCGCCACATCAGTAGTCCCTTGTATTATATCTATGCTACAGCTATGCTGAGTAACAATTAAGTGTTCCTACGGTGGCAACTGTAATTTGTTGGAGATTCCAGTCTTCATTGATTTTTATCTCAAAGGTAGTATTGAGATTCCAGAAGTATCTTTTCTTCGTTTCCTTTGAACCCATAAAAGTTTCAGGCTTTGACACCTTTTTTGATAAGTATACGACCTACTTGCCGTAAGGGTAAAATTCACCATGATGCGAACTACATGTAGGGTGAAGAATAGAGGTAAAATTTCGGACCGATTTGAGACCTTTGGTGGATTGCGACAGGGAAATGCTTCCTGTCAGAGCCCTTCTCCAGAAGATCAGATCTTCTGGATTGGAGGTAACCACAACTCGGTTTAAGCTCTTTAATTGCTTCGGAAGCTTCTATCCTCCGACAGTGCTATGCCCCATCGTTTGCTATCCTAAGCTTTCTGATTCCAAATTCTCACTTTCTATCCTATTCAGGTCAATTAATATTCAATAAATATGATTATTGTTATTCATAATTAGTCAAGATGTTCGAGAAATGATCTTACTTTTTGTTATTGTCATTTTTCGTTAAATCCAGTCGATCGGAGATAATAGAAAAAGCTATTCTGCACACTTTTCCATCTTCCAAGAGAAGAGCGAAATGATTTGGGCCAATAGCGATCTTCCTGACACCCGACTTGATGACGGATAAGGCTTGGGGAGGCGCTACAGGTCCAAATCTGTTGAGTCTGTCAGCGACTTCTTTCAACCTGTAAAACATAGATTAAATACATATAGAAGTTTATTTACATTTAAATTACTGAAATGTCATTCTGAAGAGATAAGGAGTGAAATTTCACTAGTCCCATGATTGGATATCTGTTGGAACCATATTCCAGCACATTTGTGGCGTCATTTGTTTAATATTTTTGATTCATATTTCGGTTACTCAAAACTCCAAATTATTATTCACCTGTTCCAAATTCCCTCGCCTGTAGATTTGTTTGTTCAAAATATAAACACTTGCTACTTTTCCGTTCATACGTCGTCTACATTCAACATCATTTAGTCTACTTTAACCTTCGTCCGCTCTCGTTAACGGGGAAACAGTGGCGCCTCCTCCAGGCAAACATAGCAAACACTGTTTGCCTTACTAAAAATAAGCAAAATGAATAAATTAATTTTTGTTGAGATTCTCCTATATTCCCATTTTTTCAAGTAATATAATAGCCCATTTTGGAAAATTTTAATATAATTTAGGTACTTTTTTATTATTACCAAGTAAATTAGATGAAATAGGAGAATGGAATAAGAAAGTACGTATTTTGCCTTGGGTACTAGCCCGCAACACACCATAGACTTGGAGAGGTCGGTAATGTAGATGATTGCAGATGATAAGCGAACTAGCGCGGGGCAAAGCGATGCAAGGCAAGCAGTTAAAAAAAATGAATTTTTCGGGACTGTTAAGAGTGAGAGGCGAAGATCGGCGGGTGGTGGGGGGTCATCGCGGTGTCAAGTATTGCCATACCCCTACTACCACGCTATCAGCTGTTGCAAACAATCGGAGAACTGTTTCGTGACCTTGAAAGCAGAGAAGATGAGCCATGGATACTAATTAACTCATGCATGGCAAGACATAACATATCCATCCAACCACATTATCTCAAGGAAGGAAAACTTAGTTTTTTCGCCACTGCAAATAGCGGCTGCCTGGCGCTGACTGGTGTCCCGTTCCCGAGTTTACTGTACCTAATCGTTTTTCTTGTTGATAGGTCCCTACTTGGAAATAATTGCATAATATTGTTGTTGGTTTACTTTTGAGGTTGTAGCTACTACGTATATTTTGAAAATCGAATATAAAAAAATCCGTCCGTCTGCGGAACTTTCCTTAATTATCATGGACCGATTTTAATGAAATTTGGTATAAGAGCTCCATTTGGGGTCTACTTGTGCCCCGAAGGTTTTGTCAGTCACTTCTGAGCGGTGAAACATTAGGGCTGTAACTTCTTAACACCCCCTGTTAAGGCCCCCTCTCTCGAAAACTCTCGTTATGAAGGTATTGTTTTTTCACCAATTTTAGATTGATACCATTGAATTTTTAGAATCGAATCAACCCAGATGATAAACTATTAGCTCTCCATGAGAACTTGAAGGTTGAACTTACGATAAATGAGAAACACGAGTGTGAATCGCAAAAGAGGCCTTATCACCTTGAAAATTTTAGCTGACCAAAATGCGATTGATGTTCGTTTCTTTGGGTTGTACATGTTTTGCTTCCTTAATCAACCTGTAATCAAATTTCTAAACCAAGGAATTCTTTATTTCTTCAAATGGAGTGTGAAGGGTTTATTTCATCTAAATAAACAACATTTTGAAGCAAAAACATGATTGGTGGGTAGTGAGGAGGGTAAAGCTGACGCTTTATCTTCAGAAAAATAATAAACCTTTGTGTAATAATTTGCAGCGTTTTTCATTATTGTTTATTCTTCTGTGACTGGCCAAGCTGTTTGCCTCACGAATATTCTCACGAGACGCCCCTGCGGGGAAACCCCACATTTTTTTAATAAAGGCGGTTTATAGGATCTAGACTCTAGAAAACAGTGCAGGGGAGGCAAGGTATTCCTCAATTAGGCATCCCTTCACCTGATGGCACCTCAGCCGAGTGCCTCCGTCTTCCCTCCAGTCCTTCAGTGCAATGGGGTATTTCGGTGGGTCGGAAATTAAGGTTTTTGACATCAAATTTGGATTCAGCACCCTTGAAAACCTAAATACTCCAACTTTTAGCCCAATGATACTATAACATGCGGTAGAAAAATTAATTAAAGAGATCACACGTTTGAAAAAAAGTGGGTCATAAATGCACGCACACTACGCCCTGCGCGTGTGTGAGTAGTATTTTGTAGTATCCAAGAGATTCTCATTCCGGATCGCGTTACTTTATGGTTCAATCGTTAGCGTTACCTACGTCTGCCATCTGTAATTGGTTGTTTTCTGTTCGCTTCGTTTGTGGTTTCAACTTATCAAATTTTCAGCTAGTGTATCGCCCATGATTTCTTTTCTTTCTTTCGTTTTAAATATGACGGAAAATAAGAGGAAGATCAACGTCCTGCAGCCTCAATTTAAACCAGCTACCAGTGAGAACATTCCAATCTCTTCTCTGTGCACGGATACTTTTTTCAAAGACAGTTTTGGCTAGCTACGCCACACCATTCAAATCTTCAACTTGTCTTAGCTTCTCTGATTTTTTAAAAACATTTTCTCGACGAACAGACCCGATTACCGTTATTCCTGAGCCATACTCTTTTGAAAGAAAATTTTTTTTTAAATTGACAAATACCCCATTATAGTCGTGCAAATCGAAGGTTTGCGGAGGAAGTCCGCACGCGAGCGCAAACGTCCCTATTTTTCAAGTCGCCCCTCGCTGAAAATGTGAGTAAATACCCAACTTTTTTGTGATATTATTAATCGACAGGTTACCATTATGTGAAAATTAGCACCGAAGTAATGTAGCATTCTTATTAGCGCATTTTTGTAGAAATTGGACAGCAATTTGCTACCTACTATCTGTAACCATTTTCTACGTAATTTCGTTACGTTTCTGCTGTGTAATTCTGATACTGAGGCACCTACCTATTTTTCTGTTCAGGGCTCAGCGTTTCTCTGATCTAGAGGACTTCGCCAGGATTCTGGAAGAACTTTCACAGGGGGATGTTTCATGTTGTCATGTTCTATTTTTCATGGTTTCACTTTGTAGTTTCATTGGACTGTTCTACATTTAATCTTGAAGTTCCTTTTCGTGCCAATTAAAATAATTTCAAGTTTAGTTCTAATCAGATAATTAATTAATGAATTAATTCATTTTGTGGCACGTAACAACTATTGCTTCCGAGTCTACCAAGGTAGCGGAAGCTTTGTTTTCACTTTTCAAGGACGAAAAAAAAAGTTCTCCAAAATAAAAATTTTCACTCGCGTTTTGCGTTTTAGACCTTTCTGAACAATTTTGGTTCAGTGTCTGTGTGTCTGTCTGTCTGTCTGTGTGTCTGTCATGATTTCCTTGTAACGCGCATAACTATACGAAGTTATTGTCCGATTTCAATGAAATTTTCAGGGATTGTGCGGGTTGGTGTGTAGACGGTCCCCTATGAAAATCATCATCCCCGGACTGATAGAAGCGACTGCGCATGCGCAAACTTGAATTCCTTGAAACGGCCATAACTTCTACATTTTCCGTCCGATTTCAATGAAATTTTCAGGGATTGTGCGAGTTGGTGTGTAGACGGTCCCCTATGAAAATCATCATCCCCGGATTGATAGAAGCGACTGCGCATGCGCAAACGTGAATTCCTTGTAACGGCCATAACTTCTACATTTTCCGTCCGATTTCAATGAAATTTTCAGGGATTGTGCGGGTTGGTGTGTAGACGGTCCCGTATGAAAATCATCATCATCGAACTGATAAAAGCGACTGCGCATGCGCAAACGTGAATTCCTTGAAACGGCCATAACTTCCATATTTTTTACCCAATTTCGATGAAATTTTCAGGGATTACGCTGATTAGGTTGTAGATGGTCTCCAATGAAAATCAAGGCCTTAAAATTTATAGAAGCCTCTTAGCATGCGCATACGTAAAATCCTTGTAACAGCCATACCATTTACATTTTTCATCCGAATTCGATGAAATTTTCTAGGATAGTCCAGATTAGCGTGTAGATGGTCCCCTATGAGGGTAATGGAAGGTACTTAGAGATTGGTGTTTTGAGATTAACTACTATGCATCGGATCATCTATATAATCTGGTTATGGATACGAGGAAGCTATGTGCCACACCCACTTGGCAGACGTTTTTTGTTTGTATATACAAGTGAATAGGTACCTGAAGGTGAATTTGATAAAGGTTTTTGTTATAAGTGTCGTTTCAATCATGTGTCACTGTTATTCTACACTAAACTTTCCAAAATATGGACATGAGAGGGAAATATCGTGCAGGATTAAATAGGCGAGGAATCCCCGCAACGCGAGCAGGACGAAATTTTACGCGAGCGAACGAAGGTTAATTTTACACAAACAATTCATAAAATAATAATTTTACACATAGCAACAAACCCCCAACATTTTTCATAAATCATCCATTCTACAACATAACTGCCTCACTACACATCCATAGATCATAGAGTTTCAAAACGTTGTCCACTATTACCCCGATAGCTGGAATAAGACTATATCTATATTTTAGGAACCTAGTAGTACTACTTTGGTCCTAAAAGGTCCAATTCATACTATTTCGAGATCGTACAATCCGAATATGATGTTATTTTAACCCAAAAGTACTCCTAATAGTACTTGAATGCCGAAATTAAGAGCTAGGTGAGGTATTGTTGAATTGGACTGATGCTACATGATTGTTGAATTGTTTGGTTCATGGTCCATGGAAGCAGACAATGGGGTATTTCAGTCAATTTTTTTTTTTTTTTTTTCAAAAGAGTATGGCTTAGGAATAACGGTAATTGGGTCTGTTCGTCGAGAAAAAGTTTTTAAAAAATCAGAGAAGCTAAGGAAAGTTGAAGATTTGAATGGTGTGACGTAGCTAGCCAACTGTCTTTGAAAAAAGTATCCATGCACAGAAACCCTTGGAGGACCTCTTGGATACTACAAAATACTACTCACACACGCGTGCGGCGTAGTCCTTGCCTAGTGTGTGTGCATTTATAGCGGCCCGCCTTTTTCAAACGTGTGATCTCTTTAATTAATTTTTCTACCACATGTTATAGCATCATTGGGCTAAAAGTTGGAGTATATAGGTTTTCAAGGGTGCTGAATCAAAATTTGAGGTCAAAAACCTGACTTTCCGACCCACCGAAATACCCCATTCAGATTTCAACATCTTTTTCCCATTATTGATTAGTGTTTTAGTTCGGTAAATAGGTAATACTCTTTCTTTCCCAACAAGGCGATTCACTTCATGCGCAGCACAAGTCACATGGGCAAGATTGAATTTTTACATTAAAAAAATCAAAATCAATTTCAATTTTGGTTTAGGTATTATTTTCAATCATGAAACTTTGGAATCGACCAAGAAAAAAAAATTTTAACCAACCCTCAAAATTTGTTGGTTTACGTTTCAAGGTACGTGGAATCCGAAAATCGAATAAAAATTTGGCCGTCCGCGGCACTTTCCTTAGTTCCCATGGACCGATTTTGATGAAATTTAGTAGTCCATTTGGGGTCTAGTTGTACCCCGAAGCTTTTGGTTGATGTCGGTATTGTTAATCCATCAATTTAAGATAGTATTGAATTTTTAGAGACCACGCAGAGCTCTGTGGGACAAAACGTTCACTCCCCACGAGAACTTAAGGGTTGGACTTACGATAAATCACAGAATGTCCAGCGATTCCCCGACAAAAAAAATCCCCGAGTTTTCCAGGCTAAATAATCGTCTTTTTTCAGGGTTATAAATGAACTAAAATATAAATCAATGTGATCATAATTTCTCAAAATTCAAGTTTTCAAGGAAATTTTGAAATAAGCACTTGGGCAAATGGGTGTGGCACAAGGCTTCTTCGTATCGATAAACCGATTGTATAGATGACCCGATGTATAGTAGCTGATCTCAAATTATCAATCTCCAACTACCTAGCACTACAAGGATTGAATGACAGAAGTTGACAGTTCAAGAAGGCCTAAAACGTAAATCGCGAGTGTAAATTTTGATTTTGGAGAACATTTTTGTACAACCTTGGAACGTGAAACGCTTCCAAGCTAAAAAATCTCTTGAACATGAATAAGGTAACCAGAATCAGAATAGTAAGTTGGGGAGAAACGTAGGTTCGCAGTGTGGGTTAGCATTCATTAGCAGCAACTGTGCACTTATGAACACTTATAGCAAATTTTCGAGAAAAAAATGAAGCAATGGCATTATTAGTTTAAATTTTAAAAAATGTAAGAAGTTTTTTTTTATAGAAATTTTTATTTGAAATATTAAAGTTTTAGACAATTTTCTACATTTGGAACATCAATAATTGAAAAATACTACTAAAACCGTACTTAAACTTTTCTCCCTCCGACTGCCGAGTTTCCCACAAAAACGTTCGGTGCTCAGGCTTTTTCCAGGGTTACTTATTCGATAGAAAAAAGAAATTCCCTGAGTATTCCATGATTTCCCGGTTTCCCAGGTCGTTGGACACCCTGAATCAGAAACATGAGTGCGAATCGCAAAAGAGGCCTAATCTCCGTTCAAATTTTAGCTAACCAAAATGCGATCGCTGAAGGTACGTGGTAGGTAGATAGTATCTATGTTTGGTGGTGACAATGGCAAAGCCGAGTTCTTTGTAGACGAGTGATCTATAGAGAAAAATAATAAACCTTTGCGTAATAGTTTGCAGCGCTTTTCTCCTTGAACCGTCAATCGGTATGAGTAATAGTAGAACTCGTGTCTTTCATACCTACGTCACTCCATACGACGACTGCGAGTGAAAAAGTCCACCTGTTCCACTACAATTTTCATGGAATTTCCCTCCCATCTTCATACTGCTACCAATGCTTTCTTGAACTACTACCGAATCCGAATAATTCGAGACTTCAAAGTTGAAGAGTACAAGCCATCGTTTCAGTTAGTCCGCGAATCATTCGGGCCCTACCCTTCCAGTAGTTTCAAACGTCAATTTTAAGTAAAGAAAAGCAGTAATCTTATTTAAAGGAAAGGAAGACAGCAAAGCATTCGTGGAACACATTGAACGCAGGCTTATTTTTCAACCTATACTATTTATATACTTTCTCCCATTCTCCAGTGTTGGTCCACGTACATTTATAATTTAGTGACTTGTTCATCTCCAAATTATGAAGTGCGAAATTCTCCCCGAAGATGCAAAATTATGAAGTACTTGAACAATTTGAGACTGTCAACTCAAACAATAATTCAATCATCTCACGCCTCAAATGGTGCCATAAGAATAATTAAACAATTGCATAAAAATCCAAATTAAGTTGTACTACACCAAGAAAGTAGTAGGTAGCTAACGACAACTAATCTGAACTCAACGATGTTCAAAATGTATTAAAATGATACATAGGTACCTACTCCATACTTCGAATTAAAACATGAGACTATCCTAACAATCCAAATCTTCCGCAAGTCGTCAAAAAGTGACACGAACGAGTAGAGGGAGGTGAATGTCGTCATGACAGAGAAATTAGGAAGATTCGAGACCGCAACGTTCGAATTCCTCAAGAATGGAAGCCGATATCTACCTAAAAACTAAATACAAAGAAACACGAAGTTCGTGGAACAACGAACAAGGGCAGCTGAATTGAGATGAGAAAAAAGGACCATGGCAACAAGAACGTAGGAAATGAGGCAGGGAGAACGAATTTGAGGCCATGCTTCCGCGAGAATGTGAATGAACCCAGGGAGGAAATTATGCGAGAAAGAACGGTATGCGTCGATCCGTTCGTAACATATCATCAAAGGGGTTTCAGTATGGTGGAAAGTTTCGCTTTCCGGTGGTGGAAATCTCGAAGAAACCACGGCCTTGGCTTGGGCATCCATTAGCCCATTACATACAGCGAGTAATCCGACTTGGGAGGTGGGGTCACACGAGACGAACAAAATTGAAAGGGACCCGGAAAATCCTTGCTTAAGACCGAAGAAAATCGAGGAAATTCCCGAAGAAGAACAGAGAAAATACAAAACTTGGTATAGCGTTGGTTTTCAAATGTGAGAAAAGGTAGAAACGTAAGAAATTATAGAAGGGTTCGGAACGAAAAAGCTTCGTTCGCCATCGTCCGATTACAAACCTGTCGTTGAGCTGATCTTCCGTTCCTGGTATCGGATGAACCACGAATTGCAGAGACGACATGATGAATAACTGATTTACTTATGCACTCAACAATAATGTACTGCACGATTGCACCATTTTTTCACAAATTTATAACCAGGAAACCCCAAAGAAACTAAACAATGGCCGAAAGATTGCGAACGATGAGGAACAATCCACGATCGCACGATCGTCTTTCCGTAGGAGTTGGCAATGCTGCCAACTGACCGTCGTGAAAAAAAGTTACTGTTGTGTGTGAACAGTGTTGAAAATTTTTAATTTTCAATTATATTTTGAATAGCTAAAATTTATTCAATAAATACATTGATTCAAGTGAGTGATAAATGTTTATGAATCAATACCATCTCTTTTATTTCTTCCGAATAAATACTTGAAAGATGGAGTGTAAAAAGTTACAAAACCCATGGAGGTAAGGCTCCTTCTTCCATGCCATGGAAGCTCCATAATGAAGGGACTCGAACTTTGTTCAAAGATCGAAAGTGAACCATAGCACGCCGGTGCGGTACTATTTCGTATAATTCTGAAGAATTCATCTTGCACTTATATATGTATATATCTGTTCAATCGGGTACTTAGCATTTACCTGATCATCAAAAAGGATATTCATGTAGGAAACAAGTGGGAAGGGGGTTCATGGTTTCATGTACTTGATAGGAAACTAAAAAATTTCTCGAACTTTGAGGTCTACTTCTGTGTTATGTCACATGCCCGAAACTTTATGTAGACGTATTAAAAATAATGCTTTGTCTTGGCCACATTCATGCAGAATTGAGTTATTGAGAATACTGGAGAGTATTAATTTAGGCCTTCTGGATAATTAGGAGAATAGGCGTATATTTTGGAGAGTGAATCATGTAACATCTGGTGCCCTCTTAGCATGGAACTTTCAAATTTGCTCATCATTTGCGATTTAATAAATTTGATGAGATGCTAATCGACTTCTGTCTACGTTGACCTGGTCGTCCGTGTCCAACTGGAGCTCCCACATTTCCACCGACTTGTAGTTGCTACAGGTTGTTGTAGTCATTTACAGGTATTGAATTTCTTTGGAGTTTTCGTTGTTTTGCAGATTTCCGTTTATGTTGAATATTTTACTGATTTTTTCGTTCGAGTAAAATGTGAACGGATTGTTTCACTTTGCTGAGAGTAGCAATGTGGTAATTAGGAGGAGAAACATATTGTTTAGTAAAGGGTAAATCAAATATTCTTTCAAAGAAAGAAAGGCATGGCGATTTTCACCATAATAATAACAGAATACTTAATGAAAAAAATGGTCCTGACGAATTCTTTGATTACTTTCCCAAGAATTTGTATATTTTGGACATAGTGGAATTTGAGCTTACAAAGATTCTCCCTTTCTTGAATAAGTTTTTCGTGTCCATTTTGAATTAGAAAACTCACTAACCCCCCCACAATCCCATTTAACAATTCGCACGAAAGTCGCATGAAAATTCCGGTACATTTGGAGAGCGCTGAATGTTTGTAACCATACTCAGTGAAGATGTTTCTTCGAAACTAAGTAAAAAAAAACTATTAAGTAAAAACTTACAACCTATTACAGTTATCACAGCCCACCTCATACTAATTGTTGATCTTCTTCAAAGATCAATAAAAATCAGAATATCTGGATTTTTTTCACACAATTTTTCAAATTGTATAACTTAAATTTGTCTTTTATTGTCAACGACGAACTCCATTTTGTTTTTCGGCGCCATCTTCCCTTCTCTGGGATCTTCCTCGACGTTTCCTCACCTAGGTTTAAGTTGAAAGTTCGTCGTTGTTAGTTTTTGAATCCATAAGAGTTAGAGGATTAACAAAATGAGGTCGATTGACATTTGCGGAATTCATTATATTTTTACACATATCCAACGAGAATTGACAAAGAGAAAACCACACATACAACTCAACACGTAAGACCAACAATGTAACAATAGATGAGATGTCCGTGCTAGGAAACAAAGAATTTGAGAGAAAAACAATTGGATGAAAAATCACGATGAATTACATGCTGTAGGAATAACGGAACAATACAGTAGGGCAACAAACTGAGAGATGGAATCAACTTAAATAGGGAGAATCATAGCAGTGCAGCGAATAAACTGCAGTAGGATAAAACGTTGCGAACTTGTTAGGAGTAACTCAAACAACCATTAAGGTTACATTAAATCAAATAACAAAATGGTTGAAGATTAATTTCAGTGAAACCGAAAAATGGAATACCTACCTAATAGTTCTGGGTACCTTATTGATTATTTTCAATAGGTAATTTAATTACTAGGAACACACCTCAAAATGAGAATATTTTTACCAACATCATAGCACAATGATTATTTGACACGATTTTGGGATAAAGTTCAATTTATTCTTCAAAATCCAGGCTTTCATTAGCACCCAACACCTACTCAAATTTTCCAGCGAATGAAACAATGTAATAATATCCAAACATAAAGTTTTAAACTAAATGTATGATAGACAGAAATTATTAGGTACAGGTTCATTACCGCGTGATTTAAATCAACCATATCGAAACAAATTTTATAAATTGAAAACCCTGCAGCAACACAAGCCAACTTCAAAATTGTCTTTTTAGAATTAACAATCCTTTGGAACTCGCGAGTACACCTCCAATCCTGACACTGGTCTCAGACTGGTGGTGACGCGAGAAAGTTCCAGACTACCTAGTAGGCCAACAGGCTGGTAGTTTCCTGCGTCACCACTAGATCGGGCGAGTACATACGAGAGAAACACTAGTGTTAACTAAAAAATGGCAATGTTGGAGTAGGCTAGTTGTTGCTGCACTGTCTTCAACTGGAAGTTGTAGGTAGGTATATGAAAATAAATCTCACTGTGTGCGTTCAGTTCTCAACATACTCCAGCAATAATCGAAAAGCTTGTTTTACTAATAAAAATATACCTAATTATTTGCAAAAATACGGTGGGCAAAATATCGCGGACTTCTCTCTTTTTTTTCATTCGAAGTTTCAGAATCGAATAAATTTTTATGCTATTAGACGGATAAACGTTTGGAAGATTTAATTGAATTATAATTAACATATTAGTACTCGAGCATTAAATAAATCATAAAAATTATTTTCGATGAACGTTCTCAGTAATTTTTTGAATGCTAAAATGGCCGCAACATGAACAACACTAGTACTTAGTTCTGTTAATTCTAGACATTGAACACACTCAAATCAAAGGAACTGACAAAACATTTTTGTTCGAGTAAAATTGACACAAAGGACTATCAATCAACGTAATCACAATGCATTTAACTATAATTCACCTACTTGATGCGCAACACGCTTAGAAGCCATTTAATCCATTTAAGGTAGGAGAAAGGGAAGTTTCAAAGGGTTGTATAAGTTGTACAGGTTATGAATTGAGGCAGTCCCATCTTATGTGGACTTCCGGCACGTAGTCTATGATCTCAACGTGAACTGCTTGGTACTTTTCAAACTTGGGCGGAATGGGGCACACTCGGTACCGAACCCTGTCACCTGGCAATGGAACGTACTCCCCTTCGATACTGAAAAGAGGAATAGGTAGGTACTATGAGGTATAGGTTTCAAAAAACTCCATGCAAAAAAGGGGATTACAATGGAGTCTACATGGAGGTGAAAATTATAGGGTGAAAATGTATTAGTCATTTCCGAAAAGGTTCACTCGTCGATATTTGTAAGAAAATCCAAGTAAGAACTAGCTAGAGAGACTCAGCGACCAAAATTGCGATCGAGTCTATCTCAGTTCCTGATTACCTTTCATCAAGATGCCCGCTCAAAGTAGGTTTTGATGACCTGTCCATCGTCATGTTGTTGAGCAATTGTTATTTTTTGTTGCTGCTCGCTTTTGTTTCTTACTCTTAATTCTACCTTTTACCATTATACTCAAGTTCAACTCTAAATTTTGTAATGAGGAATTTCACTTAATTCTGTTTGGTGAAACACCAAACAGAACCTAAGAGTTAGTGGTGTAGGATACATGAAAATCGGGTTGATTTTGGAAAATCAGTCTCCTGTTATTTTTGGGATACATTCAAAATTTATGATTTCAAAAAATAACCATGAAAACAGAAAAATTATCAAAGAGGAAAGATATCAAACAAAAACAGGGGAAACCTAATTTTCCCCATCTTGCTTTTTCTATTTTTTCTTCAGTTTTTCGATTTCGAACTTTACAGGTTTTGTGAAATGTTGCATCTGGGGACTATAGATTTCTCGATCTCAGCGCTTCAAGCGGCCATAAATGAACTATTCCAGGTTGACGTCATCCTCCCCGTTTTTTTAAACGTTCTTATTTTCTACACTGTTTTGTTTATTCGTAAATTAGAAAGTACGGGCTGAAAGTTTGCCGTAGGTGGTTTTTCGAGATGCTGAATCCGATTTTGGGGTAAAAAATAGGAAATTCTTACATAGTGAAATTCCTCATTGTCTGTTACTGTCCAAATTGTGGCTGAATAACATATTGTATGCCAGCTCAAGATATTAATATTCTGCATGAATATGAAATACAACTTTTCACGAAATTTCTAATAAAATATCTATGACATGTAAAAAAATACATTACACACATGCTTATCCTCATGAATTATACTGAAAGTCGATCTTTAATTTATTGAAGGTATCATATTCCTCCCTTGGTGGGGAAAACAATAGATCATGGATATGTCTAGGTATTATCTTCACTATTAAGAGAGAATTAGATGAAGTTTAATACTTGAAACGTACATAGGGGCACAAACAACGAGTCACCGAACTGGGTCACCAATGGGGTATTTCAGTCAATTTAAAAAAAAAAATCAAAAGAGTATGGCTCAGGAACAACGATAATTGTGTCTGTTCGTCAAGAAAATGTTTAGAAGAAATTAGGGAAGCTAATAAAAGTTAAAGATTTGAAAGATGGCAGCAGGGTGTGACGTATTATGTAGCTCACCTTGGAAAAACTCTTTGAAAAAAGTATCCATGCACAGAGAAGAGACAAAAACCCTTTCCTGAGGGTGACCAAGGTAACCTATCTGAGAATCTCCTGGATACTATAAAATACTACAAACACGCCAGCAGCACAAGTGTGTGTGCGTTCATGGAGGCCCGCCTTTATTCAAACATGTGATCACTTTAAGTGTTTTTTCTACCGTATATTACAGTAACATTGGGCAAAAAGTTGTATATGTAGGTTTTCAATGGTGCTGAATCCAAATTTGAGGTCAAAAACCTGAATTTCTGACCCACCTAAATACCCCATTGCAAAATTGAAAGCCCAACAAAAAGAATGTTGTTACCAAAAATCCTACTACTATAAATGAAGTTGTTTAAATATGTTGCATCCCATTTAATCTTGTAACATACCGACATTTTATTTAATACACGCCAAATTGAAAACTGTCGGAATTTTAAAAAACGTGGGTCTCTCAGACTTGCGTTCAAAAGTTACACATTTTTTTTCACAAGCCTGAAGCGTAAATATCCATGTCAAAACTTCTAATAAACCATCAAAAAGTTTTTTTTACCACGTGGAGATTTTATTAAAAATTTTGTGGGAAGATAAACACTAGAATAAGAAATACAAAAGTGAAAGCGATCAACAACAACAAAGGTTCGTTCGGAGAAGCAGTCCTGAATGGTTCGGAGGAGTCCAGGCGCCTGTATCCCCTCCCCTTTTCAGTTCCAGTTTGGTTCTGAACTGGTTCGGGACTGCTTCTCTGAACAGACCATAAATAACAACAGAAGATGTGGGTAACACCCATAACGATGGGACTTGATCCTAATCACTTATCACTACTTCTATCAAGCTGAAGAAAGCGGCTGAGTTCCGCAGAAACATGTTCAAATAAATACTTCCTCAAGAAGATTCCAATAATCAATAGTGTGAAATCTTCAGAGTTTCGTCAGAACCACATCACACTTTAAACTAATACTCACTCAGAAATATGAACAAAGAGGGTGTCGTCAATGGAATCTCTCGTGATGAAACCGTGACCCTTGTTGCGGCAGAAAGATTTGACCACACCAGTCTCTTGAGGATTCAGCAGGGCTCTAGCAGATCTACAATGAAACGATTAACGACAATCAATTAATTACACTTACTTTTATGTTTCTAAATATTAACAAAACCATTCCACAAATTTTGGAAAATGTCGACAATGGAGTCAATCCATTCAGCTCAACAAAAACTCATGTATGTAGATCAGATTTGGTAGCTAAGTACTTCACCACAAAACCATAGGTCTACCATGGAAACTCTGCATCCTTTTAGTGCATTCTCCGGGAGAAAATATGGCAACTTATCAACAAAATCCCTGAGCGTACGATATTTTGTCAGACATTTCTCTCCTCGAAATGAATAACTTTCCCTCCTACTGCAGCTTGAAATGCACGGATTTCGTACGCAATATAGCCACCAAACGAACAATAATCCCTGGTGTGTATAAAGTGTCTGACAGACACGAGGGAAATTTCAATGAAGTATGTTGGCAGCAGTGAGCATCTAGAATATCCCCAGGCGCTCAGTACCTGCCAGTACTGAGAAGGCTCCATTCCATTATGTAGAAGACTCCATTCCAAACCTTCAGCTGTGATCTAACCACCATTAAGAGTACTTAGTTCCCTAGTTTCTGAAAACCACCGTGTCTTTCACACACTTTAAACACAGGCAACCAAAAAACGTGCGTTTTCGGGCATGATTTTGAGTCCTCTGCCAAGGCCTCAATGAGGAATTTCACCGATTTCTGTTTGCATTTTTCCTGAATAGTTAATGGTGTGGGATAGATGAAAATCGGGCTGATTTCGTAAAATAAGTCTCCTGTTAGTTTTGGGAGACAGTCAAAATTTTTAAATTCAAAACTAACCGGGAAAACAGACGTGCAGCGGGAACGCTCGCTGATTGGGCTGTTCGGATCGCCGTCTCCTCCCAGTGTTGCCCATTGGGACGACGAAATCGTGTTTTCTAAGAGAAAAGTTATCAAACAAAAACAGAGGAAACCTAATTTTCCCCATCTCGCTTTCTCTATTTTTTTCTTCAGTTTTTCGATTTCGAACTTTACTGTTTCATGAAATTTTGCATCTGGGGACTATGGATTTCTCGATCTCAGCGCTTCAAGCAGCCATAAATGAACTATTCCAGCATGACGTCATTTTCCCGCTTTTTTTAAACATTCGTATTTTCTACACTGTTTTGTTTATTCGTAAATTAGGAAGTTCGGGCTGAAAGTTTGCCTTAGGGGGTTTTTAGAGGTGCTGAATCCGATTTTGGGGTCAAAAATAGAAAATTCCGACATGGTGAAATTCCTCATTTCCAACTGATTTGCGAAATTATTTTTTGTTCAGATGACTTCCGAGTTTCACATTATTTTACCAGAACATCGAATTTAGCAACGGGAGGGCGCGAATGGGGGGATAATATTAATAAAATATACGATTTTTCAATGTTTCGGTTTCTTTATAGCTTACAAACTGTACCCAAACTAAGAAATTGATGGGACGATGAAATTTAATTAAGAAAGGTTTGAAGAAATTGAATTAGTACTCTTTGCGCCACCATGGTGCCAGGACACCAGAAAGCGCATATTTCGTGGGTTTTTATGTGTTTCACCTCGAATACGGAAGTGAACTTCTGCGGATTACCTGGCACCGTTGCAGGAGCATGGGGGGACGGGGGTTGAACTGAATTCGCATTTTTTTTTTTTGTGTCTCAAAAACAACATTACAGTTGCTGCGTATCTGTCAGACCCTCCATACCCTGTGAGTCCATCAGAGAGTTAATACACATCGAGGGTTACATTTTTTAACATAAAATTTCGCACCAGTCCAATTTTGGTTTATTATTTTCAATATGGAACCATTGGAATCTACCAAGAAATTTTTTTTCCCCTCAAAATTTTGTTGGTTTAAATTTCAAGGTACGTAGAATCAAAAATCGAATGAAACGCTGCAAAATTATTACACAAAGGTTTATTATTTTTCTATATAGATCACTCGTCTACAAATAAATCGGCTTTATACTACCTACCTACCACGGTTTGTCTTACAGAGCTCCGCGTGGTCTCTAAAAATTCTATACTATATTAAATTGATGGAAAAACAATACCTTTATATACATTTTTTGAGCTAGGGCGTTTTCAAAATTTCAACCCTTAGAAGTGACCGACATCAATCAAAAGCTTCTGGGCACAACTAGACCCCAAAAAGAAGCCCGTATACCAAATTTCATCAAAATCGGTCCATGGGAACTAAGGAAAGTGCCAAATTTTTATTAAAAATGGGGTTAAAAATGTATTTTTCTAGGTCGATTCCAAATGTTCATTATTGAAAATAATAAACCAAAATTTGGCCGTCCGTCCGCGGCACTTTCCTCAGTTAGCATTGACAGATTTTAATGAAATTTGGTATGTAGGCTCCATTTGGAGTCTAGTTGTGCCCCGAAGATTTTGGTTGATGTCGGTTACTTCCAAGGGTCGAAATTTTGAAGACGTCCCAACTTAAACAATTTTGAAATAAAGGTATTGTTTTTCCGTCAATTTACGATAGTATTGAATTTCTAGAATTTTTAGAGACCACGCGGAGCCCTGTAGGACAAACCGTTCGCTCCCTACGAGAACTTAAGGGTTCTTTAGGTGCCCTGTCCGTGACGAACGTTGGCGATCATCAACGCAATCTTTATTTTATCTGCGGCCTTTCTAAATAAAGATGTGGTGGTCTCCCCAAACCACTGGCGAAGGTTATTCAGCCATGAAACCCTTCTGCGACCAGGCTCGCGTCTCCCATTTATGCGTCCCTGCAATATATTCTGCAGCAAGAGGTATTTCTCATTTCTAATTAGGTGGCCAAAATACTGGAGTTTTCGTCGCTTTACGTAGTTCATAACCTCACACTCTTTATTCATTCTCTGGAGGATTGCTGCATTGGTCACTCGATCAACCCATGGAACCTTCAGAATCACCACATTTCAAAGGCCTCAATTTTGCGGCTAAGAGCACCCGTAAGCGTCCATGTCTCCACGCCATACAGCAAGACAGAGAACACATAGCAGCGGAAAATGCGGACTCTCAAATCAAGTCGTAGTTGTCCACTAGCCAACACCCTACTCATGCTCTTAAACACAGACCTCGCCTGCTCTATTCGGCTTCGAATTTCAGTAACATTATTACCCTCTTCGGAAACAATTGTGCCTAGGTATTTGAAGGTTGAGACTCGGGTTACATGCTTGTTATCAACAATCAAGTGCTGTCCTGACACGTTCCTTTTAGATATAATCATCCACTTTGTTTTTGTCAGGTTTAAAGCAAGACCCATGTCGATGCTTCTTTTATTGACAGCGTTGACTAGAGCTTGCAGGTCTTCCATATTCGATGCAATGAGCACGGTGTCATCCGCATACCTGAGGTTGTTAACCCTGACGCCATTGACCAATATACCAACATCCACCTCATGCGATGCCTCTCTGAAAACATTTTCAGCATACAGGTTAAACAAAAGAGGCGATAAAATACAACCCTGCCGAACACCCCTAAGAATCTTAATGCTTTGAGTGCTTCTGCCACCCAAACGAACATTGGCCTCTTGCTGGAAATACAGATTTGCTATCAGCTGCAGATTTTTGCCGTCTACTCCAAGGTCTGCCAGAATCCTCATCATTTTTCCATGTTGCACCCGATCAAACGCCTTCTCATAATCCAGAAAGCAAGCATAGAAGTCGACTGACATGTCTCGGCACCTCTGGGATAAAACATTGAAACTAAATAAAGCCTCCCTTGTTCCGAAGCCACCACGAAAGCCGAATTGGGTGTCTCCCATTTCCCTCTCGAGTCTGCCATACAGCCTATTATGAATGACCTTCAGCAACAATTTCAACACATGGCTCATGAGACTTATAGTTCTGAAATCCCTGCACTGCTTTGGATTATTCTTCTTTGGGATGGCAACAAATGTTGAGAGGAGCCAGTCTTCAGGAATCTTGCCACTAGCACATACCTTGTTCAAAAGTTCCACAATCTTCACCAGAACATCATCCTCCCTAAGCAGCTTCAATACTTTAATTTGAAAATCATCCGGTCCTGGCGCCTTGCCATCCTTCATCCTTGATAGGGCATAAACGACTTCCTCCCTAGTGATTTCTGGTCCTTCCAATTCCTGGATATCCACAGGTACTTGAGAGTCGTCCCGGAAAAGATCCCGAATGTACCGCTCCCACTCCTGCAGACGTTCCTCCACAGTAACCAGTGGTTCGTTATTCTCATTAAAAAGATAGTCACTACCAGTACTATTCTTGAACTTGCCAGTTGCTCTTTTAATTTTCTTGTGAAGGTTTTGTGCATTGTAACTGGCCTCCAACCTCTCCATCTCCTCACATTCTCTGGTCCAGAAATCTTCTTTCGCCTCTTAAGGGTTGGACTTACGATGAATCAGAAAAACAAGTGTAGATCGCAGAAGAGGCCTAATCTCCGTTCAAATTTTAGCTGACCGATATACGATCGATGTTTTTCTTCATGTTGGTAAGTGGTGACAATGGAAAAGCCTTGTTCTTTGAAGACGAGTGATTTTTAGAAAAATAATAAACCTTTGTTTAATAATTTGCCGCGTTTTCTGCGAAAGTGTCACCATGGAGGTTAGAATCGGCCGTCTCACGGATGCAGACTTTCTGTGGTAGACCTATAGATTTCTACCACTTTCCACGTTTCTGATTGTCACTACGAGTAGGTAATTGGAATGCAAACAAATATCCTCAATATACAATGAAAAATGAGGGTTTCAATTTGACAATACCTATCTAATGTTTGTCCCCAAAAACACCAAATATTATATTTAAAAAACGATAGGGGAGTGACTAAATTGAATTAATTTTTACCTATTACTGAATGGCACTTCATAAATGATGGTTACCTGCGTAGAAAAAGAAGAAAGCTAAGCATAGATTGATTCAAATGGAAATGAAGGAGTAGAGATGACCTGAAACTCAAAGTAGGTCAAGGTTCCGACTTCGTGTGTTTATTCCTGTAATACCTACGTTTAAAGAAAATGTTACATCTAGTTAGTTATCGCTACAAATTGTATTTATAACTAAGCACATAGAATTTTTGGTAAAATATGCATTTACCTTGCTCATAAAAGATTGCACCAAGTACATACCTACTTGGTGCTACAAGGTCACCATACAAGTATTCCTAATGAGACAAGTAGACTCGAGTGTAATTACTAGAGCTACCATTTATAGCAAAAATGTTATCCAGATACAATAATATTATTTTTAAAGGATACTCACGTGGAATCAGTCCTTGTCCGTCTGGTAACGAGTGGGCTGGGAATATTCGGGCTATGCATTCCTTCGAGACTGTGTAGAGAATCGGATCTTATAGGAGACCGGAAAGGCGAACTCATTTTGAAAGAAATAAAAGTAATCTTCAATCAAAACTCCATTCAAAAGTTACAGAAATTAAGGGGTCAGCCCAGTGTTTTTCGTAATTCACAAACAAAGCTATCACGTGATATCAAAAATCGTTATCAATCAGGTTGTACACAGTGAAGGAATGTTTCTTGCGTAGTATAAGGATATGAACAAAACATGTCAAATGTAGGAAAAAGGGAGCCTTAAAAGGATATGAGCTTGGGGTCAGGAATAATTTTGTATCGCGTATTCTGATTGGCCAGATCCAGAAAGTTTTGGGAGCTCAGCTGACTGTTTGTTTTGCATCGGAAAAAGTGTAATCCCGTTTGTGAAGTTAAAAGTCGCAATTCGCGCAAGCATTTTTTTCTAATAAGTTTACTTTTTGTTCGGAATGGCTACCGTAGACCGTCAGATCACGTTTGTGGACGAGAAATCCCAAGAAAAAAGCGAACCATGCGCCTGCCGCTATGACATCTTCTGTCACTGCGGTGAGGATCTGAACGGTAAGTTTTCCGAGTATTTTTAGTTTCACGGATTTCAAAATAAAACTTTTTGGCGTACGATTTCGGAACATTATACATCTGAGGTACTTTCGGTTAAGTCATTTCGTGAGGAATGTGTGGAAGCGACCGAGGAAAATGTATGTTTTGAACAAGTGTTTGGCGTTCAAATATGGCTGTTCCTTGAGGGTGGTGAAGGGCTGGTTGTGTCATGACACCAGCCTCCTCCTGTTTGATATTCATTCGATATTGATTCACGTAATCAACTTCGCTTTTATTTAAAGTAGGTAGTGTACAGAAGAGATTTCAACCTGATTTCAACACACTTGAAACTATGTACTATATTCGATATCAAAACCAATTATTTATGAATCTTCACCGTTATTAAAGTCATCCACAGTATAACGAATGCTTTAATTATTGTTCCTAAGTAAAACACTTGGTAATTCACAGTCGTAGAAAAAATACTTGTTTTAGACCTCCGAGTCGGACTCTTCAATGCGATTTATTCACCCGAACGACGTCATAGGTTTGCCAATGGGTATTCATGACGGAAGAATGCCCTTCAAATAGCAATTCTGCCGAGCTGTGAGGGTAGGGTATACTCCGACTCCCCTAAGTAGGCTAGATCTCCAACTTCTGTGGGTAGTCTAGACCCCTACTTTTCTACGTGTACTACATTTCCAACTTCCTTTGGTAGGTTAGACCCCCTACTTTCCTAAACAGGCTAGACCACCTACTTCCCTTGGTTGGCTTGATCTCCAACTTCCTTTGGTAGGTTAGACCCCCTACTTCCCTAAACAGGCTAGACCACCTACTTCCCTTGGTTGGCTAGATCTCCAACTTCCTTTGGTAGGTTAGACCCCCTACTTTCCAAAACAGGCTAGACCACCTACTTCCCTTGGTTGGCTTGATCTCCAACTTCCGTAGGTTGGTTAGATCTCCAACTTCTCTTGGCAATCTAGAGCCTCAACTTCTCTAAGTAGGCTAGACCCTAATCTTCTCCAAGTTGGCTAGACCCCCTACTTCCCGGGGTGTGCTAGATCTCCAACTACCCTAGGATGGCCAGATTCTCCAATTTCCCTAGATAGGCTAGATCTCCAACTTCCCTAGGTAGGCTAAAACCACTGCGATGAGGTGATATTAGGGACGGCACGATACTCCAAAGTATCGATACGATATTTCTCAGGAAGTATCGATACCCGATATCTTTCCGATACCGATATTATAAAATATCGATACTTCGATATTATCGGCTCAAAGTATCGATACTACCGATATTTCAAATTAAACCACCGATGATTTTTCAATCCAAATAAAAATCCTATTAATTGAGAAAAGGCAATGTATATATTTTTTAAACAATAATTTAAAATGTAATACAAGTCAATGGAAATTAAAAATGTAATAAAAGTCAATGGTTTAAAATTTAATAAAAATGAATAATCATTCCATTTTATTTCAATTCCAATTCTTATTTGCAAGAAATCTCTGTTCAATGAAATGATGTTTTCCTTCCACTGGAAATCGAAAGGATCGAGTAATAAATCAGTTACAATGTTACTGATGTCGCCATCACGATTAATATTTTGCATGCCTCCCTCTTCTTGTAAGTTCGGGAAAACGGGTTTAAATTCCTTCCAAACTCACATTGGATATTGATACTATTCTGAGCCTATTTTGAGTGTTATTCTGTGGCAGACAATATATGGTATTATTTTCTAGTTACTTATTTGGTATTTTTTCACCAATTTACTTTGGAAAACTTTTCGATAATATCGTCAAGAAAGTATCGATACCTCCGATATTTTAGGCAAAAGTATCGATACCTATATATCGGTTTGGGTTTTGCATCAAAAGTATCGATACAAATATCGGTATCGATATCAAAAAAGTATCGATACTCCGATTTATCGGTGGTATCGTGCCGTCCCTAGGTGATATATTTACATTTTCCCTGGGAAACAATTATGGCAGCTCATCAGTAACACTAACTAATATCCTCTTTTCCTTTGCAGTACACGAATGGGCGTGGGACAACGAGGCAGCATCCCCTGCCACATTGCTGAGCAAGCAAAACCGAGAAGTGAGGTTCCACCCGGGATACAGCTCCGGAACTGCTGCTATCAGAGGGGACTCACCCTTCAGCAGGGGCAACGTCTATTATTGGGAAATCAAAATGCTGACGTGTCTCTATGGGACTGATGTGGTGAGTAGAACTGAGTTCATTGACTCAGTTTTACATCAGGTATTGACGATTCAGCCATTATCTTTTATGAATTAATCACATATTAAAAAACTGGAAAATATTTTCAACAGATGGTTGGAGTGGGAACTAAAGCTGCTGAGCTACACAACTCGGCCTATCAGTTCTGTAGCCTCCTTGGATCGGACAAGGAGTCATGGGGATTTTCATACACCGGTATGTATTTTATTTTATTTCCTTTCATGACCTACATGACTTTGTTATTAATCTTGCTGAAGACATTGTATTATTTATATTTTATTCAATCTATTATCAGGTCGTCTGCAACATAATGGGAAATCTGAGTGGTATGGTCCTCCTTTTGGTAAAGGAAGCGTTATCGGGATTTATTTGGACATGTGGAGAGGAACTCTTGAGTTCTTTCTCAACCGTCGTCCACTTGGTGAGAAAATATTATTTAACCATTAAAAATTCATTGTTTGGTACTCTTATAAGTCTTTCCATGTTTATGATTAACCTTCCCCACTTCACTTACTGACTCCACTTGTGTGCCTACGATTCTTGCACCACATTCTTCCTTCGTCAACTTATTCCATCACTTGTGACTCTAATGCCATCTTTATATTTATATCGATACCTTAAAATACAAAGACCATCTCCCATATTTCTAATTTTTTTTAAATCCCAGAAAAACTCAAATTGGACAAAACTAATATTCACCTTCTTGACGATTATAGCTTGAAAATCGTGAAGAAATTGAAGAGTTAAGAGTGTAATGAGCAATTTTTTAGGAATTGTGCACTGGTGATAACTTCTTTTGGGTTCTTCTCAAAACTCCGTTTTTGAACATAGCGCCTTCGTGCTTTAAGGTATCGATATACTCCTTCCCTGTGTTCTTCTCAGACCCATCGTACAAGGGTCGACTCTCATGTTCTCTCGTTTTGTGTTTTTCCTTATGACAGGAACTCACCTGACAGTCTTACCAATTCGACTTAGCATTTTAAACATTCTTTAGATTGCTACAAACTTGGCATGCTTTTCTGCTGCAACAGAATGTTTATGTGTCTATGTGGGGGTAGATTGATAGATAGATACCTATTTATTCATTTTGGCTCTGAACAAACAGTTTGTACATATCAGCAATGGACAAAATTATGCTTTTTGGTTAGATTTGAGAAAAAAATTGCTGAAGGGATGCGATTTGCTCAGATTGCCTACCCGATGTTAGGCTTGGTGCGTGTTGCTGGATAGGATCTTTCCGGGTGTCCAGCGACCTGGAAAACCGGGAATACTTAGGAAATTTTACTCTACTGAAAAACCCAGGGAATTTCATTTTTTCGCGAAAAACCCTGGAAAAAGCCCAAGTGCCAAACCTTTTGGTGGGAATTTCCGGCAGTCTTAGGGAAAATCGTTTTAGTACAGAAAAATACTCACGTTTGAAAACTAGACCTATTAGTTGATTTTATTCCGTTAAACTAGCTACTATAGATAGGATGAGTCCTCCTACGCAAACTGTAAGCTGTTTCAAAATCGCGGGAAGCGCCCAATATGAGGGGTTTTATACAAACACATCCAAGTGGCTGCTTTTTGGTGAATTTCTTTGAATATACCTACCGACTTTATTTCGTTGTTTCCCACCCTATTTTAATGTTTCACGGTGTAAGTTATCATACAGGATGGCCAATCACAAAAAAAAGTGGTAAAACCTGAGTATTTTTTTTTCAAATATTGATGTCCCAAACGTAGAAAATTTGGTCAACTCTAATATATAAAATATAGATTTCTATTTTTAAAAACGCTTTCTTTATATTTTTGTTATCAAAATTTATAATGCCAGTGAAATTGCTTAATTTTCTTTAAAAATTTGCTGGAAGTGTTCATAAGGGCACACCTGCTGCTAATAAATTATTGTTAACCCGCACCCCGTAGATTTCTCCTCTGCTTGTCTGATTCTGGTTACCTTCCTAATTTATTTTCATAATGAGATTTTATATTGTGTTTGTGGGCGCGTGGGAACCGAATAGTTCCCACCTATTCCACCAAGTCTGAGTGCAGCACCTACTTACTTCTCCACGTACTGGCCATGGAGGTCTTCCATAATCAAGCACAATATACTGATTAATACTGACTTCAACGAATAGATTAGTTTAATAATTAGCAATCAAACACAATACTTCGGTATCAACAACCATCCGAACTCATAATAATCACTTCTCTCTTGAACTCTCCTGCTAACTGTCCTTGTCTGTTGTCCATGGTTGCTATAAGAAACTCCATGGCCAGTACGTGGAGAAGTAAGTAGGTGCTGCATTCAGACTGGCGGAATAGGTAGGAACTATTAAGTGGTAGCTACAGAGACCTCACGTGAATTTAAATTTACCCATTTCAATATCTACTATTGTTTTCTGTCATTTTCCATGATTCCTAGTTATACTCAACGAGTACATTCAGAGTAAATGATTAGAAGAATATTATTGAAGGCATACCTTGGTAGCGCTTTTAAAGTGAACACAAGCCTTTGAAGTGGTCGTTTCTCTCGAGTAAACCAACAAGGTTCGACGATTTTAACGTTCATTCTCGACGTTTTCAAACAATCGAAGGTGAAACCAAACTTTGAAGCAGTCGTTTCTGTTGAGGAATCCAACAAGTTTCGATGAATTTAACGTTAATTTTAGACTTTATCCAAGAATCGAAGTGTGATTGTCATGAAATCCTTGTAATGAGCAAAACTATTCGAAGTTATTCTTCGATTCCGGTGAAATATTTAGAGCGAATTGTGCTGTAGATGGTCCCCTATGAAAATCATCGCCCAGGACTGATAAGTTGGTACTTAGAGTAGGTACTTACTTTACTTATGTTTTGAGCTCTGCTACAATGCATCGGATTGATACAATCGGGTTGTGGAAACTAAGAAACTTTATGCCACAGCCACGTGGTTTTTTAATTTCTAGTGCTTTTTCATTCCTAAATGTCCTTAGAAATTTGAATTTTGAAAAATTATGATCACATTTATTTATATTTCAATTCATTTAGAACCCTGGAATAAGTCGAAAATTGACCCTGGAAAACTCGAGGAATTTTTTGTTTTTTTTTGTTGGGAATCTGGTTACCCTGATCTTTGCAAAATCGCTCCATCTCTGTAAATAAACGGGTCCTTTCAGTAACTTACTCTTCTATCCTTTGTTTTACTACACTTCTTGATTAGTCCCTGCTCTTTCAATGTCTGCTGTGTTTGCTCATTCCAATTCACATTTCACTGCTCATCACCATTCAAAAATAATCACTCTCCGGTTTCGTCAATCATTACTGGTTCATCCTGTTGTTCAATACTGTTTTTCAGTATCCTTTCGGTTTATTCTTCATTTAAATAAATCTACATACTAATTTGATCTTCATTTCAGGGATAGCATTTCGAGCATTGCGCAACACCATACTTTATCCTATGGTGTGTTCTACTGCTGCCCAGAGCGCTATGCGTGTTACGATGTCTGTCTCTCATCCCGTTTCCCTGAAGCTACTGTCCTTGCAAGCATTGAGGAGTGATCGTGAGGCTCTGAACCAGCTGCTCGCCGTGCCAGGGTTACGTCGTTACTTGTCCAACTATTGGTGGCTCCTAGGTATAGCAACTACTTCTACAAATACTAGTAGTGATGTGGCAAATTGATAATATTTTTATTCAACTCTAAATGGTCCAATAATTGAAGACTTTGTTGGCCAATGTGATCAAAGTGCCAAAAACCGAAGAACAATTATTTTAAACGTGCAATGTGATCTATGGACTATCGCCCATTGCCAGAGCTCTTCACGTTCCAGCTAGTTCTAAAACGCCCCTAAGGCAGCTCTGGATCTTATTCCCATCCTTTGGTTTGTCATGCCAAACTATATCTTCATTTTGACTATTTGAAAAAAAAAAAAAAATTAATTGGTTGCCTGTAAAGTCGGTATACGGGCGAAAGTTTTATTACGTGACAACGACTTTGAGTGGTAAAATAATTTTAATGTTAATATTCATTCGTATAGTAGGAAGAAGGATAATATTATTATTATAATAAATTTTTTATTATAATAAAAAATTGTATGCAGGCGCCTAAATAGAAGCGCAAGACATGAACCGGTGTGTATGCCTATCTCTCTCACTCTGTCTCTCTCGCTCTTAGGCGGAAGAGAGAAAGAGCGAGAGAAGTGAAAGGGACGCGTGCCTCTCACTCGCTCTCATTGTGAGCGCATAACGTGAGCGGCTTTCTTGAAGTGTCACCCGGCAAACCAATTTATAAGACGTTGTCACGTCAAAAAAATGTAACGTTCTTTACAGCCTGAAAAGTGTACCGCGAGACCGATAAACAAATTTTTCTGTCTGGTCACTCGATCATGGTGTACAGGTACATAACCCGTAAACATCTTTATGCCTGCTTCCAAACAACGTTTTTGCGTTTTGAATACGTTGTAAACAATTCATCTAATTTCTATAAGGAGACACGGGTCCGATTCCAAGCCGTGTCATTAACTTTTTTTTGTAATAATACCCAGACATATCCATGATCATTATTTTTCCCATCAAGGGAGAAGTTCGATTTTTTGTCCAAAATATGTGGTGGAGTTGGACGACATCTGTGATCCTTACTGAGTTTGATATAATAAAAAATAAACCTTGTACTCTTAGATCGTTTTGTATTTTTTGAAGCACTACCACGAATGAATTATTCAATTGAATAAGCCGTTACAAGAGTTGATTACGTGTAAAAATACATTATAAAACATTCAAGTTATTGGAAACCTTTTATTTTAAGACCTAAGCCATTGGAATAAAATTACTTCAGAAATCTTGTTCAAAAATAGTATTTTGCTTGTCCGGAACAATTTGATTTTTGTCACATAGATTACAGTGCCCCACAGCCCTTCAGTATATGATTAGAAAACGTCCTGTGAAATTGCTAACTATCTACAAAAGTGTTCAAATGACCAATTTTCTGAATTAGATGAGGTTTCTTATCGCTCAGTGCACTTTAATCTATATTCTATTAATATCTACTCACCTACAAAGAGATTGAAATCTAAAAATATCGGCTTACGTTCGTTTCAGTTTCTCCTTGGGGATTAGTAGTAGTAAAGCATCTACTTGGTACTCACTTATTCCCAAGTTGGTTTGCCTTCATGCTGTTTTCTGTTCAAAGTAGCTGTTACATTAGATACATCTGTTCATTTTTAGTAGACAATGTTTAACACTTAGTGGTTATGTCAAGTGGGTCGTGGAGACGAGGACGTGGAGCTACTGCCTGGAGGAGGGAGGAATGGGGATGGAGTAGAGCCTTCTACTAGGCTGCTCTGCGCCATGTGTGACTCCATCCTGTGACTAACAGCTGCACCGTCGTCGCCATCTTGTCTCCCCCACTCCAACATCCCCTCCCCTAGTAAGTGTCATCTCTTCTATTCGTGTAATCATTGTAGTGTTGATGTTTGTAATCGTAATATAAGCCAGAGCTGTAGACCCTGGCAGCTCTTCTTTCCATCCTCCTTTTTGTTTGCATTTGTGTCTACTTCGTAGTATTGTGTTATGTTGTCCTCGCAAGGGTGGGGGCACCCGTTTTCTTGCGGAAGCGTGACAACTTGATGAACAAAATGACAGATGTAAAATGACAAAATTCAAATTGCAATGAGAAGAAGACCCAGGCGTTAGAAAGCGTGGTGGATCTTTGGTTTAAATCCAAAGCTCCCAGACTTTCTCTAAAGCCTGATTCAGAAACCTAAGGATTATCCCTTCTACCAGGGATTCCAGTGAGTTCCTGCAGCTCCCCTACCGCCCTTTTCCGCAGATGGAGATATCTCCCCCTGAAACGGTCTAGGAATCGCGGTAGGTATGTGAAAAATGGCTGCCATAATTTGGCGTCCATCTCACTCGAGTCTGATTGGAAAAGTCAGAAAATGACATCTTTTTTCCTTATTTCGGTTATTGTTTTTTCTTTATTTTTGTTTTGTACTTGTTTTTATTTGATGTTGACAAGGTAACCACAAGAAAAATTGTGTGTTCAATTTTGATTTTGCCCCTCTGGATGTCACATATTTAAAAAAAAACTTTTCTGTAAATTCCAGAATTACATTTAAATTTCGACAATTTTCAATATTCTATTCTGTTTCAAAGTTCAATGAAATCCCTACCAGAAAGGATACTGTTGCAACCATGAGCTCTGATGTGTAGTAGAGCTGTTATTGGTCGCATATTTACTTATCTGGTAGATAACACTTATATTATCCTACACAAAATTTAACAGTATTATTACTTACTCGTATTTTCTTGTGGTGCCGTTTTTCTCAACTGATAGACTGTTTTTCAAGCTGTGATTTTTTATAATAACTTATTTTTTAAAATAAAATCGAGTTACCTTACTTTAATTTATTTTAAATTACACGAGTATTTCCTCGTTGTGGATTCTCTGAATGGAGATTAATGATTAATCGATGGATCGATACTGTTGAAAACTGTTTTGGATGTCTGTTGTTGATGGAGATGAGTGGTAGACGATTGTCAGATTCTGATTGGCTCCTTGAAAGCTCAAGGCATCATGGGTGGCTGCATGGATACATTTCAGTGACTCTCTCACTCTCTACTTCCTGTACCCCTGTTAACACTATGATCCTGATTATGGCATTGTGACACAGCTCCCTGATCTTGCTTTCTGTATACGATCGTATAGTACTCCTTCTGAACTCTTTTTTCTCCGGTTTGATGGTTCCTTGCAATATGGAAAATGGCGGAGTGCCACTTCTTGTTTGACAGTTTTTTAGACCCTCAATATAATCATCTTACTTCCTCCGACAAACAACATATTTCCTTTACGGAAGTAACACGGAGTAAAAGACAAACACTAACCCTTGAACCCATGGCAGCCACTCCTACAGGTACCCCGTTACATTTAAATAGTTTTTGGCATCCTGTGAATCCATACCGAGGGAATTGTTCGTGATTCGGTTTGTTGGTTCATATTTAGTATTTGAATTTTAAATCATTGGAAACGAAGTTCAATTCGAATCATGTAGACACATCAACTGTCGTCCTTTGCAACGGTGCAAAAGATCTTACGATGGGGGCCAGCCCCTGCCCCCTCCCTTGTGGACAACGCAAGAACATAACATTTAATTTCAGTATTTTATTTGACATGTTGTGCACTCTTAGGAAGGCTGTTTTTCGTTGGATTCGGCTCATTTATGATTGATATTACCCCAGAAAGACACGATCGGTGTATTCCCAGTTTTTCCGTAACTTTGACTCTCAGTTGCAGTTCATACCTAAACAAAACCAAAGATTTCGTTTGCTATATTTCAGAGTCGAATTCATCAACCCAACACCCTTTAAAGAGTACACTCCATGTAAATATTTCTAGTCAAGTATCGTTCACTTACTCTTCATCCTTTTTCCAATCGTTTTTATCTTATATGTTTTTATGAGGCCAAACATGTCCTCGGAAATGTAGAATCCTATTTTTTTCATTTTATGGCTGTGATTTTAAGCTATTTTTGTCCCATTTATCGTTTATTATATTCATATTTATTCCGTGCACATCTGTGATTTAATTTTCCCCCGACAAATCTACATTTATGATTAATACACTCAGCAAATATTTGTTTCGTTTGAGATTCGAACTAGATTTTTTTTTCAAATTTTTCGTTGTTGACTCGTCTTTCTACAAGGCGTCTAAAATTTAAATATTCCTACTAGATGAGAGACTAAGTGACGATTCCTTAACCATGGAAAATTAAGGAGTTGAAAAAAGTACATTTTATTCAGGTAGGTTTGGAAATAGGAATAATTAAAATAGACGAGAATGAACCATTTTGAAAGTAGGATGGAAAGAGAGCGCTCCCCCTCCCTTCATGCCACTCCTGTTCAAGCTAGCCTAATTGGTTTTGAATTATAAATCTTGTGGCATTTTATCACGGAGGTTTAATTTTTTTTATCAGTAATTTACGGGGGTGATTATTGTCTTGACTTTAATTAAGTATGTGTTTTTATTGAGTGTTGTTTTTTTCTCTGCACGAAGTGAGATCTCTTTTTCTTTTCATTTGGTGGTACTTTATTTTGGACTGAAGTTCGAATATTGAAGTAGTCTCCCTCGGAGACCAAGTCACTTGGGTTGTTAGCCATTTTAAATTTTTAGAACATTATTCATGCGTTGGAATCATTTAGAATTCTCGCTCAACCGAGTGACGTTGAAATTATGTTCCGACCTCTCAAGAAACATGTAATACTTCAATTTGTATTATACTTTTACCTGTCGTATGTGATGTTCTTATCAATATTTAATATTTTGAATCAACTAATAATAAAATCAGATTTAACCAATTGATACAAAGCTTTATTTATTAGTAGTACGCATATAACAAAACGCATCATTTTTCTTGATAATTGCAACTATAAGATCAATATTATGTTTCTGTATTACGAATTCGCGGTGATCATTGTTAATTCGATGTTTGTTCGGGTTTTTCATTCTTGTGGCTACAAAACTGGTCCATTGAATTTAATTGGGTTTACGATAGACTTTATGGACGGATTGGAATTTCGATTCTGTCATCGTTTTACGTTAATTTTGGTTATTGCTCCTTTGAACATTACAATTCTATGTTTTCTGGTGATCTTTCTGGGTAAAGGGTTTTCTTTAAATTTAAAGAATACATTCGCCGACTAAAGTACATTAAAATGAAAGTTTAAATAATAATATAATTTCTATATTTTCAATGAATAAATCTTTTGGTTACACGGGCGTATTACCGTTTGCTCCCGGCTGGCAGAAGTGCCGGTGATAGTTTTTGTTGGTTGACTCTCTGCTCTGGGCGGTTCAGAAGCCGTTTTCAACGCTAATTCAAGAGTTGAAGTGAAATACGGTACTTCAACTCTAATTTCGATTGTTTCCAAGTTTGTGTCTGTCTCCCATGTTCGTAATTACGTGTAGGTGTAGGCCTACTCGTGATTTTTGCTCTCATCTTTTGTTGAAAATGAGTCTTTTGGTGAGAATAATACCTAGTTGAACAACTGACTATCAATTTGACATTCGCCCAAGTTTCAGCAACAAAAACTTACGGTTCGTGCATTCCAGGGGGTGTCCTGTTGGATAAGGATTAGTTCAATTTTAACCAGTAAGCGATAAACAATAATTTTTATTTGCCTTTCTACTGCACAAAACAATTTTACCCATTTTACCCAATGTAATTATTTAGTTAGTACGATGAGGAAGTACCACAATCATTGTTAGCATTACGAGAGTCCGAAACTTGATATTTCGAAAAGTAAGAAGCCCCCTTGAGGTATCGTCAAAATGCACCTTGTTTTCAGTAAATAACGTCCTTCTCGAGCCACGAGCTGCAATTTTGACATTCCGGTGACGTAGTGCACAAATAGATAGGTTTCTGCGTCGAACAAAACTAGGCCCACGCAAATCGGAGGGAAATTGAGGCCTGGGAAGTACGCAAGACTATGCTCGTAAGGCAGGTTTTTAAGCTTTAACAACCCCCTTTAAAGGCAAAATTCGATATTCCGACAAAATGGTGCACAACGCAAATAGTGTCCTGTGGGTAATGGTGATAGCTCACATCTTTTTTGGCTGGGAGCAAACGGTCAACCGGGACCGAGTGTGTGGAGCAGCAACTACCAATGACAACTATGTAGATGAGAGACGTCGTAGAGGGCAATGTACTGTTAGCAGATTGAAAGAATGCGGCTGGCCAATTTCCCGAAGGGTATACCTGCTAACATAGACGACTACCTGTTCCAAAACCTTAGGTAGCCTGGTGAGTTGGGCTGGGGAAAGGGCCGAGCCTCCATATCTCACCCCTTTCGTAATCTGGGCATAGAGCATACTCAAGTCATAATGAGGTAGATAATTGATAATGATAGTGGATAATTGATTGAATTTGATGCCCGTTCCCACAATGCCCTTATTTTTACGGTATATTAAGGTAGTTACGGTAATTTTAGTGACAGATTCAAAAATACGAAAAACATTTTTGAGATTGAAAAAAACATGGAAAAACAAATGGTCAACGAAATTGCTAAGAGACTTTTCACACTCAAATTAGTTGTACAGTCGATCTTTGAAGTTTGGCCCTTCTCAATAGTAGATACCCTGTATAGAATTGGGAACCACTGCTTTTAGGCCAAACACCAAAGCCTTGGCGGACATGGTCTGTAATAAACCAACCCTTTCACTTCATCATTGGTCGGTAGTCAACAACCCTCGGTCTTATTTTTCCTGGCTTGAGTGGCAGGTAGAAGAGGACGATGTTTTTGGGACTGTAATACTCATGGACACCTCACCAAGCCATCCGCATTCTTTCAATATGCAAACAGTATACATTGAGGCGCATGGTGTCAATATTGTATCAACGTTGAATTTTTTTTAAATTCCGCCGAGTCGATGTGGCAATTTCAGCCATCCAACATCTGGCAGCCCAATATAAACTAGCAGTACGATGATAAGTACCCTCATCAACAATGGACAATCGATGATAAGTACCCTCATCAAACAATGGATGCTCTTGCATGTCGCAGACCCCCACAAAGCTCCTAGTGGAGCCTATCCATTTCTCCTGCCCCACAGAGCTCTCATATACGGAACTCCTTTACGCCTTTACGGCGGAGATGTTTCTGAAAGAAGTCGTGGCCTGCGAGGGTGCGGAAGCAGACCACTCGAACCCTGCGAGGAAGATTCGACTGGATTCGCCCAGGTTTCCTTATCAGGAGCTCCCATTTCTTCCCCTGGGCGTTCTCTACGTGCCTCACAGCAACTGTTTCCAGTATCTGTCCTTGCACCTCTCGTCTTGCTGCATAATGGGTTAGAGGGGCTCTGGGTCAACGTTGAATGGGAAAGTAATTCGAGATTTGTTAAGTATTCGCTCTCGTTCAGTCACAGGTCAATGTCTTGACAAACTGTGTTGGTATAGATGTTGGGATATCTGAACCATCTATGTTCTGACGGAGCAGGAAAGAGCTGACCTAGGTTTTGGCGGCCAGGATGGTAGTTGAAATGGAATTTTCTCCACTCCCTCTCCTCATCGAGAAAAAACTCATGGCGTAGGTTGGACTCTCAAGGGCACCAGGGTTGAAATACGTCCACCAGAACGTTTACTCAACTGTGCCGAATGTCTGAGAATATCAGTTTGGAGAAATGCGCGATGAGGGTTGGCTGTATGTCAAAGTTGACCCTGTTTGGTTGAGCTTTTTTCTTTATTGAAAAAGTCAACAGTAAGCGTCTGTGTGGTTCCATGCCTTTGGAAACCTTCCACGAAAGGGACAGTTGGTAAGTCATTGGTGAAAGGGGTGGATATTATTCAATTTTTATCACTTCCATGATAGCCTCTTTCTCTCCAGTCTTATCATTTTGTACTTCAATCCTTTTCCAGTTGTCGTTCTGCTATATGTAATGTAATATTATAAATCATGATCAAACACAATATCAGAATCACCAAGTGTCCACCAATTTTTGTAACTGAAGTCCAGAATGACCTATTGATAATTGTTTTACTTGGTCATCTCTATTTTTCAACACTTAGATGACGATCAATTTATTGAAGAGCAAAAAACGGAACAAAGGGAAAATATGATATTTAAATAAATTATTCGTGTCCTTATCATGAACGAAAGACACCAGTAAACAAACTAAAATAGATGGTAAACAGCAAAGTGTGATGATCGACCCAACAAACAATTATCAATCAACTGATTGGGAATAGGGTCCTCAGAATCAAACTCCTCTTTTGCCGAGCTTTCGGTGAATTTATCGCCTTCCTCAGGGCTCTAAGGAAGTATTACTGTGTGAGCATCACATCAAAAACCCAGCTAGAGATGCCACCATAGTTAGTGGCCCCTTTTTTCACTTTTTTTTTTTCATTTTACCTGCAATAGTTCCCAAGTTCATTTCCCACCAACTATGGTGGTATCTCTAGCTTTTTTTTAATTATTGGCGCTGACGTGATGCTCACACAGTAATACATCCTTTGAGCCCTGAGGAAGGCGATAAATTCACTGAGAGCTCGGCAAAAGAGGAGTTTGATTCTGAGGACCCCATTCCCAATCAGTTGACTGATAAAGGTAAACTCTTTAGTAATTAAAATGGGTGTAATGAGGAGTTGATTCAGTCAGATTCTTAGAGAAGAAAGTTTATTGAAAAGCCCTCATTTGAATGCGTGAAAATGGAGATGAGGTTCCCTGTCAGTGTTGCCATATTCAACGCTCATGGATGGCACAATAGTCAAGTTGGCCACCATGTTGCAGTACATCATTCATAATATGACTTATTGATTTATAATATTATTATTATATTATTACTATTTTTTCTTCTCTGTCGAGTTGGCAACAGTCGTTATGACCCTCAGAATCGAAATTCCTCTCTAATTAGGTTTATTTATGTAATAATGATTTCCTATATCACCCTCTTTTTCTTCCTCCAATTTTTGTATCCATTCCCACCTACAAACGTTATTAATGAAGTAAAGAGTTTATTTTAGGAACGTAAGTTGTAAAACGTCTATTAAAACCAACCAGTGTCAAGAATCATTACTCCGGTGTCAGAATTCCCGTCTTCAAGGCATTGGATCGTATTGAATTCGCGTTTAATCAAAGTATTGCTGCTTTTACGATCACAATTATTTATTTTGTCCGTTCTTATCTCACCTGCACAATTTTACTAGACATTTTTTGTATTAGGTATAGACTTATTTTTATTGAATTTTTCCAAATCATCCAAACAATCTTGCTATTTTCTCCCTTGAATGATCGCATTACCCTTGTATAATCATAAAGATTTTTCTCTTTCCGCTGAGTATTAGTCATTTAGCTACCCTTATTATAGGAGCATAGGATCCTGTCGGTCTCCTATGTCGCCTTTTACCCTAATCCTGCAACAATATTCTTACTCACCAATCGATATTTATTAGAAAAATTGATGTTTAGAAAATAGCTTAACTATATTTAGATTGTAGTAATGAGGATGTGATGGCGACAAAGTTTAGAAGTTTTGTAGTGTTATTTAAAATAATTAAAATTTAATTGTAACAATTGAAACAATTTTTGTATATTATGTGGTGTTCAACTCGAAATTTCTTACTTTACTGACAAAATAAATACGATTATTATTTCGTGGTTTAAAAAAATTATTATGTTGTTGTTTGTTGATTTATAATTCGAAAAACAAAACTGTATTAATATTTTTTTTTAATAACTTATCTTGAAAGAATAAATTCCTTTTCCAAGGTTCAAACTTGTTTTATTACTTAATTTTATAACCTTATAAAAATTGATCCAAGTAATTAGGTAGATGCAGTAATTCGTCAATTTTTGCGTCTAAATGGGGAATTTATTTAATGTATACGTATTATTTTTTAATTCTTTTGTGAAAGGAACTTGAAAGAAACAAAAATGACGTCTCGCTGGTTTTCAGGGGATATTGAGTGAATTTTACGAATTAATCAATTTCACAGTAACATTATCTTTTCCTTCATAACATTATGAATATTGATCCCCCGCATTGGTCGCTGATATCAAAGTCCACGGCCTTTGGGATAGGGGGAGTATGGCGTTTTTGGATTTGGACATTGTTAATGGTGACGCCTCCTCTTACCAGTCTCAAAGCTGGACTGCAACAGCCAGCCGGGCAGCCCAAGATAAGCACAGAACCATCTGCAACCGAGCAACACCATGTGCTCCAAAACCCAGTTCGTCTGCTGAGTTCGCTGCTGCCCTGCATGAGTCAGTAGATGGTAAAGAACTCCGACAGTGCTCAGAAAGCCTTATCTCATCCCAAAGGGTGGATTGAGCTTTGGAGGGCATTGGGGCCCGCGACTACCAGAACTTCCACACCGTCCGCGGTATGGTGTTCTAGGGCTAGTCGTGGGATGACAGATACCCTTTGCCGTGCCTGTTGGAGTGGAAATGAACACCTGTATCATGTAGTGCAGCAGTGTCCACAAACGCATGGGGGCCGCATCCTATGTCATGATGCAGTTGCCAAGCAGATAGCAGGTGCCTTGTCATCTAGCGGCTGGGATGTTGAAAGGGAGAGATTATACCACATGCCAAGTGACCAGGGCAAGAAGCCTGACATTGTTGCAGTCAAGCCCGACAGGTCTTGCATTATCAATGGCAGCATGGACATGGAGCAGACCTGGCGGGCTAAGATAAGAAAGTATGATAGAGATGATTTACGGCAAGCAGTGTCAGAGCTAAAAGGAGTGGAACCCAACAACATCAGGGTGATGGCTGCGACCTTGTCGTGGTGCGGGAAAAGTGCCACGGAGTTGCGCGAGGAGGGCATCTCGGTGGGCGTACTCCGTGGTGTCACCAGACGCGTCCTGCTCGGCTCATATCTGAACTGGTGGTGATTTTATAGAGGCACTTCCCTTCATCCTTCTCTCCCACCCCCACCTTCCTCATCTTCCCTTATCCCTAGGGCCGGCATTGGGTGAGTCCTGGGCGTTCTCCCCATTATATTTGATTTATTTATTTATTTTGTTTTATGGCGTGCCCCCTCCGTCAGAGAGACCTTTAGTCTTTGAGGGGAGATTATTAAAAAAAAAAAAAAAAAAAGATCAGGCGACTGAAGATCTGAGTGCTTATTTTACTCCATTAGTGTGCTCGTGTGAAGGGGTGTTGCAAGTAGAGTTCCTAGCCTTCCAGAAGTGGCTCGTGAACGTGCTCGCTGACTAATGGAATAAATCAAGATCTGCCATAGCTGGCTGGGTAAGAACAAAACTCCCGAGGATATCAATCTGTCTTCTAGGCTCGAGGAAGAGCATCAGATGCCTCGGAATGGGGTAGAGGACGGAGCACCCCTACCCCTACTAAGAAATTAGAGAAGAGGCCATTCCGGATGCTCAGAAAAAGTTGAAATATAGATGTGGATCAAGCGCATAACCAATAGAAAAGAAGAATTCTCAATGCCTCTATTGCGCCGCTTCTGTGCCCATACGTTAGCTTCATCCTTGTTAATAAATTGTTTTAATATCTTATAAAGATGATCCGATGCATAGTAGTTAATATCAAAACATCAATCTCTAAGTACCTTCCAATAACCTCATAGGGGGCCATCTACACGCTAATCTGAACAATCCTGAGAACTTTCGTCGAAATCGGATGGAAAATGTACAAGTTATGGTTGTTACAAGGAATTCACGCATGCGCAGTGGCTACTATAAGTCCGGGGGTACTAATTTTCATAGGGGATCATCTGCAACCTAATCCGCATAATCCCTGAAAATTTCATTGAAATGGGATAGAAAATGTGGAAGTTATGGCCGTTACAAGGAGTACACGTTTGCCCATGCGCAGCGGCTACTATCAGTCCGGGGGTGATGATTTTCATAGGGGACCGTCTACGCGCCAACCCGCACAATCCCTGAAAATTTCATCGAAATGGGATAATAACTTCGTATACCTAGTTATGGCGGTTACAAGGATTTCATGTGAGACAGACAGACATTGAACCAAAATTTTACGTTTCAGACCTTGTTAAGAAAGGTCTGAAACGTAAAACGCGAATGGAAATTTCGATTTTGGGAACTTTTTTTTTTCATCCTTGAAAAGTGAAAACAAAGCTTCCGCTACCTTTGTAGACTCTGAAGCAAAATATATTGCTGGGAATATTCAGCTGTTACCTTTGGCAAAAAGGGGGATAATATTCAACACAAACTGATACTTCTCTCGGATCACAGAAACATGCAATTTCTTCATGAGTTTTGTTTCCTAATTTTCACCTGTGAAATATTCTCAAAATTCACATGCATATGTGTGATATGCTTTCTACAAAATATAATAATATGATTTTAGATTCCTACTCTCCAGGCCAGTGGCGGCTCCTGCCCTGAACTCAGGGGGTGCACGGAGATCAGGAGAAGCTACTGAGAAGGGACAGAATAGGTGCTTTTCTCTGCCAAATACAAATTATGTAACGATATGTAAATGGGATAAATTGCAAACGGTACTAAATACGTAGGTGCAATAGACACGAAAAATAATGTTCTCTAGTGGTTAACAGAAATTCTGAAATACTTAATCATCAAAGGTCTAAACCCAAGAAATGCATCCATCTTATTGCAAAGCTGAAATGTGTATTTGCCCGTGATGATTCAAAACATCGTCCAACTCGGAAGAAAAATTAACGATAATTCGAGACAGAATGTACCTATTTTTGTTAACCGTTTTGGTTTTTTGCATCAGATTAAGATGATATGCACTGTTGAGTTGTTGCATTAGGTATATTTTGACGACCCAGTATACGCAAATCTACCAGAGCGTTTTTATGGGAGACAGCCAATGCGTTTTTTTGGCTAAATGGGAGATCACTTATGCCATCTTAACCCAAGCCTCAAAATAATTTGTTCGTCACTTCACATCTGCAAAGCCAATCTACCTTCTTGTAATAATATTATAAGAAGTCGAATATTATTTGACATTAAACTTACGGTACGAATCTGCACGATTTTTAAATTTTAACGTCTGCTGGAGTCCAGGTACAGACGGCAAGGGGCGGCCAGTTTCTGGAATGTCGCACTTTTTCACGACCGACAAACACGAATAGTTTACGTTAATGTAATGCACCGAATTATTCATAGTACCTACAACATTCCTAAATAATCACTTTGAACAAAACGGTGGACTCAAAACGAAAAACGCGAAATGCCCTTATCAGTTCTGTTTGTTTACGATAAGGAAACTGGGAAACCAGTGAGCCAGGAAGACAAAATAAATAAAATTGGAAATTCACTCACTCACACACCCCAGGCGCACAGCCTCCGTGCTGCTCCTCAAGGTCACATTTCGTGCTCTCTGGTTGGTCAATCTCACGTGCCTGCCTCCCTCGAATGACGTCACCCTCCTCGAAACGGAGCATAAAACTGGATTTGCGCGAACCGCCGCTGATTGGTCAGGAAAGAGGGAGCTCCCCGCCACTGTTTTCGCGCGTAGATTCAACTAGCACAGTACCTACGATCATGTCTTCTGTCACCATCCAACTTACTCTTCAAACCCAGAGAAACTAACTTTGATTTTTTTTCTTTTTTAATTGGCTGGGGGTGCACATGCGCCTATGCTCCTATCAGCAGCCGCCCCTGCTCCAGGCTACATCGAGTCTCTAATATTTATTCTTGGGTTCAATCAAGGAAAGTAAAATGTCACCAGTTAGTAAACAGGAATTAATTGGTAATATTGCGCTGCTTTATTGCTTTACATTTCAATGTACAGTTTTCATTCAGAATGAGATCGTAGTGTTACATTGCCTACTACAGGTTATTGTCTAATAACAATTTAACATGTAAATTCAAAGAGAAAAACATGTTCAAAGCTATGAATTTAGCTTGAAGCATTTTAGCTTTTTCTTGATAATGTCTACAAATATAGGTACATAATAGTCTTATTTTTTAACCTTCAGCATAATTCAGTTTACTCAGAATAAAATGAGGCAGATCAAGTAGCCATTTGAAATGGTAGGTATTGTATATTCTAGGCCAAAATGATTTTGAGATGGGGAATGTGCCATGTCTTCAAAACTTACATGTAGCTCAAGAGATTCGAGCATTGTAAATTTGTGGAGGCGTTACAGTTTCGTTTATTTTGTCTCAAAACAACTGATGTCCAGAGTGGGGGATACAGTGATCATGAATGGTATAATAACCATATAACACTCATGCAGTCAGCAGCATATTATAAGCCTTGCAAATTTTAGCAGTTGAAACGAAAGCTCTAGCATGGATGTTGTACGAGAAGAAACTCGTAGAACAAGTTTGGAGTATCCATGGACGCTGTCAGGAATCAGCTGTCGTGTCAGGAATCAGCCATTGAGCTGTCTCGTGTGTTGATAATTATAATCATATGTTCTATAATATAGAACTATAATATAGATTATATTATAATGTGTTATATATAATCATATTTTATATATAATATATATAAAATATATATAATATGTTATATATAATCATATTTTATATATAATATGTATAAAATATGTCTGTATCTATCAGTTTATTTGGACCAGAGTATATATTATATACTCTGGTCCAAATAAACTGATAGATACAGACAGACCAGAATGCTTATCACTTCATACGATCCTAAACAAGCCCTATGGCTAACTTCCAAAAGTCGAAACACCATCAGACTAATGATAGGCATTCTAACGGGGCATTATGACTTCCGTAGAATGCTAAACATCATGGACAACAGAATTTCACCTATGTGTTCTTGCGAACAAGAAGCTGACTCCCCTGAGCATCTTTACGTAGATGCGACCGCGTCTAGAGGTCCAGAACGGAAGCATTCGATCACCACATCGTGGAACGCGCATCCCTACGAGACATTTTCTGGAAAAGGATAAAAATATTTGCAGATCTCAGCGGAAGATTTACTGACTCCAACACGGGGTAGCCGGCGGAATCCCCTTTTTTAAATAAAGGGGCCTCGCAAGAGGGGGAGTATAAGCCATCAGAGTCTGAAACTCCCTTCCAATGGCAACCCCCGGCAGTGAGTGAGTGAGTGAATCATATGTTCAATTCAAGTTCGTGTAAAAAATATCAGAAATATGGAGTTTCTCAAAAAGTTGTGAAAGAAATAGTATACCTAGTTTGGGCAAGGCTAAAACTATCAGCAAAGTTAAAGCTTACAGATCTGGTTTATACAGATGAATTCAACCCAATCTGCTCTTGGCATCAGCTGTTTTCTGGCATAATAAACCATAACATACGTGCCTTCACTATTATTATTATAAATCAATGCATACCGCTTAGATGAGTTTTGATGCGTTCCGAGCTACTCAACGAGTAGTTTCAAGATAAAGTGGAAAAAATCAGTTTTGAAGACATGGCGCATCTTCCATTGTCATTCAGAAGAGAAAATTGTAAGGGCTGATATGCATTATTTGGTATTTATTCCATGAAAGAATTTTTGTTGTCTTAGAACTCACGAAAGGTGTTTTCATTGTGAGTTAGAGGGTCAGCAACATAACATAGAGAAGTTATAGATTTTATAGATTAGGTATCCCAAAAGTTCTGCAACAGTTGATGGTTCTCCTGATTGAAGTAAGACTACAGTGATTCAATCATTTGTATTGAAAGGTAACGGCGTTATTTCTTAAAAATTCACTATCTCAATGTCGAAAAAAATCGAACAAAACATCACTGGAACCTATGATTTGGTTCTATCGCTTACAGAATGTTGATCGGGGCAACCAGAAGAGGTGTTCAGTAAGTTTCACAAGTGTGAATTTGTCCATGATTTCAACAAAGGCTACCCAGTTTTGTCCAGGGCGAACTAAATTTTGCTGGCAGCCTCGGTCCGAATGAGATTTCTCAACAAGTGGGTGACACCTAATTTATCAAAACTCATTTTTCTTCACCAATCCGGGAAAAAGAAAAAAAACTAAGAGTATATTAGTGCCTAAAAAGTCTCAATATACCAGATCGTTTTCAAAAACGTGTTGGAGTCAACGATTTCCATTAATAGGTACCTATCTATCACATTACTTATTGTGTACTTATTCGACTAGAAGCAACTAACAAAGATTTATTCTAGGAGGATGAAAATACAATGTCATAACTTTGTCTTAGACATTAAACACTTCAAACTATCTGTGACAACACCTACGGTTATTATTGGTTATAACATCGTTGATTATTAACAATATGAGTAATCATTATGGAATTATTTTTGAGAAACGCTAATTCGTGCATCCATTTGATTATTCTAAGGAGTGGGATGGACATTGCAGAGATTTAAATGACATATATTGTCAAAATATCAATCCATTGTCGAGCAGAATTAGGGAATAACTGTAACCAATTATGGCATGAGGAATAAGAGTTCCTGGGGGACATGTGTGAACTAGCCTGAATCTGTTGATGGAAAGAAGTTTTTTGAGATCAACTCCAAAAATGATCGTAATCATAAAAAGAATCACTCCTGTTAAAGGGAGTCACCTGGAAATACTGGGCCAATCCAGTGGCTATTTCAGTTACGGACATCAATTTGGAAAGAATGAACTTTGACCTACCTGTGTGTAAGCTTGCAAGTCCAATACACAGAGAGGCGAAGCGATGCAGGGAGAGCCGGGATTGGACTGGAGACAAGACGGAGTCCAGGGGAGGCAGGACAGTACCAGAGCTTCTTTCCACAGGGCTTCTGGGGGGAGGCAGGAGGGCACGATACTGTTGAGAGGTGTATCGCGATATACTGAGGGGAGAACGCTTCAAAGATAGAGGAAATAGCTTCACAGGCTACTGGCTAGGTAGTTGAACGGGGTATGAACTGGAATACTCAATGCATTAGGCTTTTACTCCTCTCTGCAGGGGTGCCAACTTGCCCACACCAAAGTTGGTTGACTTGGTCTTAGTTGGTGGGGGCGGACATCAGCCTGCTGCTCCATGGAGTGAAGGTTTATGGTTTTTGCTCTAGATGTTGGTTGAGCTGAAGGGGGAGGCCACGCCCATTTATGGCCTTTTCTCTGTTCTCTGGTCCCAGGGGCTTCAGGACTTACTGGCCTGTGGGGCCTGTGATGGGGAATAATGAGCTGGTGGAAGCCAACTCACATGTGTTATCATGAATGAAGAGGCATGGCATGAACCAGGTTAACTTCTCTTGGTCAAAGGACTAAATTTCAACCTAGCTGAACCCCTAGGATTGATAACCCCCTTTTATCAAGCTGAAACCATAAAAGTTGCCAGGAGACAACTCAAAGGTACGAGAATTTACATAATGTCCCATGGCCAGACAGCTCTAAAGGCCATTACAGTTGACTGAATTACTTTAAGGCTAACCTAGGATTGTCTAGGCTCCCTTAGGGCTCCAGCTCGGGGCAATACAGAGTTTTTGCATGCCTGTACCGGGGCCGGTGGAACTTCTTCACAAAGCTCGGAGTTCTCGGGTGATGATGAATTTGCCTCCCGACAACAGCGGGCGACGATGAAAGCCCCCCCCCCTCTCCATAGTTAACGGGCCTCCTCCTTCAACTGGGTAGCATCCTCCGTTGCTCGCGCTAGTCTTCTCCTAATGGGGCCCATCAGATTTTGGCAGCAAAAACTCTCTAATAAGCTGACTTTGCCCTGGTTCCCTGCCATGAAGACATGATGGCAATGTAGAAGCCGATCGCCTTCCCAAACAGGGGTCGGAGTCCCTATGCTTTGGCCCTGAACTCCTACTTGGGGTTACAATCAGTTATAATGCTCTACAGGTCTAGAAATGGTAGGATAACAAAAGAGCTACACTGGCCCAATACTCCAAAGCAGAGGCAAGCCAAGCTGGTCAACATTTCATAGGAATTAGCTAAAAACTCTGTTCTGAAATTCAGACACACCATAGCAGGCCACCTCACTGTACACTGCCCCTTGATTCACTACCTTAACAAAATGGGCAAGGCCAGGACAGTCGAATATCGACTCTGCTACGAAGGAGTCGAAACAGCAGAACAAATACTCTGTGATTTCCCTGCTATAGCATCTAATAGGTCGAAATCACCCGGGAAACTCCGACAAAACTCCTTAACTTTGTGAAAGAAAAGCGGATACTTAATTGAATAGAGAATTTTGTTACCCCATCCCATAATTTTAAAAAAAATTAACCAGTATTATTTACACTACTTAACTCAATCTATGTCACTCAGGAAACCCTCGTTCACGATGAAAGACGACTTGGAATTTTAAACGTAACAAGGTTGAGGTCTGGAACTTGCTGATCATTTTTAGAAAAGAAGTACATAAATCAGTCCAAGTGAATAACAGGCTGTCGAAGACGTCTCACAACCACTTCCTTTAACATGAACGAGGCTTTCCTTAGCGAAGCTGACATCAGCTTTTGTTATGATCAGTATTCGAGTTTCCATGATGTGGGCCTGCGTAATGCACTGGTAACCAGTTAATCAAATAAAAGATTCGGAAATTGCGCGTCGTAAGTCTTTGTACTGTGGAAAAGTGATGGATTTGTACTATGGATTGATGGATTACTAGGTATGTTTTAAATATCATAAGTACATTGGGAACTGATCACAGTAGCGCCATTATACTAAATTGCTTAACAGATCTACCCATAAGAAGTGAGACGTGAAGTAGGGATTTTCTAATTTATAGGCACTTCTCCTACAGTAGTTCTGCTTGCTACGTATCTTTGCACTCAGGGCCACAAAATAGGCTTAAGCTGGAAGAATGTAGACCTCCTAGATTAAGAAAATGAGACTAGACAGGGCTCACTACCCGTGATTACTCTTATAGGTAAGTGGTTCTAGAATATAGTTCTATAATAATAGTTATGTACCTAAGGATTGCTGTAGGCCCCTACTTCTTTGTTTCACGGTGGTGACGTTGAGAGTAAGGTCACTTGGATTTTGACCCCAGCGTGTTGCCAGAGCGCAAATCTTCATCAAGCATCAATGATGCTATTTGCTCGTCACTCAACATTTCATCGCTGCAAAACGAATTAGTTATCACTCAGACGCACTTCATGTGTCGCTATATGAATATTCAAGTTGAAATGGCATTGAATAAAACACAATTTTAATGATGGGGATGAATACCTAGACTGAGGATCTTCATTCGAGGAAGCACCCTCGTCAGTGCTGTACCGCGAAGTGCGAGAAGACGGTCTTTGGGGCGCAACAACTTTTCTTCTGCACGATTCCAAGCTACCCCTCCTTTCACTGATTGATGCTATGTTCAATTTCATGATACCCTACAAAAATTAAACAACTTGGAAAAAAGCATCAAATGTGATACTCTTAATGATGTGGGGTGTACTGTTACTGGAAATTGAATGTAGGTCAGTACATAGATGGTTTCATAGTTACCTGAGAGAACATTTCTTTGACTTTGCCCGTGCTGCCCGAGAACAAGGCATCAATACTCTGGCGCCGCCCAATCTGCCCCAGAGAAGAGGGTGATGCACTCTCAGGGTTTGCAGGGCTGGCTGGATCTCCTAACCTCGCTGCACCCTCAACTGACAAGGGTATATCCGACCACTCCTCATCAGTAACGACTGAAACATGATCAAACCTTATATTTATATGATGAAGTGAGTAATCATAAAGAGATGATAAAGTGAGTAATCAGCTCGTCGCATCCTCTCGGCCATTCAAAGTCGACTTTCCAGATCAATTTTACTTTCCATACCTGAAAAATGTATCTTCATTTTCTACCAGGTTGGAGATATACTTAGCAGCTCTGTGAAATAGGAGGCTGATCCAGCAACGATCTTTCTGTTGTTGCTTCTGCATCCACAAGATGCAGCTACGAACTTTGTTACTCGGGTGTCCTTATCAGACAAAACAACGGACCCACAGTTCTCCATTACCTTAATGTCCTGAGGCGAGAAGGACTTCTGCATTTGAACACACAACTTAGCCCAAAATGACCTAAATAAGCCCACTCAATCAAAACGTCGACTTAGCATATGAACTCAAGCTAATTTACCAGGCTGGCTTGAAGGGACTTTAGGTAGCAGATCGACGTTTTGTAAATATGTAGATGCGAAGCTTGGAGAATCTAGTGACACAGTGGTTGACGCTTCCATAGGAGAGAGCTGAGAACGGCAGGGGTCCATCGGAGAGACTTCTTCAGAACCAACTAATTTGCTGTAGTCCACCTAGAAACAGCGATCCAAGGCATTTCTGAATTTAAATGATACAGATCATTTGTATAGTATGTAATGACTACGAGGGAAATCAATTCCGAAAATAAGAAATGTATAGAAAAACGGACGAATTGATTAAGGGATATAGGACAGTTAGGGAAAGAACATCAAATATTGAGTTGGACAGTTTGTTTACCTGTGGGGTGAGTGGTGAGGTTTCTACGCGATCTGGAAGTCTAAGGTACTCATCATTGGGATAAGAGTCAGGAGATCCAGTTGATTCTAGAATCAGTCCGTAACATTAAGGTTCCATGTCGATTCAGAGGAAATTCGGTAACGTTACGAAGGATGCAATTCAAAAATCCAAAATACAGAAAAGAAAAGAATGAGAATATTTCAAACTCACCTGAAGAAGTAGTACTCGATGAGCCGTCAGGAGAGCCAGATCTGGGAGCCATCGATCTATTGAGTCCTTTTCTTGACTGAAGACAGTCATCATTATTAGGTGCAACGTTGAACATGGTACATGAATAAGAGTACCTACCATAACTCATGTCCACATTTTCTCCCACTCAACCGCAAATTTTTTGTTGAGCATTTCTCAATATTGGCAAAATCAATGATCATTGTGTCACTTCCTGTGAACTCGCTATTAGCTTATGAAAAATGCAGAATTGATGAGGCAACAAGTTTTAGATGCTAACGGATGATGAATGAGGGAGGCAAGTTATGGAGGGTAGCAGCTGCCAAACATATCTTTACTTATTCCTCTTCAGCAGCCATATTGTTTGTTGTGGAGTCAAGGGACAAGTGGAAATTTCTTGATAGTAAAATTATACCGTTGCTGGATGATAACTCAACTACAAAAATTAAAAAATTAGTCTCCTCACCTTGTGGATTTCGTTGGATATGGTTTCAAGGTTCTTCAAGGCATCAGCGTAAGTAGATTTCGCATTAAGAACTCTATTCTCCAACAGCACAATCTTCGCCTTCTGACCATCGAGTAGACCATTCAAATTTGCCTTAACCTCGTAGTACGGCCTAGTTGAGAGAAGGACCCATTATGAATATGTTGCTGATTGAATTTCGATTTGAATGAAGACAACTGTACAGGATTATGGATTACTTAAATTAGTACTATATCACAAGACCAAATGCAATAAAATTGATTGTGCTATAAAACCAGAAGTTCACAAATACTTAGATAGCTGTCAACCTACCTGAGTTGGAACCAAAACTGGATATTTCTGCATAATGCAAGTCTAGGGGAAGGCTTGTTTCCTTCCTCAAAACACCATAAGTTACAACAATGTAACAACACCGAAAAATATAGGTACACAAAACGACATAAATTTTGATCACAACTTACAGGTTGCAGTTGAAAAAGCGTTCACATGCGAGGGCCGAATCTATAAAAATTCAAAACAGTGTATCGATAGTGACACAGTCCACCGCAATATTGAAACACGAGGTGTAACAAAATAATGAAAAGTGTGAAAAAATCAAATAAAAAATTTACAAGAGTAAATAATACTAGAAGTAAGTGGTGTAGTTTGAAGAGAAATGCATCTCAAAAATGCATGTTATGTATGAAGGTCATCCAATAAATAAGGTCTCCAATGTGCTAGTGTTTGGAAAGAAGTTCTGATTTACCCCGCTTACCTGAGGCTCTTCAAAAGGTTTGTTTGGACAGTCAGTTCAGAACCAGTTTGGAATCGAACTAGTCAGAGACAGAACTAACTGGGGCGGGGATGAGAACCTTTCGGAACTCCCTAGTTGTCCATACGCCCATACGCGTTTAGAACCAATTCAGAACTACAACTGACACCTGCCCGTCATGTCCTTCGACGTGACAGCTAAAATGAAAGAAGAACAAGTCAGCAAACTTAACTTTCTGCTGATATCTTGTCAATATCAAATCAGGATATCCCAGGATTTTTTTTTTTTCGTATTTACTTCGTTGCATTTTAATCATCTATCAAAGAAGTACATAAGATTTGTTGTTGTTCTGATGTTGCTTAGGTACCTACCAAGGGTTTTTTTTCCTGCGTTTCTTTTACGAAATAAACTACCGCCAACAGAGCATATTTGGTTCTTTATGTTGCTCAAAGTATAAAGGTATTCTTGAACCCATTCATCATAATGAAATCGAAGGAAATTGGGCTGAAGATTCACAGGCGAGAATAGGACAATTCACGGCAAATTGCATAGTAGACAATCATGAATTATAGCAAAAACAAGATGAAACCATCTGCTTTATCAATGGAGTAATTAAAAAACAAAAATCACAACTACAAGAAATGAGGTTTTGTTGTGAACTTTCCAACAGGAACCGAATAGACTACACCAGTAGGCAGTGGCGGTTCCTGCCCCGAAACTCAGGGGGTGCACAGAGATCAGGAGAGGCTATGGAGAAGGGACAGAATAAGTGATTTTCTCTGCCAAATAGAAATTTCAACGATATGCAAATGGGATAAATCTTGGTAACTTTTTCATCTTAAAATTGCAAACGGTACTAAATACTTAGGTGCAATAGACACGAAACATGTCAGTTAGTCACTTCACACCCACAAAGCCAATCTACCTTCTCATAATAGTCGACATTAAAACTTACGGTACGAATCTGCACGGTTTCTGAAATCTGCATGGCAAATTTCAACGTATGCTGGAGTCCAGATAGAGACAGCAAAGGGCTGCCAGTTTCTCGAATGTCGCACTTTTCCACAATCGACAAACGCAAATAGTTTACTTTACTTTAATGTAAACTACTCATCGTACCTACAACACTCTAAGTACTCACAATACTTTGAACAAAACGGTGTGTACCTACTGAAACGGTAGTAAACCGAAAACGTAAAACGGAATTCCCTTATCAGGTTTGTTTGTTTATGGATGGACGGATGCTCTATGTAGGTTGCCAAGGAATTCCGTGATAGGCAATAACGAGAGGGGGGAGTCCCATTAGTTTGTTTGTTTACTCTACAAGGAAATCCGGATTGCAGAGCTCTCTGACGGGGGAGCAACGAACCAATGCTGCTCAAGACGACAAAATGTCCTGCTCTCTGGTTGGTCAATCTCACATGCCTGTCTCCCTCGAATGACGTCACCCTCCCCAGAAATGGTGCAAAGGAAAGTGATGCTCCTAATGGGTGTGATTGGTCAGAAAAGAGGGAGCTCCCGCCAGTTTTCGCGCGTAGATTCAACTAGCACAGTACCTATGATTGAGTCTTCTGTCACTAGCCAACTTACTCTTGAAAGGAAGAGGAACGAACTTTGAATTTTTTTTCTTTTTTTAATTGGCTGGGGGTGCACATGCGCCTATGCTCCTATCAGTAGTCGCCCCTGCCAGTAGGTACACATCAGTAGGTATAATCAGGATTAAATTTCTGTATTCTTCCAAGGTGCATTCGTCATTGGACGCTCACATAATAATTGTTTTAGGTACCTACTCTACCTCGACGGAATTATTCTACTCGTCCTCCTTACCTCTCAGTTTTTGATCACTCGTCGTGAAATGCACTTTCTCATAGAAGAACAAAAAATGCACAGTTAAAATCTCATGGATTCTCCAACGCAGAGCGGATAGTCAATTTTTACATTGAACACTGCAAACGCGATCTACGATTTGTTTGTGTTGATATGATCCCAAACTTGCAACCTCGAAAATCTGGTGCTAATTTTTGCACTTTTTCAAATACCATCCCTTCCGAACTCTAATTGCGATTGTATAATGCTCAGTAGCATTTTAAAGCAGATTGAATTTTTTACCGTTTTCGACCACCCAATCTGCAGGTTGAATGATAATGGAGATACAGCAATTTAAAAATTAGTATTTTTCCTAAAAGCGAAATTTTTGTGTCAAAGTAGTTTTGATCCTTCCATTTGCATTACTACTAAATTTAAAAAAATGTGAAGAGAGAGGTATTTGAAGTAAACCAGCTTCACATAAATACCTGTAGCAATCACAGTTTTCTCAACAAAAAATGAAAAGAAAAAAATAGAAAAAAAATTAGGAAAAAACAAGTAAAATTAACAAATTTTGTATATTAATGTATTTTGAAGGAACTATGGAACAATTTCAATGATGGTGCTCAATTTGATGAATATTTGGTAATCTTCTTGTCCGGAAAAATCACAACCTAGCTCTTATCAGACACAACTTTGTTGTTACCTCAAGAAAGTGAGAAGGCCAAGTGAGAAATCCATGGAGAGGGGGCTAAAAAAGGCAGTAGGGGGAAGTTCTGGACTAGTGGTTCTGAAAAAAATCTCGAACCGTCAGAACCAGTTCGAAACAGTCCTTGACTGGCTGTCCATACACCGAACTAAAAATCACGAACTGGTTCTGGCGCTGTCCATACGCCTCAAAAGGGGTGTGGTCAGTTCTGAACCGTTCAAGACTGCCTGTCCAAACAAACCTCTAACCAGCCTGCAGCACCCTCCATGCCTCCTCGCACATCCATAAAACATGAATCCGAGGGATGGCAACCCTGGGGCATGCTCACTGCTGGGTTTCCTGTTGTGCTGCACAATCGCGACATCGTCATTTCTAATAAAGCAACAGAGAAAAGCCGTAGCAAGACCCCAATAGGGTGTGCGCCTGGGTAGGAAAAACTGTTTATTGTTATTTTTAATCTAAGGTAGACCTCATTCTGAGAATTTTGGTACCAACCGAGACCTTCTAGCGTGTGTAAATCTTTTCCTATGAATGTTTAAAGTTTCGACCGTTTATGACGTCACAGTGGGCTGGGGGGTCTCGCCCAGGCGAGAGGGGCGCGTGACGTCATAAACGGTCGAAACTTTGAAAAATCATAGAAACAGATCTACTCATGCTAGAAGGTCGCGGTTGGTGCCACAATTATCAGGATGTAGTCTACTTTCGATTAAAAATCTAAAAACAATCAAGGCGCACCCCCCATTGTTGTACTTGGGATATTTTATCACTGCCAGTACTACGGAAAAATAGTTCCTCTCATAGAATCATGTGTTGACACCCAAAATGTATGCTTACCGTGGGAAAAGAGTAGAAATATATTCTGAAACATTTGTTTCATTTGTTGTTTAATATATTGGAGACTTTACTTATTGAGTGACCCTCGTACCATACTTAGTACCTGTCTTCCAATTTAACAATTTCATTTTTATAATTCTGGAAGATTATCTTAGGGAGACAAAATGGGCTATTTACAATGCAGCGTGTAGCAGAGCAGTAAAGTGAACAGTAAGTAATAGATAGTTTGTCAGGTAATGGATACAACTGGGGTCAATACCTATGCCATGTAGTGCTCGCTATAACTGATCGACATTTTACCGATCACAGCTTGGTTCATAATTTACCGTGTCATGATAACAAATCAATAAATAGTGACACTACTGAAACAAAGTGCAGCAAAACAATAAATAGGTACTTGTTTCAACAACATCTTGAAGCAGCAATCCTATAAGCAGCTTTGCATACTTGTTTTAAATTCAAGATACCAAGAAACAACTAATTGGCGATACAGCCAAATTACTCACTCACTAATCAATGTACGACATGAAGGAATTTAGAGCAAAACCAAAAGTGAAGGGAAACGTGTGAGTAATGGATGAGGTCTGACCTGGATTTTGAAATCACCTTCTTCAATTCCTTTTGAAGCTGAGTAACTTTGTTTTGGGCCACTTGGAGCGCTGCAGTAGCTCTTTGGTAGTGCGCTTCGCTTTGTGTCCGTTCAGATTCACAGTCGTTCACCTGAGGTCGTGAGTTGAACATTAGGCACAAAGAAATATCTTTGACAAATATATTATAAAACCAGATTACATAGGTACTTTTCTTGAGTTATCTTACCCTTATGGTGGCGTGATTGAGCATTTCTTGCCAAGCATGATCAAATGTCCTGCCCTCCATCGTGAGCCCCTCTTCAGCAAGGAAGACCATCTCTTTGGCGGCTGAATGGGCTGAGTTGGCTTTTTCAAGCCTAACTGCAGCTTTTTGAGCCTCGGCCTGGGCCTGTAACAATTGATCTAACATGTTAGATTCTAATCTAACAGATTTTGAACACACAATCTTCGTGAGCTATGTGATTTTACTTACCTACTTTAGTGATTTGTTCGACATTATACTTTGTAGATATATGTACCTACCCACAGTATGAAAAATAAAATATAATATCATATAATTAAGTATCACATGTCGTGCTAAGAGTTGGGAAACGTTGAAAAGATGGTAGAGCGCACTGGAAGAGTGGATTCTATCCACATCACTGTACAGGGTGTAACAGCTATGTTCCTGCCATACCCTAGGGATTGATTCTACAACTAATTTGTGACTTTTTTTGTAACCCCCTTAAAATCCAACTTTTTTCACTTTTAAGATTGTTTTCGTGTTTTCGACCTTGTATCATTAAAATGTTAATAACTCATTCAATTTACTAGATAAAATCAAATTTGACGATACCATTGGAAAGAGCGTTAAATTTCCTATTTCCTTGATGGAGAGCCAACGTTTTTTAAATAGGCAAAACGGGTGAAAAATGAACTTGAAGAGGAAAAATGGTCAAATCCTGGAAATCTCAACTTTTTTCAACCGCTCAGAAGTCCCTGCTTTCTAGCGTGTAAATGCTTGCCTGTAAGCCTAAAAGTTGACCCAAAAGCTCAGCTTTCCAACGGTATGGTCAGAATTGTTTCCAATATTTTTATTAGTGGAGAAAACCGCGCTTCAATGAGAAAAAACGTGATTTTTTTTTCAACGAAATCGACGGTTTGACGGGAGGATTTGGGGTTGGATGGAGAGCGAGAGGAGCGGCGGCGGAGGAGACCCCCGAATCCTCCCGTCGATTTCATTGAAAAAAAAGTAAATCTCGGTTTTTCTCATTCAAGCGTGGTTTTCTCCACTTATAAAAATATTGGAAACAATTCTGACCATACCGTTGGAAAGCTGAGCTCTTGGGTCAACTTTTAGGCTTACAGGCAAGCATTTACACGCTAGAAAGCAGGGACTTTTGAGCGGTTGAAAAAAGTCGAGATTTTCAAGATTTGACCATTTTTCCTCTTCAAGTTCATTTTTCAACCGTTTCGCCTATTTAAAAACTTTGATTCTCCATCAGGGAGATAGAAAATTTAAAGCTCTTTCCAATGGTATCGTCGAATTTGAGTTTATGTAGTTAATTGAATGAGTTATTAATATTTTAATGATACAAGGTCGAAAACACGAAAACAATCTTATAAGTGAAAAAAGTCGGATTTTAAGGGGGTTAAAAAAAGTCACAAATTAGTTGTAGAATCAATCCCTAGGCTATGGCGGGAACATAGGTGTTACACCCTGTATAATATGACCATTTAGTACACGAATAGTCTTGCAGTAAAACCCTGACATGAAAAATTAAGACGTGGGTCATTTTCCCAGAAAGGGCCAATCGTTGTCCAGAGAAGATTCCGAATGCCCATTTATGATTTAGGCGTTTAAAAAAAATTCTCCATTAACTGGGTTTGTTCGGTGAGGCAGTCCCGGGCAGTCCAGGGCTGACCACGCCCACTTTTGGCCATTCGGAGAGGACCAGTGTAGTCCCGGACGAGAGATTTGCCGTTCGGAGAGGCAGTCCAGGGTAGTCCAGGGTCGTCCGAACTTACTCCAGATTTCAGCGAGAGTAACGAGTCCGGCGCATGCGCATTGCACTTTTTTCTCCCGCTCCTCACCTCTCGGGTTCCTCCGCTCCTCCTCTCCGCTCCTCATCTTTCGAGAATTCAGAAGTTTTTTGATAATCCAATTATGATGTCGGCTGATTCTTCTGATTGCGAAAGTGACGTGATGAGTGTGGTTTATTTTTTTGGACGATGATGTCGAAGACATTTTCATTATCGAATTGATTTATCGGAGATTGAGGCTGAAGAACCAAAGCTACATTCAACAAGTTGTGTTGGAATTTGATGATCAACACTTCGTAGAGTAGCTGGTACGAACACTCCCTCGATTTTTCTGCTCAAGCAGGTTTGTCATCTTTCAGTTTTCCTACTGTCGATACATACTTACATCAAACTATAAAAATATTCATTCTGTTCATTATTTCATAATATTGTCCACTTATAGGTCCATACGGAAAGCTGAGTGCCCAACATCGGAGTTCTGATATTTTTGTGGCCTACCTACCTACTGTGGGCACCAAACTGCGTCGTTCTGGAATGTTGCTGACCGCTTCGACCTAAATATCTCTTAGCACATGTGGAATAAGAAAAGTGGAATTGAAAACTAGTATTGTAAAGTAACAGTAATTATATTAACATCTATTCATAAAACAATTAAAGACCCGGAACTTTGAAATTGAGTATGAGTAGCTTGGGAAATACGATTTTGGTAAAGAAGCATAAATCTGTAAATACGTTCAATTTATTTTCGTAATTTCGTTACCATTGTTCTGTCTCTATTTGAAATTATACCCATCGATCAAGTCGAAAGCGTTTTACTTTCAATTTTCTTTAAATACAAGCGTCTTGTCGAAAATGGCCTTCCCTTTTGTATGACTGTACCTACCTGTACCTACTCTTAAGAAAGCTTCACTTGGTAAAAAGGGTGGTTTAAGACACCTCTTCGAAGAATTGGTAGCAATGGAATCATCTCATCAATTCACAGTAAGTAATTTTGTACTACTTGTGTAAAAATTCGTTAATTCGTAACCCATAACTTCAGCTCGTAACTTAACTTCAATTTAAAGTAGTTTTACGAAGCTCCAGTCGCAGTTTCCATTTGGGGGAATAGGAAACTTTAGAAATAGGCAAATTTGGAAATAGGCAGCTAACCTCATTTTAGAAGCATTTATTATTCCTATACAAAAAGGAGTAAAATCAAGTATTAATAAATACGTCTATAAATTAATAAATCTTAAAATAAAATCGCAATAAATTTCACATCTCTCTGGCATGGATATTTTATACGTATGAAATATCCATGCTTCCAGTGCTGTCCCGTGTGCGTTCGGACAACACCGAATCTCGGACAGTCCAGGGCGACTCTGTGACGTCACGAGTCCTGGACTGCTCCAGTCCTGGACCGTCCAGGACTGCCTGACCGAACGAACCCACTATCAACTTTGTTCTACTTCGGGCAATCAATAAAATATGCACTTATTCACGCTAAAATATAGAAATTAAAGTTTAAACTACTAAATGTCCAGTAATCTGCCATGTCCGGACCCCTAGGTAGTCAACTTTGCTTGAACACTGTGAATCACCTATGAAAGCAGCGGCCTGAATCTGTAGTGATTCTTTATTGCATATACCTAGAAATGAAAAAAATGGGTTTGCAGATTTTTTCAGAAGCAAATAAAGCGAGCAGGAGGATAAAATGAGCTTGTCCGGAGGTTTCTGTCTTTAATCTGCCTTTTTTGTGTTTTCGTATTTTGGCGGCTTATTATCGTTTCCCGCGGTTTTACTACCACTGTAAGAGGCGAGGTTAGTCGTTAGGTTATCAAAGAAAGCGGCGGGAATCGCATTTCTTCTATGTGGAGGCGTGCACAAGTGGTTTCAGTTACAAAAACGTGGTGTCACAGTCACCGTCTGTCTTTCATCTGCCCTCTGTGAAACGGTAAGAAATCAAAATTATGTTTTCTTTTTGGTCTCTAGTTCTTGTTTCAACTGAGCTGGTTCCAGCGATATGGTTACACTTCAGCAGAACAGCACCAGAATGCAGGAAAAGCTGAAAAACCTAAGTGCCACCCAGGAACTTGTGTCTTTCATCTGCCGGTGATGGTGGCAGATAAAAGACCTTTTGGACAGATGAAAGACTTTTTTCAAGTTGTTAACGATTTAATTTGAATTTTCCTTTGCAATTTAAAAACTTTACATTTTTCGACCTCAAAACTGTAGTCAACAACCGTAAAAATCCCCTGGTACCAAGTTTTGGCTCAAAAACCCGATAAATTGAGATTACTTGGTTACTTTCGGAGGTTTCTAGGTTGCTATTAGAAAAACCGCGTTCCACGTTGGTTTAACCCTTTTCTACACCTGCGTCCCGCCCTGGTTCAATTTTTGGAATAACTCCCAGTTCTCGCTCCTCATGGAGATGGGGTTCCGAGTATTCTCCTTTATGCAGAAACCACACCAATAGGTTTCTTTCTATAGGTTTTCTTCTTTAATTTTTAATTAATTAATTAAGCGTCCCACTGTGTGTTCTTTCGTCGAAATTCAATCAGTATGGTGTGAGGTTAATCCCTGAGTTTTGGCAGAACTTGAGTCGAACTTTAAGTTTTCTGAAATCTTGGGATACCGATTGTCCCTTTCTAGGAAAATGACCCACGTCCATGCTTTCCTAAGGGCTAAGGAACGTCTCTCATTACGATCTGATAGTGAATTAATTTACAGCTAAGGCTATTCATATACGTGTTACTAAAGAATAACGATTCATCGGTATTAACACGATCACAAATTTCCTCCCACCACTTCTTAATCCTAGCATCAGAAGAAGAGAGAATGTAGTGGGTACTACACCAACAAATTAATAACAACTGTATCCCAAGATCTATTGTTTGAATTAGGTACTACAAAAAAAAAAAAACATGAATATGAAAATTACATCCCGAACCTGTTTGGCCTGAATCCTCGCCGCGTAGTATGGGCGAGCCTTCTCCACGGCTGAAGGTCCCAAACGAGTGCAGAGGCTTTCAGTCTCAACCATGGACTGGCGAAGCATTTTGTGAAAAGTTGCTCGAGTCTCCTGAATTCGTGGAAACGACACAATTATAACGGCGAACTGAGAGGACAGTATAGTTATCTACAAATTGGATTTGAGACTGAGGCAGAGTGGTCTGAAAAACTTGTTTGATGCAGGAAGATTTTTAAAGTCTAGTATTTAACACTGATCCATGGTAAGAGTACACACCCATTTTTGCTACGAGCACATAAATATACCTCCTGTAAAACCGACTTCGGACCATTTCCTTTTTCCTCCTTCCATGCCATTGAAGTTGTAATCAATAATATGGACACCTAACAGAGCGTTAATGATGGAAATGTTTCTAACATTCTTCGTTTTCTAGATTAACCCATTTCTTGGACCTATAGGTATCCTTTGAATGTTAAGATGACACCTCCCTGCTGTAGACTAAAAATCAGGTAAAGTGGTGAGGTAAAAAAAAACAAAAACATATAAAGGAGCAGGACTTTAGAAATGAGTCCTCAAGGAAGAGAGAGCACAGATTCTCAACTTACATCGAGCTCCACCTCCAGTTTATTGATGTCATCTGTAGCTGAGTTGAGCCTTTCAAGTTCGACCTAAAAGGATTAAAAATCAAACTAGAAGAAGCACGTAGGTAAATATACAAGTAAAATAGATATTTTAGGGTTGTTGGGGTAGGGTAATAGAGGGTGTTTTTATCTCTTCGGAGCCCTTCTTATCCCTATCCAAGTCAAGGTCATGCGTCCCCGTCGCACAACCCGGGCCCCCTGGGATAAATAGAGGTGGTCCTATTAGGTTTCCCTGATGGACCCCTCTTGAAGTTCCAGGGGTGGCTGAATGACCCTCTGGCGATTAGGGAGGGGACCCCTGTCAACGGGTTCCCTGACCCTCCATAAATGAAGCGCCCCCCGTTATGGAAGACACCACAGAAATGCCTCATAACCCCCGCCAGCCCATTGGCTCGCGGGGTATTAGGGGAGGCGCTCAGAGGCGCCCCAGGCAGGGGCGTCGGCCATCCTCACCCTCTTCCTCTTCCACAGCCTCTTTGAACCACCAGTGTGCCAATTGTGAGCGGGCGTTCACTACCAGGTCTGGCCTTGGTCTCCACGTCAGACGGAAGCATCCTGTAGCTGCTAATGCTGCTATTGATATTGAACGAATACAGCACAGGTATGCTTCCGAGGAGTTGCGCAGGATGGCGGCAGATGAGGCGGTGGCTGTGCGCAATGGGGTACGTAATATTAATGTTTATCTGAATGAACGTTTTCCCACGCGCACAGTCATTGCCATCAAGAACATCCGCCTGAGGCCCCACTATAAGCAGCTTGTCCAGGAAGCTATCCTGGCAAATAGCAGTGGGGCTTCTCCCGCATCTCCTATTGCTGATGTGGAGCAGCAGCCTGCCATTCAGTATCCCTCCCCCGGGACCTCCGGTCTTCTTGCCGATCTGAAGACCGAAGTCTTGAGGCTCGGGGGGCAGGTAGGTCGTATTGAAGGCTATGAAAGCACCTACCTGCAGGATCTGGTGAGGCGGGCTGCTGAAGGGCTGGATAACCTAGAAGATGAGGTTGCAGCCTATTTAGGGAGAATCTTCCCGCGGGTTGGGGATGTGACCGTGACGCAGCACCAGGGGGGACCACCTCCCAGAGTGGTGTTGCGTGGAGGTCGCAGAGCAGCTAAACAAGCGAGACGGCGGGAGTACCACCGGGTTCAGAGTTTGTGGAGGAAGCATCCGGCGCGTGTGGCTGCGGAGGTACTGGAGGAGCCTGGGGAAAATCAAGTTCAACCCCCTCTCCAGGAGTTTGTGGATTTCTGGGAACCACTTTTGAGTGCTCCCAGTCACGACCCTGGGGAGCGTGTGGTTCCCCCAGTCTCCACCAGGGATTCCTTGCGCAGCATAATGTGCTCGCCGGTGCTGTCTGACGAGGCACACAAGTGCCGTGTCAAGAACTCCACTTCCGCTGGACCCGATGGTGTTTCTGCCCGACGCTGGAATAAAGCACCAAAAACGATTAAGCTGCTCATCCTCAACCTGCTCCTCCTTGCGGGAAGACCCTCGAAAGCGTTAACCCGTACCCGGTCCGTGTTTATCCCCAAGAAAGGGGGAAGTGGGCCTGGAGGCTATCGACCGATCTCTGTGTCCTCGGTAGTCTTCCGCCACTTCCAAAAAGTACTGGCATCTCGCCTCCAGGTGGCTGGTGTCATTGGTGATGTCCAGAGAGCGTTCCGGTCAGCGGATGGCACAGCGGAGAACCTTACAGTTCTCCAAACTGTCATCTCGCTGGCCCGTATTAAACGCCGGCAATTACATCTCGCCGCTCTGGACGTCGCTAAGGCCTTTGACACAGTCAGTCACCTTGCCCTGACCGATTGCCTTCGTGGTGTCGGGGCCCCATCTCGGTTAATCGAGTATGTGGCCTGTCTGTACCAGGAAGGCGTGACGGTCCTCGAGGCAGGAGGTGAGGTATCAGGGGATATACGGATCGGGCGTGGGGTACGCCAGGGGGATCCCCTATCGCCACTCCTCTTCAACCTGGTCGTGGATACGGCCTTGGGTAAGCTGCCCACAGAAGTAGGGTTTGATCTCGCCCCTGGGGTGCGAGTAGGAGCATTGGCATTTGCCGATGATGTTATCCTACTCACAGAAACCCGTGAGGGCTTGCAGATCGCCCTCAATGCATTTGCTAAGCAGCTAGCCAGGTGTGGACTTGTGGTTAACCCCGATAAGTGTGGGTCGGTCTCCTTGGTCCCGTCGGGTCGCCAGCATAAGGTGAAAGTTGTGGATGGGGGTTTTGTCGTAGGACAATCCCCCATTCCATCTCGATCCGTGCTGGAGGTTTGGCGGTACCTTGGAGTCGACTTCATGGGGGTGGCCACCATTACTACCAGCTGTGTGGACCTTGGTAGAGCGCTAGCTCGCGTTACCAAGGCTCCATTGAAGCCACAGCAGAAGCTGCGCCTCCTCCGCACGTACTTACTGCCAAAGCTAACCTATGGGTTAGTCTTTGGCAGGCTTACGGCGGGGAGGCTGCAACAATTAGATCGAGAAGTTCGCTCTGCTGTGCGCTCTTGGCTGAAGTTCCCTCCTGGTGTCCCAAGTGCCTATTTTCACGCACCGGTCAAATCCGGTGGGCTTGGCATTGTGTCTCTCTCGGCATGTATCCCTTCACTGCGCCGCCGGCGCCTGCTAGCCCTTCAGGGGTCGAGCTGGGAGGTCGCCCGTGCGGCTGCTGATCTTGATTTTGTCAGGCAGCAGTTAGCATGGTGCGACCGAGCAACACCATCTGCTCCAAAACCCAGTTCGTCTGCTGAGTTCGCTGCTGCGCTGCATGAATCAGTGGATGGTAAAGAACTCCGACAGTGCTCCGAAAGCCTTGTCTCATCCCAATGGGTAGATTGGGCTTCGGAGGGCATTGGGGCCCGCGACTACCGACACTTTCACGCCATCCGCGTGGCATCTTTGCCAACTGCGGTGCGGTGTTCGAGAGGTAGTCGCGGGACAACGCTACCCCTTTGCCGTGCCTGTCGGAGTGGAAATGAACACCTGTATCATGTGGTGCAGCAGTGTCCACGAACTCATGGGGGCCGCATCCTACGTCATGATGCGGTCGCCAAGCAGATAGCAGGTGCATTGTCATCTAGCGGCTGGGATGTTGAGAGGGAGAGATTGTATCACATGCCAAGTGACCAGGGTAAGAAGCCCGACATTGTTGCTGTCAAGCCCGACCAGTCTTGCATTATCCTGGATGTCCAAGTTGTCAATGGCAGCTTGGACATGGAGCAGACTTGGCGGGCCAAGATAAGGAAATATGACACAAATGATTTACGGCAAGCAGTGTCGGAGCTAAAAGGAGTGGCACCCAACAACATCAGGGTGACGGCTGCAACCTTGTCATGGCGCGGTGTGTGGTGTGGGAAAAGTGCCACGGAGTTGCGCGAGTTGGGCATCTCAGTAGGCGTACTCCGTGGTATCACCACCCATGTCCTGCTCGGCTCATATTTGAACTGGTGGTCGTTTTATAGAGGCACTTCCCTTCATCCTTCTCTCCCACCCCCACCTTCCTCATCTTCCCTCATCCCTAGGGCCGGCGTCGGGTGAGTCCTGGGCGTCCTCCCCATTATTTTATTTATTTATTTATTTTATTTTTATGGCGTGCCCCCTCCGTCAAAAAAGACATTTTGTCTTTGAGGGGAGATTATAAAAAAAAAAAAAAAAAAAAAAAAAAAAAAAAAAAAAAAAAAAAATGTGCACAGGTAGCTAATGGAAATTGTGTAAATACGCGGGATATAGTATACGCACTTTAAGGTTAAATTGAACTGAATTTAGAGGTGATATATTCATAAAATTTATTGAACAGGAGCATGTAGTCAAAATAATGCATGATAGCTCAGTACGTGATGATAGTTGCACCTCTCTTCCTCCTTATGATTGTAATTTACATATCCCAGCTGTTACTCTACAGGATTCCATATATTTTATACGCACTTTATGGTTAAATTGAACTGAATTTAGAGGTAATGGATAGGTATATTCATAAAATTTATTGAACAGGAGCATGTAGTCAAAATAATGCATGATAGCTCAGTACGTGATGATAGTTGCACCTCTCTTCCTCCTTATGATTGTAATTTACATATCCCAGCTGTTACTCTACAGGATTCCATATATTTTATACGCACTTTATGGTTAAATTGAACTGAATTTAGAGGTAATGGATAGGTATATTCATAAAATTTATTGAACAGGAGCATGTAGTCAAAATAATGCATGATAGCTCAGTACGTGATGATAGTTGCACCTCTCTTCCTCCTTATGATTGTAATTTACATATCCCAGCTGTTACTCTACAGGATTCCATATATTTTATACGCACTTTATGGTTAAATTGAACTGAATTTAGAGGTAATGGATAGGTATATTCATAAAATTTATTGAACAGGAGCATGTAGTCAAAATAATGCATGATAGCTCAGTACGTGATGATAGTTGCACCTCTCTTCCTCCTTATGATTGTAATTTACATATCCCAGCTGTTACTCTACAGGATTCCATATATTTTATACGCACTTTATGGTTAAATTGAACTGAATTTAGAGGTAATGGATAGGTATATTCATAAAATTTATTGAACAGGAGCATGTAGTCAAAATAATGCATGATAGCTCAGTACGTGATGATAGTTGCACCTCTCTTCCTCCTTATGATTGTAATTTACATATCCCAGCTGTTACTCTACAGGATTCCATATATTTTATACGCACTTTATGGTTAAATTGAACTGAATTTAGAGGTAATGGATAGGTATATTCATAAAATTTATTGAACAGGAGCATGTAGTCAAAATAATGCATGATAGCTCAGTACGTGATGATAGTTGCACCTCTCTTCCTCCTTATGATTGTAATTTACATATCCCAGCTGTTACTCTACAGGATTCCATATATTTTATACGCACTTTATGGTTAAATTGAACTGAATTTAGAGGTAATGGATAGGTATATTCATAAAATTTATTGAACAGGAGCATGTAGTCAAAATAATTCATGATAACTCAGTATGCGATGATAGTAGCACCTCTCTTCCTCTTTATGATTGTAATTTACATAACCCAGCTGTTACTCTACAGGATTCCATATATTTTATACGCACTTTATGGTTAAATTGAACTGAATTTAGAGGTAATGGATAGGTATATTCATAAAATTTATTGAACAGGAGCATGTAGTTAAAATAATTCATGATAGCTCAGTATGTGATGATAGTTGCACCTCTCTTCAATATTTGGTTGTAATGTACATATCCCAGCTGTTGCTCAACAGAATTCCGTAGTTAGCAAAAAGCTTACCTTAACTCGGGGATCTACTTGCTGCTCTTTGTCAGATTCGCACCTTCGAAGAATCATGCGGAGAGGATTTTAGAGTAACCGAGCATTATCCCGATTCACACTTGCTTTGATTATCATTGCAGATATTCATGGTAAACAAATTTTAAAAACCAACCAACTAGGGGATTTCTCTAGAGTTACGGCTGAAATACTGGTAAATGAGTGATGCAGTGCACAAAAGTAGCTGTCAGAATCAGCTGCAGTTGAGAGCGCGCAATCGCGGCATCGCGCACCTTGTCGTTCAATGTTATCTCTGTTATCAGTGAGTAGCAGTTCTTGTAGCAGCTCTTACCCCCAGTTCCAATGTTCCAAACGTAGATTTTCGATGTTGCTTGTCGTTACTTCCGAGTTGGAAGACACCCCTTTTGAACTTATCGCGAAATTATCTCTTTTTATGTCAGTTATCTTCTATCTTCATCAAATTTATTTCTCCTCCCACGAAACTGTGGTTTTGGACGACCTCCGACACATCCTAGAAGTGTAAAATGGGCCGGAATTGAAGTGTGTTGTGGGTTATTTAGTCTACGCAAGCATCGAGAATCAATCGGTTGTCAGTGATAGTGATACCACCTCTCGTCGCCTACGACGGATTTCACTCATTTGGTAGTCCGGATCACCGAATACGGTTTGTAAAGATTGATATCACCTGGTAATTACAATATTTAGTTAACACCGACTAGTCGTAAAGTACATCTTCCACCATGCCCGCCGTCAGAGGGGATGGTATGAGAGGCCTGGCGGTCTTCATATCTGATATCAGAAATTGTAAGAGTAAGGAAGCAGAGGTAAAGAGGATCAATAAAGAGTTAGCCAACATCAGAAGCAAATTCAAAGGCGATAAGACTCTCGATGGATACCAAAAGAAGAAATATGTTTGTAAATTGTTGTTCATTTTTCTTCTGGGTCATGATATTGATTTTGGCCACATGGAGGCTGTCAATCTCCTTTCCTCAAACAAGTATTCTGAGAAACAAATCGGATACCTTTTCATATCGGTGTTAGTTAATACTAACAGTGAACTCATCAACTTGATTATCCAAAGCATCAAGAATGATTTGGCGTCCAGGAATCCGATTCATGTAAACTTGGCTATGCAGTGCATCGCCAATATTGGCAGCAAGGAAATGGCTGAAGCCTTCGGTTATGATATTCCCAAACTTCTAGTTTCTGGTGACACGATGGACGTTGTCAAACAGTCAGCTGCACTTTGCTTGCTGAAATTGTTCAGAACCTCCCAAGAAATCATTCCTGGCGGTGAGTGGACATCAAGAATCGTTCACCTCCTGAACGACCAACATCTTGGCGTCGTCACTGCAGCTGCCTCTTTGATTGATGCTCTCGTCAAAAGGAATCCCGATGAGTACAAAGCTTGCATCAGCTTGGCAGTCTCTCGATTGAGCAGGATTGTCACGTCTAGCTACACTGATCTCCAAGACTACACCTATTATTTTGTTCCTGCGCCTTGGCTGTCTGTAAAATTGCTTCGTTTACTCCAAAATTATACTCCCCCCGAGGATCCAGGGCTAAGAGGTAGATTGAACGAGTGTCTGGAAACCATCTTGAACAAGGCTCAAGAGCCTCCAAAATCCAAAAAGGTTCAGCATTCTAATGCCAAAAATGCTGTTCTTTTCGAAGCTATAAGTCTCATTATTCACCACGATAGCGAGCCCAACCTGCTCGTTCGTGCTTGTAATCAGCTCGGGCAATTTTTGTCTAATAGAGAGACAAACCTTCGATACTTAGCTCTGGAGTCCATGTGTTTACTTGCAACCTCAGAGTTTAGCCACGAAGCTATCAAAAAACATCAAGAAGTAGTGATTCTATCTATGAAAATGGAAAAAGATGTGTCTGTGAGGCAACAAGCTGTTGATTTACTGTACGCTATGTGTGACAGAAGCAACGCCGAAGAAATTGTTCAGGAAATGTTGAACTATCTTGAAACTGCAGATTACTCGATAAGGGAAGAAATGGTCTTGAAGGTGGCCATTTTAGCTGAAAAGTATGCTACTGATTACACGTGGTACGTGGATGTTATCTTGAATCTCATCAGAATAGCAGGTGATTACGTTTCTGAAGAAGTCTGGTACAGAGTTATTCAAATAGTCATAAATCGTGACGACGTTCAGGGATATGCTGCGAAAACTGTCTTTGAGGCGTTGCAAGCACCTGCTTGCCATGAAAATATGGTTAAAGTTGGAGGATACATCTTGGGAGAATTTGGTAATCTCATTGCTGGCGATCAAAGATCTGCTCCAATTGTGCAATTCCAGCTTCTTCATTCGAAGTATCATCTTTGTTCATCCATGACTCGTGCTCTGCTCCTCTCCACGTATGTGAAATTCGTGAATCTTTTCCCAGAAGTCAAATCTGTAGTACAAGATGTTTTCAAGCAAGACAGCAATTTGAGAAGTGCTGACGCTGAACTTCAGCAAAGGTCGTCTGAATATCTCCAGCTTAGTATTATTGCATCGACTGATGTGTTGGCGACGGTGTTGGAAGAGATGCCTTCATTCCCTGAACGAGAGTCCTCAATCCTTAATGTGTTGAAAAAGAAGAAACCAGGGCGTGTTCCAGAAAATGAAATTAGACCAGCTAAGGGTGCACCGTCTTCTGAATCGAGCGTGAGCCACTCTACTGCCAATTCTCATGTGGCAGCAGTGAGTTCAGCTGTTTCAGCAGATCTTCTTGGGCTCTCCACGCCCCCATCAGCTGCTTCTTCTAACGTTGGTGTGTTACTGGATGTACTTGGAGACAACTCGTTTGCTGGTTCAGGTCAGCAATCCTCAACAGCAGCTCCTCAACAAAACACGTACAATCCGAAGAAATTCGTCTGCAAGAACAACGGCGTGTTGTTTGAAAATGATCTCCTCCAAATTGGCGTGAAATGCGAGTTCAGGCAACATTTGGGAAGGCTCGGGCTGTTTTATGGAAACAAAACATCGTTTCCTCTTCAAAACTTCAGCACCGCCATTGTTCCTGGTGAGTGGGCGAATAAACTCAACGTTCAAGTCAAACCCGTTGATTCCATACTTGAAGCTGGCGCCCAAATACAACAAATGATCAACGGCGAATGCACAGAAGATTACAATGATGCACCTTCGTTGAATATTTCGTTCATTTACAATAACGTACCTCAAAAATTGACAATAAAGCTTCCCATGTTCTTGAACAAATTCTTCGAACCAACGGAGATGAATGGAGAATCATTCTTCGCAAGGTGGAAGAACCTCGGTGGAAATCCTCAAAAGTCTCAAGTGATTTTCAGAGCGACTCAAGGAATGGATTTGACCGCTGCTCGAACCAAACTTATGGGTTTCGGAATGGCGCTTCTGGATAACATCGATCCCAATCCAGATAACTTCGTATGTGCCGGCATTGTGCACACAAGTACAGCGCAGATCGGCTGCTTGCTTCGTCTAGAGCCTAACAAGCCAGCTCAGATGTACCGCCTCACAGTTCGCTCTAGCAAAGAGTCTGTGTCTCAAGAAGTGTGCGAGCTCCTCAGCGACCAATTTTAATATGCTTGAAGAAAATTAGCTTCCCCATCAATATATTATCGTTACTGCTTCTCATATAATAGGCATTGGCTGTCATATATCGAATCAAGAATAGCACAATGTAGGTACCCCTTGTAACTCGTATTTTATGTGTATAGAACGTTATTAAATCTAAATGATAATTTGTAAGGCATTATACTATGTTATATATTGATGTATGTATTGTACCGATATTATTCGTTTTATTATACTGATTCATTTAGATTTTAGAATGATCCCTAAAAATGGGTTGCAATTGATATACTCTCTCAGAACTATACATACACATGTGCAAAATGAAATCATAATATATATTATATTAAAATTATCTATTACAACATATGCTTTCATTTAATTTCCTCGAAAAATTGTTATATTACTTGAGGGTATTGAACTAATTACTTCAGATTATATCCTACATTTATTGGTACTTATTTCGCATTGGGTATATTGAATATTAGTTCATTTTCTCAGAAATCGATAATTCAAACAACGGTAGGAAGGCACATTGTTTTTCTCAGTGAATGGAAAAATATGCTCACTTCAAGTTTGTAATTTGAACTCATTTAGATTAGGTATTAGGAACAACAGATTAGAAAAATTAAGGAATTGGCTTAAAGACTGTGTTGGATCAACTGAATCGGTAATTTGATACGTTTCAACGAGGATTTGTCAAGAAAAAAAGCTGTGTATTTTGACAAGAAATTAATTTTTCATCAAAATACGATTGAAGTGTGACATTTATTGATGAATTTACAGCTGGAGAAAAGGTTTGTGCAGCATGAGTTAATGAGCGATTTCAAGAAACTCTTTCAGTTAAAGCAATGGTTGAAAACGCTGCAAATTATTACACATAGGTTTATTATTTTTCTTTATAGATCACTCGTCTGCAAAGAACTCGGCTTTGCCATTGTCACCACCAACCAACTTGAAGAAAAACATCGATTGCATTTCGGTCAGCTAAAATTTGAACGGAGATTAGGCCTCTTTTGCGATTCACACTCGTGTTTCTGATTTATCGTAAGTCCAACCCTTAAATGGGGTATTTCAGTCAATTTTTTTTTTCAAAAGAGTATGGCTCAGGAATAACGGTAATCGGGTCTGTTCGTCGAGAAATTTTTTTTTTTAAATCAGAGAAGCTAAGGAAAGTTGAAGATTTGAATGGTGTGTCATAGCTAGCCAATCGTGACGTAACTAGCCAACTGTCTTTGAAAAAAGTATCCACGCACAGAGAAGCGATGAAACCCTTGGAGGACCTCTTGGATACTACAAAATACTACTCACACACGCGCGAGGCATAAGTGTGTGTGTGTGTTAAGGGAGGCCCGCCTTTTTTTCAAACGTTTGATCTCTTTAATTAATTTTTGTACCACATGTTATAGTATCATTGGGCTTAAAGTTGGAGTATATAGGTTTTCAAGGGTGCTGAATTCAAATTTGAGGTCAAAAACCTGAATTTCCGACCCACTGAAATACCCCATTCTCGTAGGGAGCGAACAGTTTGTCCTACAAAGCTCCGCGTGGTCTCAAAAACTTTTTAAAATTCTATACAATCTTAAATTGATGGAAAAACAATACCTTTACATCAAAATGTTTTGAGTTAGGGCGCTTTCAAAATTTCAACCCTTAGAAGTGACCTACATCAACCAAAAGCCTCGGGTCACAAACAGATCCCAAATGGAGTACACTTACCAAATTTCATCAAATTCAGTCAATTTTCATCACAATTAGTCAAATTTTATTCGATTTTTGGATTCTACGTAGGTAGGTACCTTGAAACGTAAACCATCAAATTTTGAGGGGGTGCTAAAAAAAAAATTTTCTTGGTCGATTCCAAAGGTTCATTATTGAAAATAATAAACCAAAAAGACTACCTATGTAATATTACCAACACATGGTGTTCATTTTCTCTAAAAGGTTACTACAATGAATGCTTGAGTTAACTTGAGGTACCTAGGTGGGTAGAATAGGTCAGTATGATCTAAGGCCTAGGGAAATAATTCATGGTTTTTGGCTGGTCAAATGTAGAAAGATAAGAGACAAAATAGCTTTAAATTCGTTTTATTAGAAAATATAATTTTGCTGTGAAGCTAAAAATTTTGAGTTCATAGCGATACCGTCATTTCCACTGAAAATTCCTCTATACCTAAAAGGGACGGAACATCAATGAAAGGAACCGATCAGTCGGGAAAAAACTTACAGTAGTGCTCCTCTTCATTCCCTTACCTGGTTTAGGTAGGTAATGTGATTTCTTAAGTGTCCCGGTTAAACTTATGAAATTTGTAATTTATTAAACTCAAACTGGTCGTAAAATGATTAAAACTGAAGGAAATTTGTATCATCAAATAAAATCAGTTGCAGAACTTGTTTTAAATCGGTTGAAAAAATAGGTAGGCACCTACCTACCTTACTATTTACTAATATGACCATTGTACATACCATTAGTAGATATTATATAGGCATATAAGCCCTGATGATATTAGTTAAGAAAATGGAGTCATTTATGTGACAAGAAATTGGAGACCTTCTGGTTCAGTGAGGAACTGGGGGGCACAGTATTGATTTTAGACAATTGTCGTCATCCATGGAAAAAGCTCCATCCACAAACATTATGTCTGTTCAACAAACAGCCAAAAATACTCTTTTATCACTATGGATACTTCTTTGATAACACGAATAGTGTCCATGAACGTATAAGTACCTGCGACAGTTGAACGGCGAAATATCAGTTCATTCCACGCAGTTTTACCAACCGATCCGTTCAAAAACTCCCCGAAACCTTCCAGTTCCAGCAGAACTGGACTCCAGTTCCAAACTTTGGTGGGAGAAAAGAAGCATCGTCGTTCGAGATTAGAGTCAGTTCCCGTCACTTCTTGGTCTTGCGTTGTCCGTCAGAATAATCTCGCGACTTTTGGTTCGATTTGTGACCCCTTCCGTGTTCCACTTTCTCATCTCCTTTTATTATTCACCTGCCACATCTAAATAGGTGAGTCCATGTTTCGCACTCGTAGCTTGTAAGACCGTCCTTGCGGTGGCGATCTCATGTTTTGTTTTCCATGAAAATGGTAGGCAACCAAGCGGTGCATCGTGGGCACCATGTTCACTGCTTGATGATAAATTGCAGAGATCTAATCTAAATTACAGCGATGAAAAATACCTACTTGGTTGTAGATTATCGAATTCAAGTAGGTACGCTAGATATTAAGCTCTCAACACAATCATACAGGTGCTTTGTGTGTTCTGGCATACGTTCACTATACGTCAGTGGCATTGTACCTACCTACATAATTATTACCTGTGTAATTATTAGAATTAGATTCATTCGTTAAAAATTATTATCTATTATCGATTTTAGCGAGTAGGTTATTTATTAACCACTTGGAACCACAAACATGCTGTACGTAGTAGGTAGGTACCTACTTAACAGATACTTGATCTCTTTATTTCATCCCAGGTTCTACTTCAGTAGATATCTTTGAAGAATATCCGTCTGATGAATTTCATTGAATTACTTAGTTGCTAGTTTGTCACGCAATAAAACTCGTGGTGAGGTTGGTGTCCTTTCGGAGAGCATTTGTCCGCTAGGTACAACGGTTCTGCGGCTCATCCTTAGTTGCCTTTGAAAAAATATTGCCTACCTATAAAGTAGGTTTGAAGGTGCATGATGTATCCTCAGGACAAGCATCGTCCTAGAGGTAGAGGTAGTTTACCAAGGTACCTACTATTCCTACGTTCCTCCGCTACGTACTGTGTCAACAGAAAGTCAGCAGAGCTGCTCTGCTGCAGTTGTTGAACACATAACAAATTTTTTGAGAAGTTGGAGAGAAGCAATTCGATGAAAAATATTTCGAAGACATTCTTCAGGGGTCAAAATATTGAATAGTACTTGATTATATTTTGTAGGATCAGAATTGCATCTTTTATCCATTAGTAAATTTTGACCTTGAACGGTAGACGGAAAATATTCAGAAATACGGAATATCTCAAAAAATTATTCGGTTGAAATAAACCTTTAATTCACCTTATAACAGGCTTCTTCAGGTCTCAATGAGTCTCACCTTCTGGACCACTCCTACAATATCTACTTTTACCTCAAATACAGAAACGGATTTTTCAAGAATAATGTTTCAAAACGAATAACTACTTATATTCCGTAATGCAAGGATACTTCTCGTCCGTTTGATGCTAAGTCAGTACTTCAGGATAATATATTACTTTTCTGGAGATGAAGGGTAGGTATTGAGAGCTGTTTGTATCTATAAAAAGAAGAAATTCATTCTGAATTTAGTCAAAATTCTCTGAGGGCTTTGAAAATAAAGCCAGCACAATAATTCGACAGTTTGCTACTTGACTTCTTTTCTTTAGTTCCTTACTTAAATTATTGACATGGAGGGCTGAGATGCTCATCATTTTATCCTTAAATGTAGTTGAAACAGTCTCGAAATCAGAATTAGTTCACCATAACGTGCCAAAACTGGCCATTTTTGAGACATTTAGCGCCGATTTTACGGAAATACGAAGTATCGTCTAAATCCATAAAAAGAACTCCTGTGATTTTAATTCAAATGTTTACAGCCGTTTGGGAGGGATGCTCCAGGTGGCGAGAACAACATTTTCCCAGTTATTTTGATATTTTCTCCCCCTAATTATACACCTTGTTCCTTTAAAGCCTATGATAATTTTATGATTTAAACGTAGCCAGATATAATTTTCGCTGACTATACTCATGACACACTCGAACAGCGTCTCCAACATGGAGAAAATTTTTCATTCGGTCAGGCTTATTCCTTTGATGTTTGGAAAAATCAGTTTCCTGCGTTTTTGCGTTACTTTCCTTTGCACCTTCAAAACAGAGGTACGAGTTTCGAGCCTTGTGAGATTGGAGCAGCTCGAATTTCAACCCTTTCGGTCAATATGGTGAGGAACTTTCATGAAACATATTGTTAAGTAATGCATGCATTCCAGGGGACGTCCCATTGGATATGCATTACGTAAATTTAAACTAGTTGATAAGCGAAAAAAAACTGTTTCGCTGGAAGTGTTTTATCAAGTAGGTATTTTAGGCAGGAAAATTTCCTATTTAATAGTGACCCCCCCCCCCCATCAGCATTATCCAACATAACATTAAAATCCACGATCTACGATTCATCTTTTAATAATATTTAGCTTTAGCATAATTTAACTTTCATCTATTTGTTTTGGTAAGCAGTACGTCGAAATTCATTTCCGTATTCTAGGTGAAACACACAAAAAAAAAAAAAAAAATTATGCGGTTTATGGAGATTTGGCACCACGGTGGCATCACTATTAGTTCCATGGTGGGACAGAGAATAATTCATGAAAATCCGGGGGTACCTATGGTGAGAATTTTTCCTCAATTTCAAAGCTTGGATACAATGGGGGGCCTTGATTTTTTTTAGATTTTTAATCGAAAGTAGACTATATTCTGAGAATTTTGGCACCAACCGCGACCTTCTAGCGTGAGTAGATCTGTTTCTATGATTTTTCAAAGTTTCGACCGTTTATGACGTCACGCGCCCCTCTCGCCTGGGCGGGACCCCCCAGCCCACTGTGACGTCATAAACGGTCGAAACTTTAAAAATTCATAGGAAAATATTTACACACGCTAGAAGGTCGCGGTTGGTACCAAAATTCTCAGAATGAGGTCTACCTTAGATTAAAAATAACAATAAACAGTTTTTCCTACCCAGGCGCACACCCTATTATTAAGTTATAAAGGAACCGAAATATTGAAAAATCGGATTTTTTGTCAATATTACCCTTCAACTTGCCCCCTCTCCATGCAATTTTGGATACTCTGGTGAAATAATGTGCAATTTGGAAGATTTCTTAGTCGAACAAATAAAGAAACACTCAAATCGGTTGGAAATTGGGGTCTAGGCTGATTTTACAAGATTATGCCCGCAAACGCACGTTTTTTGAGCATTAACCCCCCCTTTTCCCCCTTAAAAGGCAAAATTCGAAATTCCGGCGACGTAGTGGATAACTATGTAGATTTCCGCGTTGAATAAAAAAGAACCAGGAAAATCGGTTGAAAAATTGAGGCCTGGGCAGAGTACACAAGATTATGCCCAAAAACGCTCTTTTTTTTAGCATTAACTCCCCCTTTCCCCCCCCCCCCCCCTTTAAAGGCAAAATTCGAAATTCCGGTGACGTGGTGCACAACTAGATAGTTTTCCGCGACAAACAAAAAACCGCTGCAAATTATTACACAATGTTTTATTATTTTTCTATATAGATCACTGGTCTGCAAAGCCACCAACCATCCAACTTGAAGAAAAACAGCGATCGCATTTCGGTCTGCTAAAATTTGAACGGAGATTAGGCCTCTTTTGCGATTCAGACTTGTGTTTCTGATTTATCGTACGTCCAACATTTAAATTCTCGTAGGGAGCGAACGGTTTGTCCTACAGGGCTCCGCGTGGTCTCTAAAAATTCTATAGAATCTTAAATTGAAGGGAAAACAATACCTTTATATCAAAATTTTTTGAGTTAGGGCGTTTTCAAAATTTCAAAATTCATTTTTGAACCCTTAGAAGTGATCTACATTAACCAAAATTTTCGGGGCACAACTAGACCCCAAATGGAGCCTACATACAAAATTTCATCAAAATCGGTCAATGCTAAGTAGCAAAAGTGCCGCGTACGGCGGACGGACGGCCAAATTTTTATTCGATTTTTGGATTCTACGTACCTTGAAACGTAAACCATCAAATTTTGAGGGGGTGTTAGAAAATTTTTTTCTTGGTCGATTCTAAAGGTTCATTATTGAAAATATTAAACCAAAAGAACCACGAAAGTCGGTTGAGAACTAAGGGCTTAGCAGACGACACAAGATTTTGTCACGCACACACAGACACACCTATGGTTTTTTTTTCGCGGATTTGGATTCAGAATGGTCTAAAACGGATTAGTGTGTAGTAATTTTGTTTGTGTTGAGTGTTGTCCACAGTTTTACTGTGGGACGTCCTAAAAACGAAGTGAAGAAACTTAGTTTTGGTTGTGTACTTTCTGGTAAATGTTAAAGGTTCCTGTGACCCATTCCAAGGGTTTAAATAGCCTAAAAAATTTAAAAATGACCCGTTTTGATTTCTTTGGGTGAGGAAAGAAGTGGTTCATGGAAGGAAAGTAGCTGAATCGTACCACACGTTTGGTGTTTCATCGCCCTCAAGTTTCAGAATTCGTTTATTATGCCGAACAAATAAGGGAAGTAAACAGCTTTATCCATCCCTGGGCTCTGAGTGGTAGTAACTTGAAGGACGCCGCTCCGCTTGCGACCCCAAAAAACGAATTAATGTTTCAGAAAGCCCCTACAGATTATTATCGAAGCAAATAACTGGTACACGTAACTCTCGGGGCCGAAGGTAGGGAGGTAGACGTAGACCACACACTGGCAACACCCTCGAGCCCCGCCCTATCGGTTATTATGGAGGCCGCCCCAGGGCGAGGTCCCTGAAGGACTCGACGGCCCTTCGTCCAGACTTGAGGGTCTTGAACTCGAGATCAAGTTGCCCTTTAGTGTAGCGTATCTTCTCGAAGTTCATCGAGGAAGACCAGATGTCAAAAAAGTCCCATTCGTGCATCGTATTTTCAAATCGATGAGCAAATTTTCAAACAGATTTTCATTCTTTTTGGCTTTAATATTGCTTAATTTATCAGTTAGGAAATTTCACGTCAATTCCGAATGTACCTACCATTGAAGCATCAAAATAACAATGTTATCATGTCATGATTTACAACAAGAACCTAAAAAATATTGCACTCGTCTCCTAGTAGTATATGGCTAACGAACTCAGTTTTTGCTTCCGAGTCTACCAAGGTAGCGGAAGCTTTGTTTTCACTTTTCAAGAACGAAAGAAAAGTTCTCCAAAATCAAAATTTTCACTCGCGTTTTGCGTTTTAGACCTTTCTGAACAATTTTGGTTCCGCGTCTGTCTGTCTGTCATGAATTCCTTGTAACGCGCATAACTATACGAAGTTATTGTCCGATTTCGATGAAATTTTCAGGGATTGTGCGGGTTGGTGTGTAGACGGTCCCCTATGAAAATCATCATCCTCGGACTGATAGAAGCGACTGTGCATGCGCAAACGTGAATTCCTTGTAACGGCCATAACTTCTACATTTTCCATCCGATTTCAATGAAATTTTCAGGGATGTTACATATTAGTATTTAGATGGTCCCCCATGAGCCATGCATTTGTCGTCCTCCCGTGTGACGTCGGAATCTCAAATCCTATATAAGTTATTACCAGGCCCCTATAGCTCAGACGCAGCGTTTCTGACTCCCACCTAGGAGTCCTGGGTTCGACTCCCAGCCTTACTGAGAAATTTTTTGATCTCTTACTCACATTTTTCATCCGAATTTGATGAAGTTTTCTAGGATTGTCCAGATAAGCGTGTAGATGGTCCCCTATGAGGGTAGTGAAATGTGCTTGGAGATTGGTGTTTTGAGATTAACTACTATGCATCGGATCATCTATATGTATAATCAGGTTATGGATACGAGGAAACTATGTGCCACACCCTCTTGGCAGACTGTTTTTTTCTGTATATAAGGCAGTCTCTCTTTGTGTGATACATCGATAGGCGGTCTGCAGTCGATCTTTGGGAGACAATAAAAAGCCAACAATGAGCGTCTGCTGAGTTGGGTGGACTTTATAGCTTCCTCGAATAGAATAACCCTAATTAGACCATGGTATCACTAGTGTCACCAAAACCATCTCAGGAAGTCCACAAATGTCTCAAAGTGTCACCAGAGTAACCAAAATTAAATTGGAATTTTAAATTCAATGGACAGATGAATTTTTGTGGGCTATTGGAAGTCTCAGAATAGAATTATGACAAAATGTCCGAAGAAATCGATGAAAAAAAAGTACAAAATTTTTGTCATTGTAATTTTTTGATTTTTAATAACTTCCAAAAAAGTCAGCTTAATTTTAAAATTCCAATTCAAATCTAGTTAATCTGGCGACACTTTGAGACAGCTGTGAAATTCCTGAAATGTTTTCGGTGACACTAGTGACACCATGGTCTAATTAGGGTTAATATGGACAAAATACAACTAGTTAGTGACCACAACAAAAGGTTTAGATGACGCTTGTCATAGTTGTTGTCAGTGATACAAGCTCCCAAAACACGAAAAAATGCGCTGCTCTTGAATCTGTGGACGTGAAATGTGCTGACTCCAGGAAGGCGAAGGACATTCTGAGTATCAAGTCAAATGGATCCAAAGGGGTTAGTCCAAAACATTACTTTTGACCATCCGATTTCCTCTTCGTCGCTTTGGTCGAATTCTCTACCGTCAGGAAATGTTTTCATTTCGAGTATCCAGCATTTTAGTCCAGTTTCCATAGTATTCCAAACATTTTCTACTGGATCGGTTTACCTTAGTTCGGTATGGCAGCTACTTGATATATTCCAGCATATGTGTATTATCTACTGGATGTGTTTTCCCATCTGTCTGGTGATTTCACCTTGTTCCTTGATGTTTACTTATATATTATGTTCCTCATTTGGGAAATGGATCCAATCTTGGATTACGTATTTTCAGACTAGTTTCCACTGGATCGGTTTATCTAAGTTTGGTATGGCAGCTACTTGATATATTCCAGCATATATGTATTATCTACTGAATACTACGCCTATCCTCAATCCTACTAGCCTCTCAATGCCAACACCCCTGGAGTCTGGACATGCATTGCACCTAACCATTTCCTTGGTCGCTTGCACCTGAGAATTCACCATTTTTAATGTGTTTCCCCATCTGTCTGGTGATTTCACCTTGTTCCTTGATGTTTACTTGTTTATTATGTTCTTCATTTGGGAAATGGATCCAATCCTGGAGTATGTATTTTCAGACCAGTTTCCACTGGATCGGTTTACCTAAGTTTGGTCTGGCAGCTACTTGATATATTCCAGCATATATGTATTATCTACTGGATGTGTTTCCCCATCTGTCTGGTGATTTCACCTTGTTCCTTAAAGTTTACTTATATATTATGTTCCTCATTCGGAAAATGGATCCAATCCTGGAGTATTTACTTTCAGACCAGTTTCCACTGGATCGGTTTACCTAAGTTTGGTATGGCAGCTACTTGATATATTCCAGGATATATGTATTATCTATTATATATATCTATTATATATATCTATTATATATATCTATTATATATATCTATTATATATATATATCTATTATGTATATCTACTGAATACAACGCCTATCCTCAATCCTACTAGCCTCTCAATGCCAACACCCCTGGAGTCTGGACATGCAACTCGCACAGCCTCAGGGAAGGTGCGGGACATCCTGCGAGGGACCCCGTTTTTTCGCCACTCTCTCTCGTCCGGAGTCCTTGGCCCGGGTGACTGCCCTCCTCAACAAATCCTAACCAATCGGTATTTCACGGCCTCTGGAGTCTCGGTCGCACCGTTTCATTTTCGGTCGAACTTTATTGGTCCCTGACCTCGACATCTGACCCCCTCTCCTCGGTATATTGACCCCCCTTTTCCACTCTTGACCCTATCCAGACTCGGTAATTATCGGTCTCTTTATGACTAGGCCGGGCCTTTATCGCTTTCTTCTGCCCATTGGGCGTTCCCATTTTTTCCTCTCCTCGAATGATGCTAATAACCCCCTTTTGGCCCACTCTGGCATTTTCCTAGCCTTTTAAAACCTCGAATATCGTGTTTTAAGTGCCGTTTACGACGTTCTCATCGATGTAACAAACATCCCAACGGGTTCTACGATGAGTCAGTATCTCCTAGGATTATCCAGATGGTTTCCTAAAGGAAGAGTCTCGGAGAAGCCACAATATTATTTTGCTTCCTTATTTTCGAAGATACGGAAGCCTTGTGCTGCAGTTCAGCAAAATTTTGGTCCTTCAAAATCAAAAACTTTATTAAAACTTTGCGTTTTTGAGATTTTTGAATAATTTTAGTTCAAAAAATGCTGCACATTATTACGCAAAGGTTTTTTATTTTTCTGTATAGATCACTCGCCTGCAAAGAACACAGCTTTGCCATTCTCACTACCTATCAACCATATTTTCGCTTCACAAGTTTAATTTGAAGCTTCACATTCAATTCGATGAAATAAAGAGTAGTGGGTGCCTTCATTAGAGAATTTGATAATTGATTGCTAAGGGTCCAAAATTGAGTATAACTCGAAGAAACGAACAGCGATCGCATTTTGGTCAGCTAATCTTTGAACGGAGATTAGGCCTCTCTTGCGATTCACACTCATGTTTCAGATATAACCTAAGTCCAACCCTTAAGTTCGCGTAGGGACCGAACGGTTTGTCCTACAGGGCTCCGCGTGGTCTCATTCAATTCCAAAAATTGAATACTATTTTAAATTGAAAAAAAAAACAATATCTTTTTCAGAGTTTTGAACATTTCAGCCCTTATTTTCCCCCCCTTTAGAAGTGACTGACATCAACCAAGAGCTTCGGTGCACAACTAGACCCCAAATGGAGCGCATAAACCAAATTTCATCAAAATCGGTCCGTGGTAACTAAGGAAAAGCCACGTACGGCGGACGGCCAAATTTTCATTCGATTTTTGGATCCTACCTTGATGAAACGTGAACCATCAAATTTTGAGGGTGGTTAAAACAATGTTTTTCTTGATCGATTCCAAAGGTTCATTATTGAAACTTATAAACCAAAATTAAATTTTAATGGAATTGTTAGAATATTAGCATTGGTTTTTTCTCATGATGGGATTAGTCGATCGAATACGGACGTTAACCAACCTTAACTTCCAGTAACTAATGCACTAGCGTGAACGTAATCCTTTGAACTGTGATGTTTCACTTCCTATTAGTCCAAAATCGCTTGGTTTAGGCTCCTTGACGATTGCCTATAATTGCATTGTATTTGGATCAGTAAAACCAATGACGAAAAATACATAAAACATGGTCCCAAATAAATGCCACCCCTGTCACACTATAAGTGCACGGCCAAACATAATTAACTTGATTGGGCCATAGATCCTCCTCATTTGACATGTAGGCACTTACCTATTTCTTTTATGGGGTCTCCTTCAAAAACCTTTTCCTGTTGTTATCTGACGGATCCTTTATGCACTTCTGATGTCATAAAAACTCCTGCAGCGGACGAAGAAGAAGAAACGCAAGTCCACGATCATGTTAACTAGAGAAAGTTGGCTGACTATTAAAAAAGTAAATGTCTCATAAATCCTAGGACAGGCTTTCACGTTGGAAAGCCGCAAACGGTTATGAGGCAGTGGCAGGAAATGAGGGTGACGTTTGATTCGTTGGACGTGACATCACAGTCACCAAGTTGAAAATCATAGTTTGGAGCTGGTATTACGTAAATATGACGAAACGTATAACAGCTGTCGGTTATAATTATTAAGATCAGAATTCTGATAAGTAGTTACTTTGAATCTTGCAGCAACTTCAAAAGAAGGTATTGTTATTCCCCAGTTTTGCCTCGTAATCATCTTCGTTTTCCTTTCATTCGAATCCTCATTTGGTAATAAATGAAAAAAAAAACCATCACGTTTACTTGGTGTTATAAACAATAGGTGTAATGGAAAATAAAATTTATTTGCCATTACACCTATTGTTTATAGCACCAATTACTTCGATGCCAGAAACGGGCGACTATATAGTTCTGAGAAGACGAATCTTGAAACTTCTTGATTTAGGTCCTTCCTTATCGATCAAAATAAATTTGTCTCGTAGGAACGTTGTGTGAAAGTTTCATGAATAGCCTGATATCCAAAATTTGCGGTAAGCAACGCGAATATTCCTTGAAACAGAGATACAGGCATTGCAACCATCGGAAGGGACACAAGTCTGATCTAGAGGGATTCTTGATGAGAATTTGAAGCTGATTACATTTTCGGGCTCTGAATTGTTTTCAATGTCTGAGTTTACAATGGGCTGAGGTCTTTGCAAAATGAACTTAAATGCGGTACGTCTTAAAAACTGGATATAAGCTTCATCGTCTCAAATCGCCATTTTGCTCATTAGGCATAAATATGTTGTTCCATCCTAAACCAAAAGACTGTTCCATATTAAAATAGATTTACATGTGAAAAAGTATTGTTCTAGGGGATCTGAAGAATCTGATTAATTGATGAGAATAATTAAATCTGCGCTGAATTCTACCCCTAGCGAACTATACGTTTCGTTTGAATACCTATTCCTTGGCGGAGACCAACCTAGGACTACGGATAATAAATAATAGATGCAAATTGATTTAGGAAAGATGCTATATTGTCCTATAATCAATGAGGCGTGTATCTATGGGGGGGGGGGGGGGGGAGTATCTATAGAGTTTACCTGTTAGATCTTCGGTTTACCTAAATGACCTTGTATGAAAGTATGTACTTACACGATCGATGTCTGCAAATAGACTGAGATCATTTCCCTTATCCTCGTGGTTCAAATCCGAAGAACTTGATCCTTCTTCCCCTTCATATATAGATACAAGCCTCATTGATTATAGGATAATATATATATTCATCTTTCCTAATTCAATTTTTATCTTTCATTCATCATCCTTAGTTGTAGGTTGATCTCCACCAAGGAATAGGCATTCTAACGAAACGTATAGTTTACTAGGGGTAGAATTCAGCACATCAATTCTCATCAATTAATCAGATTCTCCAGATCCCCTAGAACAATACTGTTTCACATGATAGTGGTCGAATTCTTCATGGAGTTACTCTTGGAAAACAATCACCTTGATTGAATATAGATTATTGTGATATCGACATTTAACAATCGAAAAGATGCACCAGCTCGATAAGGTGAGGATGGCCCTAAAGTCTCCACCCAACTTGGCAGACGCTTTTGATGGATTTCTATTCAATCTGTACAGTCGAGATTCAGTCATAGTTTTGTTCGCAATCGCAATCTGGCTGAGATGGACTCTTATCCACGTTATTATGGAAGCGAATTCCAAAAAAATAACTTTTCCCACGAATATCCAGAACAGAAGCGGACCGCAGAACCGATTCTTTTACTTCATTTGCTGGCTGACATAACAAGAGTGATGCAGGGCGGATCGTGAAGGAGTTCGAGTGGTTGGATGGGTTAGGTAAGAAGATACCTTACAGGAGGGCTTGAGTGAGGTTGAGGGGCAGGTCACCACAATCTTCACGAAGGGGTCTCACGGCGGCATCAAAGTGGAGCCACCAACTATACAGAGAAAAATAGACGAAAAAAATAAGAAGAAAAAGAAAGAAAAAAAAGCCCGAGAAAAGGTTCCCATCCCAAAAAAGAAAAGGGACGGGAGAGGGTCGGGGCGTGGAGCTTTGGAAGCAGAACACAAAGGAAATGAATAATACGGGACCTGGAAGAGGACCGAGAGCCTCGAGCAAGCGCCTGTGTAATTATCTTCAACAACAACAGAGGCCTACGCGAGTCCACGCTCGGTGTCTGCCCCATCAGGCTCTGGTCAAAGACACCGTGGCCAGGCGTTTGTTGTTGGAGGGATCTCGTGCGTTGTCCAACGGGAGAGACGAACAATTCAGGGGATGGACGGGACGGACGTCCGTTCGAGCCTGACCGCAGCCACTCCCCATCAGTCACCTGCAGTCAACGGGGTTTCCGACTGGTAAAATACACTTGTTCATTCAGAATGAATATCTCAGACCTCTTGGAATATACTGCTTTTCTAAACAAAAGATTTTGGGGACCCAATTGATATTTCAACGCCTTCTGTGCAGAGGCCGGTGAGGCAGGCCCATCCTGTCAACTCTGTAAAAATTGGCACAGAGTACCGGAGACAATGTTGCCAACAAACGGCTACCAAAACCCTCTGAACCAACCTAGAAAAAACCCCAAACCCCCCTTAAAAGAAAAACCCTAAAAGTTAAGGATGAAATGAAAATATCAATGAATACAATGCAATTATTGTATTACCGATGTATGTTTTAGGTCATACAGGTTTAAAAAAAAAACATTAAAAACATTTAAAAAAATAAACTAGTTTCTTCAGTATAGGTAGGTACTTTTTTGTACAAAAAATCAAAATGTCAAACAGTGAGGTCGCATTCGACCCCCATCTCCAAAACCTTCTCAATAGGGTGTGCGCCTGGGTAGGAAAAACTGCTTATTGTTATTTTTAATCTAAACTAGACCTCATTTTGAGAATTTGGGTACCAACCGCGACCTTCTAGCGTGTGTAAATCTTTTCCTATGAATTTTTAAAGTTTCGACCGTTTATGACGTCACAGTGGGCTGGGGGGTCCCGCCCAGGCGAGAGGGGCGCGTGACGTCATAAACGGTCGAAACTTTAAAAATTCATAGAAACAGATCTACTCACGCTAGAAGGTCGCGGTTGGTGCCAAAAATCTCAGGATGTAGTCTACTTTCGATTAAAAATCTAAAAAAATTCAAGGCGCACACCCCATTTCTTCAAAACTTCAAGTTCGCTAATAGTAACGAGCGCGAACGGACGAATAAACTTCAAGAATTTATCAAAGTGTGTGCTTGCGAAAGATCAAATATCGAAGAAGAGTAAAGACAAAGTTTGTTCTCCAAAACTCCAAAATTATAGTCCCTTTGAGCCCACGATATACATTGGTGAATTCGGCGGTTTTTCACTCGATTGAATATATATATATTACCTGCTGCTATTTTAATTGCGGATTCATTTTTATTCGCCCCAAATCCCCCCGACTCGTCGGTAAAAACCCCAAAAAAAACCAAAAGATTTCTCCCCCCCCCCCCAAAATCCCCCCGTCTAGAAAAAAACCCCAAATTTAGGGGTGAAACCCCCAACTTGCCAACACTGACCGGAGACAAGGAAATTGGTCAGTGTTTGAGGGGGTTTTAGTTGGTCGCCGTTCGTTCTTAGCATTTCGCAAAATTGAAGGGGCAAACACTTGAAAAGTACATAAATATGAAATTTTAAAGGATTTTAGTAATTCATTAGTGCACGGCCCTAGAGATTTGAAAAACTGAAATTGGAAATCCGCCGGAAAAATCGAAATCGAACAATAATTGCCGAAGAAAAATGGGAAAAACTACTGAATAAACGGTTTTTTCCACATTTCTCCAGGAATTATTGTTCGATTTTGATGATTCCAGCGGCAATCTTTCAGTTTTTCAATTCCCTAGGGCCGTGCACTAATGAATTTCCAATATCAGGGGGTCTCAGTCGGTCGCCGTTCGTTCTTAGCATTTCACAAAATTGAAGGTGCAAAAATTTGAAAAATTGTACCTTAATTTGAAATTTTAAAGGATTTTAGAAATTCATTAGTGCACGGCCCTAGGGATTTGAAAAACTGAAATATTGCCGCTGGAATCATCAAAATCGAACAATAATTTCTAAAATCCTTTAAAATTTCAAATTTAGGTACAACTTTTTAAGTTTTTGCGCCTTCGTGGAATACTGACTCCGAACGAGGAACGAATGGCGACACACTGAGACTCAACTTGGCAATAGTACCATCAGCCTCCCCGCGTCGATCTACCCCAAAACGTTACAATGGTTCAATTTCAGATAGTATTTGAAGAAATATCTCGCAAAATTACCGTAATTTCTTGTTCATATGGGAAGAGACTTTTCGAATGAGTTTATGGTTTAAATTCGGATATTCTGAGACAAATCGCGCAAAATTACCTACATTTCTTGTTAATTGGGGTGGGAATGGTTTTTTTAAACCCAATTTCTGTAATTTATCATGTTTGATGAAGGTTCTGGTCAAATGCAAGATGCGTGTCTTGGTACTGAATCTTTGAAGCAACATCCGGCGGGCATATAATGGCCCGATTTATCAATATCTTAGCAATGTAGCTACATCTGTAAAATTGACTATTGCGATGGTCTTAGGCCATAATGTTGACATGGATATGTCTTTTGGCTGGGTCGAACTTTCGGCTGGAACACTTCGTCTTGTTCAGTTGGAATCGCCATCGATTTTTGAATTCCCCCTTATATCGATTGCCCAAACCATCACTAACACACGTTTGTTCTGGTTGGTGTAAGGCAGAATTCGTCACCAAGTTAATGCCAACGCTATTTTAACCTTAACCGACTCGCGGACCTCATATCTTTGTTTGTCATCCTCTCATCTCCACTTAGCTTGACGAATACATCACGCCTAATCTGATGAAACAGTTGGTGTGAACGATTTTTTACGTCGTATATTCTACTCCATTCTCTCCCTTCCCCCAAGGATTGTTTTTCGAGAATTGAACTCGATGGTCGTGAGGAGTTTGTACAGGTGGGATCTCATACTTGTAATTTATCATGTATTTTTTGGTCTTTGAGAGTTTTCCTGTTGAGGAAAAATGCATTTATTTTTGTTATACATAAAAAGCTGTTTCTGCTGCTGGTGTTTGTATTGTACCTTATATAAACAAACACACGCATTTTATGTATAAGAAAAAGCTGTTTACCACTCACACTTGGCAGTAAGTAATTTTCTGTCAAAAATCCATTCCATGTTTGTTTTTCACTAAATGATCGACCTTTTATATAATGGGCTTAGTCATGAGTTTTAATATGTGGTCACTTACTGCACTCAACGAACTGGTGTTCCAAATGGGGACGTCCCAATAAAAAAAGTCGAAGACAAGCAATTAGGTTCTTGGAGAGGTCAATTCCCTGAGGTCAACTGCTATTTAGCATTCGGAACGGCTGCGGAATAACAATCCGCGACTATGGTCGATAACCTCTTCAGTATCATCTCTGCTGAATTTTCCTATTGAAACTCGTGAAAGTTTTGTTGCTATATAATCTAAACAGATCATATTTGTAAATTATAACATTTTGAGAATATGCTGTCAAAAATCGATCCTTCCCTTATGGATGTTAATCGGCTATAGATGATAACTGAAAAACTAATATTATAACCTTATTACTATTTGAGAGCATTAAGTTCTACTTCCCACACCTATAGGTAGTTTGCTATTGTACAGTTTTCGCTTTTTTAGTCAAGTTTTGGCCGATTTCGTTTGGGGTTTGTGGGAGTATTTCTATTTTGAAATTCTCTTAGGGCATCAGCTATTGACACTAGAATTTTAAAATTTTAAATTGGTTGTAAAATTAAAAATAATTCAAATGTCGAAACCAGATGCTCTTAGAGAATAGAAGAACAACTTGCTCCAAACCGCATCAAATTAGCTGATGTTAATGCGAAAAACGGAATCATTGACTTCGGTTTCCTCTTGTGTTTTAGTACCTTTAATTTGTACCTACGAAACGCAGTTTCCATAATCTGAACGTTCTTCTTCGCCACGAAAATGGCCGGTCGTCAGTGTTGAAAAGGCTCGGCTAGACGGCGTCCAATTGAAGTTGAAAAGAAGGAAGTTCCCAAGGCCAAGGAACACAGAAACCCTCCATCCCCGCCCATGGGCTTTCGTGTTAGTTTTCGGTAGAAAGACGATAGTTTCTAAGCCCTTTCCCCCGATGGCTCATTCTTCATCGTTTTTTCAGGCCCTGGGGGTCGTGCCCTTGAGGCTGCTGGTGATCACGCCAACTGGAAACGGAGATTCCGAAAAAGGTTCCTGAGTTGCCTCACAATCACGCCACCGAGAAACAATGAGAAATAGGATTGCTACTGTTCTGCAACTTTGGGTCCCCGCGTGCTGGAACAGACCCCACCGCGTTCCCTTACCTTATTGCTGTTTCTCTGAGAAAAAGCCGCAGTCGGTTTCCCACTTATTTCCTATTTTCTTCCTCCGTAACATTTCGACAAATCGTGGTGTTTTCGTAATGTATTACCTATTCTAGCTTCACCATGTAAAGAACGGATACCTCCGAAAATTGCGCAGTAGTGTTGCAACGCTCTAACTTGTTCTATTCATACAGTGTTTTTTTTTTACATCTATTTAGTTGGGTACTGAAAATTCATGGAGTGAAAATATCAGGAAGTTAGATCAGCTGTGACGATAAAACTAATCTCTCTTCTGTTGATGGTTGAAAGCTGAAATTTGGCACAACCTCTCTTAGACCATTGGAAATGATTAGAACGAAGCAACTCTACTCCATCTCTTGGAGACCTCTAAACTTAGGAGACCAGCTAACATCTGATTCACCTGACTTCGTTTAGTAGGGTTTTCCTGCTCCTCTAAGAGCGATGTAGTTATTCGAACTTTTGGTAGTAGGCTTCTTAGAGACCACTGGAAGTGATCCAAGTAAAGCAAAGTAAACAACCATTTCAGGTTGAATTTTCCTCCCGATCAGTCTGTTTATTAAACTAGCTAAGGATCGTTGGTTGAGTGATCGGAAGGAAGTGGAGAAGTCTCATCAGCTGAGTCTACCCTGTTCATTCTACTAGAGTACTGTATTTTGATACACAGCCTGTTGGGAACCTCTGGATGTAATTGCACGGTTGTGAGGAGATTCAGATCAGCTGTAGAAGCGAGAAACCTGACTTCCAGTTCATACTACTAGAGCACTAACTTTTGGTACACAGTTTCTAGGAGACCGTTGGGAGTGATAGAAGTCTAAGAAGAGTCAGGTGAGAGAGCAACATAGCTTATTCCTTCCTACTTTATCATACTATACCTTCTTATGGACCTATGGAAGTGATTGAGAAGACATAAGGAATTCAGATCAGCTGTGGAGCGACAAAGTTAACTTCTCACTTTGAAGCTACTTCTCTCCAATTCATTCATCGTGCTAAAATACTCAACAAGTGAACTAGCAAGTAGGCGTGCTATCCATATTGTGACAACCTTACACCTCTCACACTATTTCCTCTCTGGTATTTTGGTGGCATCTAACCTGAAGCCTTCAGTTAAAACCCACCAAAATTGTTATGTAGGCAGAAGAGGGTTTGCTTGGTACGCTCTCAATGTGTTTAATCTTTTAGGTACCTACCAATGTGCTATCGACACTTCTTGTTACGACTGTGGTGGGTAAAAATTCAATTATTCATCTGTGTCTTAGTCAGGAATACAACATAAATAAAGCAAAGTGTTGAAAGTGCGGTTGAATTGATAGAAAATGGAGAAACAGCGGCCGCGGAAGTCACTTCGGATCCGATAGAATGATTCATACAATGGATCCCAAATCGTCGGAAACGGAAATTACTGCCTTTCCTAGAAATAATGAGCGCGCTTTCACAACTTGAAACCGCCTAGACATGACCAATCCGCTCTGTGATCCGCTCTGTCACAGGAACTGTTCGAACGTAATTTTAAAACTCGTATCTCCTTCTTGTAGAAACCTTCATTCGCTCTTTATGGTCATAATCGGTCCTGGACAAACTGTTAAGAAAACATACATTTTTAAAAAAATAATTGCTTCCTCGGTCATCTTGAAGAAGTTTAGCCGGGAGAAAGTTGGCGATAGGAAGGCACGAAAAAGGGTTGGGTCTGAGTTAAGTAGTTGAGTTGCGTTCGTAGGGCGGGACGGAGAGAAATTATGTCTTCAGGAACACTAGTCTTGTGTGATAAGTTGGTTGAAGGTTCCATTAGCGACTACCTATTAATCATTTCGTCGCCATCACATCATAGAGATTTCCTAGAAACTAGAATTCAGGAGTAAGAGGTTCTATTATTTTTCGAATGGTTTTTTGATCGGCCTGTTATACAACGCTTTTTCGTTCAGCCGTTTGACTACATTTTGCTCGCACAAAACTTAATATAAGGAAATATCTTTTGCTAGGTTTGAGGAACATTTAGAGTACAGTAATTCAAGTGATTGATATTTTTTCAGTCTGTATTCGTGCTAATTATGGGCTTTTCTACTCAAAAAATCTCAACAACAACTGATTCAGATGATTGGAAATTTGATTCATCCGAATTCGGATTTTTGGAATGCTCATAAACGTGCGTATCCAAGCGCGATTTTCGCACAGATCTCCGAAATTTAGTTCCTTTCATGAAGGAAACTTGGTTATAATGTGTTCTGATCGTGGAGGATCGAAGTTTTAACTCAAGATTGATTTTTTAAAGATCTTCTACGTACTCGTACTTGTCGTCATATGTTCTTAACAATAGTATTATGGATACGAATAAATAATGTGCCTTACTGACATGGCATATATTTATGTTTGTATGGAGGCCATAAGCACTTGTAATTATTCAAAGACTCTGGAAATGATTTTAATCTCAGGTGTTAGAATTATAATATTTCGACACAATCGTGGCTCCGAACTCACACACTTCGTGTTTATCGAATCTCCACGATTTATATACGCGTTAAAAGGCGTATTTGTATGATCTCACGATACGATACATCGACAGCCTTCCGTTTCCTCTATTTGGATGGTATGGGAACGTGGAAGCGATAAAAAATGATGAATCTTCTAGAGGGTCAGGACTTTTGTAGCGATGGGATGAATCCTTGACACGTTTTTTCCACGAGATAACCAGAAGAAAGGGCAGGAAGGAGCATCTCTGTACTATCCTTGACTCGACGTCAGTCAAACACCGACTCGTTTCCGTTCGTTCCCACCGTCGATTGTACATTTAAATACTTTCGATAGGTATCTCCATCCTTTCGTCTGTTTAATGAGTACACGGTGCCTATTTATGACAGAATACAGTTCCTATCCGTCGTCAAAATCCCCCTTGAAACGCAAACTTATCTGAAAAATAAGTGCGGATAGTAGGAGCAATAGTTCATCAATTAGGTATATTATAGATTTAATAAATTCTATCCTTTGTTCTGTTCAGTTAGTTTTTCAGACATGTCCACTTTCGATTCATCAACTTTGAGTCGGAAAAATTCGGTGTTTTCTCTCGTATTTTGAGTTCACTGCTTTGAATAGTTTTGGTTCTTTGGTTGTCTGAGGTCAATTTGATGTAGGCACCAAATATTCGGTCAAAATATACGAAATCATGGTTTGAATTTGACGTAATTTTCAGAGTTTATGTGGTTCAGCCCGTAGGCAGTTCAATTCTATTGCATATTATTTTCTTTGAAAATTAAAAAGTACTTACTCGCTTTGTTTTGGAAATTGATGCTTATTTTGCCCGTCATCTATAAAACTCTTGTATTCACAATAGGCATATTTTTCTGAGAACTGCCAGCATATTAAATTTTCCATTTTCGTAGAATGTTTTTCATCTCAATGTATCTATCCTGATTTTATTTGTTATCTGTCGAAGATTTTTGATTTATATTGATTCCATTTTATTAGATATTTGACAAAAAAGTCTAATAAATCTTGCTAAAATCTCAACTTTTTAAAAAATAACCATTTTTCCAAAAATTTATTTAAATTTAAAATTTAAATTTAAATAAATTTAAATTGAAATTAATTTTGAATTAAATTTAAAAAAATTAAATTTAAAATAAATTGTTTAAAAAGTACCAAATTTTCAAAATACCTACTAATAAAAATGTAAATTGAATTCCTCGTAATTCTGTTGTGTTTTGTCATTATTTTTGGCGTAGAAAGAATTCTATATGCGTTGATCCCTTGATTTCGGAGTTTGGTAAAAATTTGAGGATTTATGGTCTCATTATCAATTACTTTTCCTAGTAATCAGCTCTCACAACATACAAAGGTAACGATATTTAAAACTTTTTCTCAGCCCAATAAACTAAAAGAGTACTAGCTGATGTCCCCTCTAAATTCAATAAAGTCAGAATACCTTCTCAAATTACGGATTTTTCTATCAATATTTTTTCTTTCTTCAGCACCCCCCATAGGTAAAAGTGAAGGTTTTGTTGAATAGTCCTCTATATGTATAATATATAACAATATATAATATAATATATTATATTGTGAGGTCTCAACCCTGTTGAAGTTGAAGGGTTGATTTTCAAATTGAAGATTTTATATTATTAGGTTCATATTATTATGGTTACAAAGATGGAGCTTCGGGTCAGTTGGCCTTTGGGACCCCGTGATCAATACAATTCGTGTCGAAGCTGCTACAACTCGCAGTCTCAGCAGGTTTGATTACTTTCTCCCTTCGACTCATTCAACCTCGACAGGTTTTCTGTTCTGCTTCGCGAAGAAGAAGAAGAAGAAGTCAGAGGAGAAAAAAAGCATGGTGGCCCGTTTCTGTTCAGACAATCGGCGTTGGATTGTCCATAGAGAAGTAACTGGGGGATTTCTTCGCCATGGGGAGGGCCCTATTTTTGCCAGCTTTCTCCGAAAAATTTCCCTCATGAGTCCGAAGGGGTCATAGCGAATGGCTAAGAAGTTGCTGAGGTGTGTCGAAGACTTTGGTTACCTACCTATTGAAAGAGTTTCTTCACCAAGTTTGGATGATCAATGGCTTTTTTGATGATCACTTCTTGATTTATTGTCGTCTTCTTGATGTCTCTGTTTGGTGGATAAGCAATTTTTGAAATTAGATTCTACTTAAATGATTTTACCTCGGTTTCTCATTCTACCATTCTATGTTACTAGGAGTTCTAATAATTTAAAATTAAGGTTGTAAATTCATTCTTGAATTTAATGTAATTCGTGTGGTTTTGTTGCAGGTGAGTTCACTGGCTGTTGATGATCTACTATTCTCTCTTCCAGGTACCAGTTAGTTACATGGAATGAATGATTTAGTTTTTATTGTGATTGTTACGATTTATCTACATTTCAATCATTGGATAATGAATGAAAATCGATTTGGCAAATACCCAATACCTATTTAGAGCCGCCTGTGGGTCCCAGGTTGACAACTCTTCGACTATGATGCAAATCGAGCGGTTGAAGCTACGAACGATTGTAAGAAGTGATGCTTATTACCCCCAGAGACCTGAATGAAGGAATTGTACAAAACATCACTAGCTGCATCGCATCTATAGCTACTTAGAAAATCAAAGTTAAAATATGCTTAGGCAACAAAAGTTCCGACGCCTCAAATTACTAAAATTTAATTGGTAAGTGATCTTAATGTAGAGAATAACCTGGAAGTAAAGGGATACGAAATATCGGCAGTGTACGTGAGTCCTTCTGTAGGTCTTACATTTTCGATCAAAATTTGCAGCACAAACTATATGGAGCCTAAATCATTCTTGTGCATTTGGTACTGATGGCATGTGCTGCTTTGATCAGCGGTATAGATGCAGTAAGCGTTGGCATACTCCAGAACCAATAATACTTTGAAAATAGTCATGCATAGAAAATCAATAAATCGAGGGTGACCCGATCAAACGAGGGGAGCTGCCTCTGCCCTTGATAATTTTCGCAAACTCTCCACCGTTGTGAATTACACAAATTATTATTTTTGTATTTACCAAGGTGATTTTATGGTGACACGCTTCTACACTACTTGTCATCCAAGAATAACTCGGTGGACACCTGCAAGTTCATCGTCCCATTGATTGTCGGGCTGCACGTTCTACCTTCTCAAGTGAAACAGTCTGATTGTTCACTTCGTTCTCAACTACCTAATTAAGGAGGTTTTCACGGGTGGATGAGCTGTTGCCAGGACGACGCTCCCCATTCGGAACGGCACCAGTTCAACAGGTGATCAATCGCCTATGAATTTATGCTCAAGATTTACTCAGGTTCACGGTAGTTTTATCACCATTCAGCATCTGATATTTTAGTTTGGTACCTACCGAATTGATGTGCTGGACGTCACTGATTACCAATGATATTGATTAGGTACAAGTTTGACTTCGATTTTTCGGGCGTCGTACGTTTTATCCCCACGCGAGTGAAAGTCCGCTTCGCGTTGTTATGTTTCGTCCCCGCTACTCGAGCACGGCTCCGAGAAGACTGTTGTCTTTTATCCCCGGTCAGTGAGCTTAGTGGTTTCTAGTCTACGAATACTTGCTTTCCTAGTTTGAGAAAAATTCAAGAAAGCTTGCAGTGACGGCCTGTCTTGAAGTTGTGCAGTCAGTACCTATAAAGTATTTATTGAAAAACATTTTTCGAGCCACCTTGAATTTACCTGTATGTTGTGCGACAAGGTTGTTGTAAATGGTCTGGTAGTCCTCGGGTTCTCCAAGGGAGTTCTTCAATATCTCTTTTAGGTTTCCTGCTGTTAGGGAGCTTGGAAATGTAAAGCCAGGTCAAAAGATGTCCAGAAGGCGCTAAATTTGGACACATCACCCTTATAGACGCACAGTCTCAAGCATAACCTTCATATATGTATAGGTCTACTACTTTTGGTGATCTAATTCTGTGAAGCTGTATTTAGGAACCGATTTACCTCATTCGAACTTTCTGCAAAGTTAATCATTTCAAAAAATTCAAGTCAAAAAGAAACTTTTTTTTTCGAAATTTGTCAAGTGACTAACACCTTGGGGACGAATCATAATACCGGGGATGAAACGTATTACTTGCTCGGGGGACGAATCGTAACGTCGGGGACGAAAGCTAACTTCTTCGATGGGGATGAAACCTAGGACTTTCACCGTCTTGGGGACGAAAGATAAAACTCCCGATTTTTCACTGTTATTAAAAACAAAATGTGATTCGCCCTTGAACTTTAGATTCAATTTTTTCCAATTGAAAGTTGGTATAAGGATGAAACATATTACGCAGTCCCATATTATTATTAAATCATTGAGAAGTTTGGATGACATCAAATAATCAGTCACATCGTCAGAATTTCAATGAATACTTCCTGATTAATTATCAGATAGTTGAAATTGGATAAATTCGGTTCAACATGATCAATGGTGTGTAACTGCATGCTGAAATTAGATGCTTTCTTAGGAGCAGCACATTCCGCTAACCAGAAATTGATATTGACATTATGAGCTGTGGGGTGGGTGAAGTAGTTACCTAAGTACTCGTTTTATCATGTTTTTTCTTTTAAAATAAAGTTGATTTACTTTCATAATTTAATCAGTTTGTAGAGTTAACGGCCCAATGGCTGTGCTCTAGAGTACAGGCAACACAACTGTGTTTCAGTTTGTCACTAGGTCCTAGGGTTTGGTCTTATCAAGCCGCCGAACGAAGTTGGAGTTGTCCGAAGACGGAGGACTTAGGGATTTATTTATGTCCATGAAGCCGATGTTCGTGTTTAATCGCAAAGAACACGTGCTTAGAATGCCCTGCAATTAACTGTGTTCATGTTGCAAACATCTACCCTGAAGAGTCAGGAATCGAAAAAAATATGGTTCCTGATTGGAGGGAAACCGGCGAAATCAGATTTCTATATCTAAGGAAACAATTTACTTGGTCTGATTCATGATTCCTGGGGAATCAAAGTAACCTGATTCCATATGAGTAGTCAAAATACATGGTGCCACATGAGTAGTCAAAAGTTAAAGGGAATTAGCTCCCTAAGAATTTTGATTTCTTAGGATCAACTCCCAAGTGAGTTTGATATACCTTGGAGTTCTTGAGAGTTAAGAGAAATAGTTATCGCTTTCACGTCTACTGCCGTTTGCAATGCTCTTTCTTCGTCTTTCTGGTGGCATAAGGAAAGAAAAATTATCCACACGCTCTCACAGAATCTGGTTGTGATAGGTTATTTAGTAATTATCTACATTAGAAAAGTAATTTGGTCAAGTTGTCGTCCTGATACCAAGTAAGTTGTTCAATTTCTGTTGTGATCAGAAAAAGCAAACAGATTTTTGTTTTTGTTGCAGGGAATTGAAAGTATTTTAAATCTACTTCCAAGTTCATATTCCAGTTTTTATCGTATAATGATACTACCGGATTAAATTCTGTAAAGTCAGATTCCAGATCGTTCCCACATTTGTAATTATCCGCACATAATAGCATTGAGCCATTGCCACTGTGACAATTGAGTTTTTGCCAGACGTATTCAATTTTCACATTTTCAGGGCGATGAAATACTCGATTTTTTCCTTATAAAACTGACTCAGTCAATCACTGTTTTTCCCGTCCATGCTTTGCTTAGTGTAAATAGCGGGGTTCTTTCACCGTTGTGTTTTGATCTAAAGGGACCAGTGGCGCAGATAATGACAATGACGGGGAACCTTCAAGGTAAAAAAGTTATCTGGGTGAAGTTTATTTCCATCGATTGTGAAGAAAGAAGATGAGTTGGGAGGTGATGAAAATTGATGAAGAAGAGGAGGAAGAGGCAGTCGACAGATCCAGGGTGGAAAGGGAAGTGATAACGGAGAACAGAATGTCAAGCGAGCGGACGTTGAACGGGGCTGCCGTGTAGCGTGCGGGCTGCCGTGAGAATCTCGAGTAGGGAACGATCGACCAGGCTGGGAATCCACAATTTCTAGGTGGAATGAACAGCGTGCTACGACTATGATGCTACCATGAAATCTAATGAAGGTGGGAGAGGAGCCCTGCACGATTCTCCGGTCACAGCATTGGCCAATGCAGACCTAAAAAGGTCCTTTACTGGTGCACAGCGGAATTGATAAATTGGTAGTGGTTAACTTTGAATCTAGAGTCAGGCACCTCTGCAATTATTTTATCGACTTTTTGAAGGTGGGAAAACGTGGTTTTTCACCCTTGAGGAAGCTCTCAAAAATGCTTCAAACCTTCAATAGTAAGTGAAAGTATCAGAAGAATCGTGCTATGAAAAATAAGATGATACGATTTTTAAGCGAAAGACACGATCGTAGAAACGGATTAGGCATGTAACCAGCTATCTTTGTGTTTAAAACGTATCGCAGGGCTACACAGGGCAGTAGTTTTAACTTGGACTTCAGTGTGAGAGCTAGCAAGAATTTTGGCTCAGCGCAGTACAGCAAAGATCTGATCCTGATCCATTGAAGCTAGTTTTTGTGGACGTTCCCCATAAACCTTCCTGAGTTTCCTCTCGCTGATTGTTGTGCACTTACTCCCCGCAAACCGATTCCAGGTTCAGTTTTACCCCTTTTTGATGAGCAGTTACATGTCGACTCCGCAAACGTAGCGTCTCGCTGCACGCATTTATTTGCATCCAACTGTATGTCTAACCTGAAAATGTGTGACGCTGACGCAGTGAATTTTTCCTGCCCTCTGTGCTGCGCGCCTTGCGTGATTCAGCTAAACGTGCTGTATTTCATATTGCCTACCTTGTTAAATTTTGGAGCATTAGCTATTCTTGAGTACTATGACAGTATCTCGAATTATTGGAGTAGATGGGCTCTGCATGTTTCCGGTCATAAACGCATTGCCAGTAGCTAACCAAGTTATCATACATTGTTTTTCTGTTTCCCTTTGTTCATTTTTATTTTCACTCAAATCCATCTTCCGTTGATTTGTGCTGCCTTAATAGTAGAGTGTACATTATCAGTGAAATCACGGGGTTCACAATCACGTTACTTGTGTGAGAAGAGATTACCCAAAAGATCAGCTCCATACCGTTGTTGATTTCTTCCAACAACAAGGATTACAACGCACTCCTTGATATTTTGTTTAGATGATTATTTAGAACAAACCTCTTCAAACTGCTTCATTCTTTTGAAGCTCATGTTGAGACTATAACGGACAGAATGTCGTTAGTTGAGCATCATTAGTGACTTGAAAAAAATCAATGATGTTATCAGCTTTGAATCCCCTGCAAAGTAACGTTATCCAACGGACAACCCATTTGAAAATTCAATTCATTGTTCCACGAAACTTCATACTCAAGAGCTTTCCTCTTTACATGACTTACGAGAGGAATTCGCAAGAGTGAAAGTGGATAAGACCTAAAACCGGTCCATAATAAGTATTTGAATTTTTTAGCAGTACCAGACGGTACCATTTATGTTTCTGATTCTCCTTTGCGGTCCTACGGGTTAAAAAGCTGTAGTAAATTTACTCACCGTATCTCGATATTCTGGCTCTATAAGCACCTCTCAGTATAATAATGCATTAAAATGCAATAAAATTGCATTTAAATTAAATAAAAATATGCAATAAAATTCAAGAAATTTGATGAAGTTCAGAAAAAATCGAGACTACCGGAAGTATCGGAGATTTTATACATGAATCATAATCTATCTCACGAGTTTTTCTTCAAATAAAGTTTTATGCTATCTGACTCATTAGAGACTCTCGAATTATGAGTTATCTTGATCTCATTTGTTAATATTTTGTTTTATTTGCCCTAGAAATGTGGGTTTTGGGTTGATCCCCCTAGTTGTGATATCTTTAGGAGTCGTTACATACACGCTTCCTTTGAAAATTTATCGCCTACTTTTTATAGTCACAAATTACTTGGAAATTTTGAAAACTTGAACATTTTGATACCCTGGATATTTTACTACGTGTCTAACCTTCTGAAATGCATACAGGCAATTCTTATTTTGGAGATGTTTTTACCGCCCTAAAGTTGCAAGTACAGCATCCGCTACTTTTGAAGCAATTTAGCCGATACAACAAATTTATTAATTTGTACCAATATCTATATAATTGTAAATTGTTGTTTGATCTAAAAAAAAAAAAAAAATCTCGCGGATCCGAGCCGGTCCGTGGGGTCTAGTCGTCTCTCGTCCAACTCTGTTATTACGATTCCAAATTTAGAATCACTCTTTTCTCTCCGGTAGAGGCGACCCCTTTGAAGTTAAGTGGCAGTTTTTTAATGTTCCACCTGTAGCTCAAGTTTGTGATTCAGCTTTCTCTTTCCGAGAGCCTGTTTTGCATCCAAAACCTCACATTTATTACTGTCATCCCACTTTTGGATTTGTTCGGGGGATCTCTGAACAGTCGACTCTGAATTTGGATTTTTATTTTCTATAGTGAGTCTTTGATTTAAACAAGATCAACTTTCCTTAAACTCTGCTCATAATAGCAGCTCTCTGACGATACAAAATACGTATAGGCCTGATACTGTGGATTGTATAATGTAAGTAGCGGTGAACCTTTTAACTTGTTTAGACATTGAGCTTACCCATTATTACATTATTCTAGTGTTCTAGTGTTAGCTAAAATCGTTTAAAAAAATTATTGGCAGAACATTTCTGCCAATAATTTTTTTAAACGATTTTTTTTCAAGTTCACTTTCATTTAATGAAAGTGAACTTGAAAACTAAATACTGCGTGAAAAATAGTGTAAGATCCATTTTTGGTTTCGCATTGAGTTGTAAATCATTTTTGGTTTCACGGAATTAGAATGAATAGGAAATGAGTTACCTCACACATCGAAAGACGTGTATCCTGGTGGTTGGGCAATATGCAGGTGTCTACTCTAAAGGTGGACAGACATCCAGGGCTCGATTCTACAAAGTATTTCTAACGAAAATTCTCATAGTACTTTTGTTTTAGCCCCTTGTTTAACCAATTTTTTTTAAAATTTTAAGATTTTTTTGTTTTTGACTCATTTCATTAAAACTGCCATAACTCTCGTTATTTAGCAAGTAAATTCAAATTTGAGGATATCGTTGGAAAGAGCGTTAAATTTCCAAGCTACCTAGTGCAAAAACAAGATCTTTTAGATATGAAACATTTATACAGAAATCAAATCAAAATGCAAAAACGCTGCAAATTATTACACAATGGTTTATTATTTTTCTATAGATCACTCGTCTGCATAGCCAACAACCATCCAATATGAAGAAAAACATCGATCGTATTTCGGTCAGCTATAATTTGAACGGAGATTAGGCCTCTTTAGCGATTCACACTCGTGTTTCTGATTTATCGTATGTCCAAAACTTAAATTCTCGTAGAGAGCGAACGGTTTGTCCTACAGAGCTCCGGGTGGTCTCAAAAAATTTAAAAAATTCCATAGAATCTCAAATTGAAGGAAAAACAATACCTTTATATCGAAATTTTTTGAGTTAGGGCGTTTTCAAAATTTCAAAATTCATTTTGGAACCCTTAGACGTAACCTACATCAACCAAAATCTTCGGGGCACAACTAGACCCCAAATGGAGCCTACATACCAAATTTAATCAAAATCGGTCAATGCTAAGTGGCAAAAGTGCCGCGGACGGCGTACTGCCAAATTTTTATTCGATTTTTGGATTCTACGTACCTTGAAACGTAAACCATCAAATTTTGAGTGGGTGTTAAACAATTTTTTTTCTTGGTCGATTCCAAATGTTCATTATTGAAAATAATAAACCAAAAGCCGAAAAAATGTGATTTTTTTAAATTTGATTTTTTTTAATCAAAGTTTTTATTTTGAATCCCTGCCCATTTCGTAAAACGTGCTCAAACTACAGTTTTCCAACGGTCCATAATTGTTTAGGTTGCTATACAATTTGAGGAGGAAAATTGTGTTTGAATGCGAAAACGTGTTATTTCAGCAAAAACTGAGGGGGTTTCACCATTTCAGAGTAAAAAAACGTTGCATTAGGTGGAATAAAAAAAAGTTCTGCGTGGAAAAATGTTTACCGCATTGATGTTGAATGTATGCATTGCTCAAGAACTGAGGGGTGAATGAACTCAGAGATGCATGCTTGTTGTCTTGCTCTCAAACTCAAGCTAAGAAATTGTGGAAGGCGGTCACTTTATCGACTTTTTCGCCCGTTATGTGCTATACCCAAAAGAAGAGTAGGTATACCATGATTACAACAGTTGAGTAGATTTTAAATTTGCATAAAGCGTTGTTGAATCCTGTTCTTTGCTTCCCGACAAATGGAACTTTCGCGCTCTTTTATAATATTTTATGTAATGATTGTGCAGGCTGAAACTGACGAAAAAGTTGATTAGAAACAACGGTACAGGTAGTGGAGTGAGGGAGATCCAGTAGCGGGTGCGCGGCTTCTTTTATGTGGGGTTCCGTGCTTCTCAGGTTCCCATGTTCCCCTGTACTCCTCTAATGACTTTCGGATGAAGTTACGACCGATTCTGATAGATTTGTTGCTGCCAAGTGAATCATTCGCTGTGAAGATGGGAAAACTCATTTCCTTTGAAGATATCGAAGTTGGAGGAGGAAGGAATATTCGTTCCAGGACTAATGATATGAGTTCCAATGGCAACTGTTACACGATACTATTTGAGAGGAGTTAATTCGCGATGTTGCCAATTAGATTGCGATGATATTGGTTGATAAGAACTTCGAATGATAATTCCAACGGTAGCCAATAGATTTTCGTGAGTTCATCCTTTCAGTTTGATAGATTGCGTTAGATCATGTTTATATGGATACTACGAAGAATGCGTTTGTCACCCCAGCAAATCCTCTGTAAGTTCGGAGGATCAACTCTTTCGTCGAGAACGTGACCTTTCCGTTAATTTGGTTAAGACAAACCATAAAGCCACAAGATTTCATACGAATTGATGTTCGTCCCTCAAACCTCTCTAGGGCGAATGCTTCTTCGGTCTTGTTCCTCATAGGAAGTTGAAATGCGACAGGGAAAATTCGTAACATCTCAGCTGAGTAAGCTCCAAGGCTATTTTGGGTTCTGTTTCTTGGAAGTTTAAATTGGACCGGGTGGTTCACTGAGGCGCCTGGAAACTACTTAGTTTTGTTGGAACCAGGTTAGTCACTTGCCCCACATTTCCTTATGATCGACATGGCTGGTACATGTTCAAATTAATTTTCTGATCTTCTAAGATAATATATTTGTCAAAAGTATTTGCCCATAGCCCAATCGATTTCCCAAAAGTTGTCAACGCTTCTTTAATTTGGAGGACGTATTCTTGTGATCATCTATAAGCTTGATATCACAATTGGTTCATTCTTCATGTGTGTCAAACATTGGTTGGTATGAACCGTTATAAGGAAATTTGCGACGATTTCTTCCACGATCCCGTCTCAAATTGATTTCTTAAGAAAAGGTTCGGGAGACCTTCGCATGAAAAATAGCGCGACCCGTTAGGTATTTTACTCAGTCAGATTGTTCTATGAAGATATACGGACAGCAACAAAGAAGAGAGGTGACGCACCCTCTAATGACGCCTGGCCAAAAACATGGCTCATTCAAGCCTATAGCTACATTCGCCCTACTTACGAGGTCTAACTGGTTGCTCCCATTCGGCTCTATTGTCTACGCCGGAACAATTCCCTTTCTTTGCCAAAGAAAACAAGTCCGACCGACAAAAAAAAGGCACCTTACTAATGTGCACAGAGCTGCCTCGTCATTATTATGCTTAGTAATGAAGATTGGAGGTCACAAATAGCCTACTTGCTCTGCCCTATAATGGTACATACGGTGTCATTGGACCAAATACTCTATCACAGTTAGATAATACTACTATTACTTGCATATTTTGGAATAATGTTAAAAACTATTACGTAATGTTGGTTGGTTGGAACACTGCTATTTTCTGTTACCTTTCAATGGTTAAAATATTCGAATGGCTAAGAGATGCAATTCTGTTAAATATGTTGTATATGAAATATTATTACTGCAATATTTCATCATTGCATATTTCATTATCATCGTTGGAGGCCAAAATATTAAATTCAAAACGCAACCATTTTGCTACAAATTACATTTTCCTAGGGATATTAAATAATTTAGTATTATTACATAATAACGTACATATAGTATATGGATTCTTGTATAATTCGTATTACTAATACAAAATAAGTATTGGTCATTATTTGCTTGCAAACGCTGGTGTTGTCATTACGAGGTTTTCATAATTTTTTTTTCATAATTTTATACCAAAGGCACTTACATGATGCTATGATGATAATAAATTTTTTGGTGTAACTGACCCTTGGTTTTTCTCCTTCAAAATCCTTGTTCATTTAAATTTTCCACAGTTATATTTACAAAACTCGAGCAAATTCCCCATTATTACTTGGACTCGGCTGAACTTCTTTTGGAGCTGCGTTGACGCAATGGCCAATTTGTTCTTTAGCAGGCTCATTGTCAGCACTTCGCATCGGATGGGAGATATCCAGTTCCCACACCACGTTTTCAACCTTTCGGCAGGGCGACCCTTCGCTCCCCTCTGCGGTTCCGCAATCGTGACATATGCGAAGTTGCTCAAATCTCATAACCCTCCTTCCTTACAAACGTGAGGTAAAGGCATGGCTAATGCAATGCAATGTGCCCTATCCTACGACTGTAGGCAGGAACAAGGAGTAGGGCCCGACCCAGTTTCCGTTACCCGGGCGATCCACGGGGGGCACCAGAACGACCCCTGGGGCCACGATTGCATAACGCAGTTCAACTTCTTTCATTGTGATCAAATTTATCGTATAATAGGCTTTTTTCACGAAGCATCGAATCTCGATTCTCCCCCAATGATGACCTTTTCTAAAGAGATTTGCCGCTAATAATATCGAATGGTAAGAATGATTCATAACAAATCAATGGTTATACGACGTGGGAAGAGCTGAATGTCCACAAGGAAAGTTGATTCCATTGGTTGAGATGGAGCACTGAATTAATGTTCCTGGAGACTCATTAGGTATCCATAAATGCAGTTCGAAATACATTATTCAAACCTATGAGGAAACAGCTGAAAATGATACATGAGTGAAAGCGATAATTCAAATTGAGTTCTCCAAAAAATAAATTACTCATCTGAGAATCAGATGAGTCAATGATTACTTAAAAACACGAAGGAATGAAAAGTTAGAATGTGATATATAAGACACAACCTTCGAGTCGTGGGCTGGAGTTAAGTGTTTTAGGGTTCTCAGAACCAGTGCTCCGTAGCGTCACCACTCGCACGCTACTGGGAATTTACCCGAGCATGTTGAAACGATACTTTTTTTTCTTCAAATTCATGCGGGAAATAATGAAAAAAGACCATATGGAGAAGCCCAACTTTTCATTTAAAAGTTGTGAGCGGAAAGAGAATTAAGGCATTTATGAACATTTTTTGAGGTGATACAATTTTACCAAAGACTTTAGAAAGGTACTATAAAAGGAAAAAACCCACTTTGAACACCACCATCGCAGCCACCATCTACTTACTCCCGTTTCACCAAAAGTTGAGTACATAATACGATATTGTGAAAAGAACTACAAATAAATTCCTATTCCTACATAGATAGGTGCTGGTCCTATTTCGTTGAGTCTTAGGTTGTGCTGGGTAAATGGATTGTACTCACTTTATCAGCTGTAGCATACAATCGTTATAAAAGTGTTGAATTTGTCACCCTTACTTATGATCGTTCCAGGACATTATGCTAATGTCACAAGCCAAGAAGGTAAAAAAAAATCAAAACAGCTTCAAGTCTGCAATAAAAATTGTGAGACGAGCTGCTCAATACTACTGACACGCGAATTCTACACGAATAAGGAACGGCGAAATAAACTTTGAAGAGGAAGTTTTCTCTTTTATTTTGCAGACAAATATTGTCCACTGTGTTTGTTTAGTGCGAACACACTCGTCTGTCACGCGAAGCCATTTCGTTGCCAAGAACCGTTGAAGCTTGAATTTTTATTACAAAAAGAAATCCAGGAGAAACGGCGATGGTCGTTAAATCACTCGTGAGGAGCATAAAATAGGAGAAAATACGTTTTTTCTCGTATTTCGCTGTTTAGTCATTCTTGTATTTTTATGAATTTTGTTGTTCATTTTCTATCGAAGCTTTGATGAGAGTGCGTGCAGGATATGAGTCCCTACTGAGGTTCTCACGCTATACGTCTTTCACCAAAAACATTAAAATTCAGAAGTTGAAGTTCTTAACTTTTTTAAAGACGAATCAACCGACCGTACTGTCATTTCAACCACATCGCCCGAAGAATTTCTATTGATTTCAATCATTCAATTGGCTCTCAGAGACATTCGATTACTGTTAGATTGATTTTCAAGGGTATTTAACTCGGAACTCGGAGAACGACTCATAGCTCAGTTATTATCGTCTTGAAGCTTTCTGAACAGGTTTCTTTATATTCCTGTAAGTCGGTTAATATTCATTTTTATATTCCATGTACACCCAATTTTTCATGGAACTACAAATTGTGAGGGAAGTAAATACCTTCAAGGCACACAACATTGAAAAATTGAAAATTGTCAAGGAGTTGTTAACATTTATTGAGGAAAACAATTTTGAATAAAATGGAGGGCTATTCTTGACCTGGACTATACTGCTCACCTACCTTGGCAGTCGGTTTTTTCTGTAATTCATATCTAATAGGTGTTTACAAAATTTCGAGGTATTGTGGATGCACATTACAGCACACACCATCATTAAGAATGACGTAAGGTCATGTTTGGATTATGAGAAAGCCACTTTTAGTGCCCACTCAACTTGGCAGAAGTTTTAATGCGGTCTTGCTGCCCGTCTGATGTGAAGCTTGATGTTATCAGTTAGCCTATTACGATTTGAAATCATAATTCATGTTCCAAGCTTTCCTGCCGAGAAGTGGCGAAAAGAGATCTTCCTTCCTCGAGAAATTCAGCCGCCACTCTCTCCATTACTGAGGGTGACGAAAAAACAAGCTAGAAACCCTCAAGGCAATATAGCGAAGACAGCTGTGATATAATGCGTTTTTCTTCTCAGCTTGTATCTACCATCAGTGCTTGAAATGCTTATCTAATTTCTGGTGGTGAATGTGTCTCCAGACGTTATTGCCGTGAAAGTAAGAGCGCTGTAAGCCGATTGCATCCGAGCCGTTTGATAGCGGAAGTCCCGCGCCCGTTTTTTGCTGACCGACATTCTTGTGTTAGATATCAAAGTCTTGTTGGAAAGTTACTCAATGCCGTAAATCCCGAGGAGACCTGTGTAAACCAACAGGAGATGTTGACAATCTGAGCTTCGACTCGGTTGATTTACTTTGACGGCCCCTTTCGACAAAAACGGATAAAACTTCAGCGAAATCACCGGGTACCATTCCAAAGTAACTTCTGTTGCAGGTATGGAACAACCTATGAATTCATTGACACTGAAAATTCAATAAATTATTGGATTATTTGGTAGATATGGGTTCTTCCATATTGACATTATACAGTATACAGTGAATAAAAGTGGTCAATCATGTCCATTTCAATAATTTGGTCCTATTTTTATGTTTACGAAAATGTATGAGACAGTATGAACGATGTGAACAATCATCGATATCTGAAAATTGCGGGGTTGTCAATTTGAGTTTTCATGTCCACAAAGATCTTCAGTTCTCACAATTGCTTGTACAATTAGTGGGTTCAACACCAATGGGTCTCATAAACATAAACATCTTGACCTGTCTCCTTGAATGTAAGGAAAAGCGTCATATATGTTGACGTAAAAGTGTGTTAAAATAAAATGTGATTCGCAAATGAACGGTGATTTTAGTTTAGTATTTTGTTTGAATAACGAATCGAGCAAGAAAAATAAGTTTAACCCCCCCCCCCTCTCAAATTTGATGGTTTACTTTTCAAAATCCAAAAATCGAATTAAAAAAAACCCCGCCCTTATCCTTAGTTAACATTGTCCGATTTTGATGAAATTTTAAAGAAAAAATAGAGGTTGTAATTTTCAAAGCCCTAGCTCGAAAATTCTCGCTATATCTAAAGATTTTGTTTTTAAAAAATTGACATTTTATTTGGAATTTATTGTATTTTTAGAATTGCAAGACTGTCCACTGACGGAAATAGGCCGTTAAAATCTCAGCTGATCGAATTTTGTTCATTTTTTAATAGTTTCTTGTGCTGACTTGTGCTTTCTTAGCAACCAAGAACCAAATCTAGTGATGGGGCAACCGCAACTCACGAGTAGCGATGTTATTTCTAGTAGGTAAAAAATATTAATGGAAAAGCCGCGTTCTAAGCATACTGGTGAATTATGCGGTAAAAAATGAACCATTGTGTAATAATTTGCTGCGTTTTATCATCTACGAGCAAATTGTATTCAAACATGTTGTATTCTACTATGAAATGCTGGAACACGAGGTAATCAATCCTCGGAAGTAGGCTGTGATTACAATAAATATTATAATCTCTATCATGTATCATCACATTATGTGGTTGAGCATTTGTGCAGCTAGAGTGATTGCTACAACATTCATGCACTTCGATTATGGTAATGCGCTGCACCTTTCTTGCCATGACGAGTTGTATGGTTCTTGTAAACATCCCTTCGTATCTTGTGTATTCGCGAGATGTGTCCTCGCAAGGTCTTATCCCTTGACTAAGAATATTGTACCTCCGATCGCAGTCTCAATCCTCGTTCATCCATTATGAGTGCCAGTACGCGAAAGAGTGTAAATCTAGCTTGCCACAGAAGAACTTACTGTCTCGAGGAAAACACTCTCACTACAACCAACTGTCGACATAAATCGTTTTGCTAATACATGGCATACATTTCTCGGTATGAGGTGAAGCTGTTGGCATCGAATGATAATAATGAACCTCAGATGGAATTGTCGCCAGGCATCACTAGACAGCAGGAAGTACGTGACCTGTCTATCCAATTTGTCTGATCGATTGTGCCTAGAATCACTTCTCTACTCACAGCTCTTTCCTCCTCTCGGTATTGCGGATGTTGCATTATCGAGTCAGGCCTTGCTGTATAGTGCAGTGCTCCTGTTCAAGCTCAGGAATTAGTTGAAAAATCATTCGTGACCGGCGTTTTCATTAAAATATCGAGGCTACCTCGCGGTCATACGCCATAATCAGTCTACAGAAGTCGGAAGACCCGGCTCCCCTGACGCACCAAGGATTTCTGGCTTAGCTTTTGCCTCCCTTTTTAAGAACAATTCCTTTTATAGGAGTGCTCTCCCCGTGTGGTTTTTTATAATTCGAACTCAAGGAAAGGGACAGCTATTGGTCGTGGAAGGGGGTCGAAGTCGCATTAATGTTTTTTTTTCACCTTGTGTGGTCGCCATCGAGCAGTTCAGAGGAGTACATCGTAGGTTGAGGACCTCTCTAGTACTGAGATCACATCACATCGTTATCTGCTTCTATCTTTCATCTCAAAGCAAGTGCCATCATTCTCATCTTTGTTCACAAACACCTTCTTGTCTCCACCCCTACTTTTTGCAAGGATATAAATAACTACTCACAACTTGAAGCATTTGCCATATTTTTCATTTATGCACACAAACATTATTCTAGTCCCCACCTCTATCCTAATAATTGATTGATTAGATCGAATAAGCATTCACAATTCCAAGCATGTCCCAGCTTTGTTATTTATGTGGTACACGAATACATCTAGTCTTCGCCCCTATTTTGTGCAATGATTAAAGTAATTAACCACAACTTCTTAGCAAAATTTAAAACATAATGTTATTTTTAATTGTATAATATAATTTTTGGACAATTTTGAAAAAATTTCTGAATGAAAGTCCGTTCTAGGAACATTCTAAATCTATTTTTGAAGTTTAACATTGATTTAGTATTACGAAACTATTATAGGCTATTCAACTTGAATTGGTCAAATTTTCTAAATTTATATTATTTTTATAAATTAACAAATTATATTGTTATAGTGTTAGTAATTACAACTTTTAAATTTATGTTATGGTAACTTGTTCATTCATTAGTTGTAACCATTATTTGTAGTCGAAAGGTTCATGCTGGAAGAATCTCATTCCGGGCGAAGTCTCATTCGTCATAATTGTGAGTTTAAAAAAATTGTACAGAGGCTGTTGAAATCCAAATTTATTGGCAATTTCCGTCTATTTCATAGAATTGGAGAAAGAGTAGCTATTTGCCCAATCTAGTACCTACCTAATGCGATGTTCACTCAATAACTACACGAAACTTCGTAGGTTTTATTGATTGATTAAGTCTTGGGTTTCTTGGAGAAAAAACGGGAGGTATGGCTGTTTCGATCACGATGCATTGCACGAACAGTTATAACAGTTTCATGTTTATCGCAATGAAAAGTAAAATATTCTTACCATCTAAACACGGATAATAGTGACGGTTCAATTGCTACGAGTTTCTGCCTTGAACTTATTATGAAAAAGTCTTCCTCGAACTTATCAATTATAAGGTTGATTATGAAAAACATGAAGAAGATGGTATTGGAATAAGGTGTACCGTGACTGAAAGGCTGGCGCAACCGGCTCTTGCGTCACCCCTCTTCCCTCCACACTATTGAAACTAACTGTCTGCCTCGAGCCTGTTCATACTCGCAGCTAACGAACGAGTTGCTACGTTTTATTGAGGCTTTTTACTGCTCAATAAATCCTCAGGTTAAAACTGCTGTTATACAACGCCGCCGGTTCACCGACAGTTTGCTCCGTCGGTCGATTCATTCTACATTCATCATTTGAGTTGCTGAAGAAAAACTGTACTGAAATCTGCTGTTCAAAGTGTATTTGGTACAGTATCGGATCCTGAGCGTAGTGAGTTGAAGAGAGGAGGTCCACTTTCAAGTTTCAACTTCTCTGATTCAAAAATTTTGTTTCCTATGGTTCAAATTCGGAAGTTAGAAGGTATGGGGTCTTGTTATATGAGGTTGTAATTTCAAGACTGGAGCATAGTCGTTGTGAAAGAATGAAGAATTTCACTCCTGATGAGAAACCAATTCTTGTCCACGTGAATGTTTGTCAGTTTGGAAACTAGCGTTGGTAACACAACTGTGAATATCACCTATAATAAATTCATTGTTTCACACTCCAGCGATACCTATCTACCAATCGGAAGAATTTTCTAACTATAACATCCGTGAAAGACAATCTCTTGCAATATGTGAGACCAATTTCTGTAATCGTTGGAACAGACATTTTGGTTTTATATCTTCTTGAAATTGGGACGGATGTGATTATTTGATGTTTAATTAAGCATAACGATAGTAAAAGTGTAAGTTAAGTTAGGTTTGAATCAAAACCTCGTCATAAATACCGAAATAAATACGAAATTTGTGTACAGAAGTCTTGCAAATAAAGTTCCACCAGCTCGCTTTTAACGTAAATCTGCATCCATATGAGATACAGAAAGGGGCAGCCCCGGAAACTATTCTTTTTTTCGTCCTCCAAGAATTTGTATTTTTGGACTCATAAGGATTTACACTTTTACTATCGATAAACCAATAAATACGAGCAGGCCCATGCACGTCAACACATTTATAAGGAAAAATGTAACCCGCTGGACATGTGACCATCCCTTTGCAAGACTGATTATAATTTCATTATAAGAAACTAGAATTGATGAAAATCCTAGGATTCATCGACTCCATTATTGAACACTTTTTGCATTGTTGGGGTAATGATGGAGTTCGAGGCACCAGAATCTAGTCTATATATAGATTAGTAGATGTGGTAAGTTATGGTAGTTATATCAACTACTGTACTGTTACTCCAAAGCATAGCTTGGTGAGTACCATAACACAAAGGCTTGGTCTCTTGTTAGGTTTACATTTATAATTTTTTATGTGAGGTTGTTTAGTCCTGAGGGGGTAACGTCAGCGAATTGAATTATGATCGCTACGGTGTTTACGAAATATTAGCCAATATTTGACTCTCCTTTCACCACAGCATATAGCAGTTAAGTCGGCTCACATTATACAAAAGCTCTAACGAACGAGTGAAGAGAAAATAGGCTAAGGATATCGTGAGCTAAGTATCGAATGATCGTATCGGTTTACTAACTGCGGTCTACAAGCAGCGGCTGTCGAGGGGGGGGGGCTAGTTATGTAAGGGAAGCAAAAATATTGTCGGTCGAGAAGGAAGGTAGGTACTGGAGATGTGGAAAGAAATCCTACAGTCGGACCACTGATAATGATGGAGAGTAACCGAGAAATTATGGTTTATGAATATGCATATCAAAGCAGTTGAATTGAGAAATACGAAATGATCAAAGAAACAAGAATAACTACCGGGAATAAGTGTGTTCTCTATGCTAGCCATGATTATTCAATTGCTACTCGGGAAATTATTGTGAACAGAAACAAGGAATGAACGGGACAAACGTCTTGTACAGTTAGCGGAGGACAAAAAGAAATTGTGTTTTCGACAGTTTCTAACGTCACATTTCCCTAAGGAACATAAATTATATATTCTACTGAGATATGACGTCACGTAATTACCTACTTTATACCTCCATGGGTAGGAAGTTGATTGATAGGTAATCAAAAATGACCAATACAATTTGTGTACTACCATCTGTTTAAAACAAACCTGTATTGAGTTTTAAGTGGTTTTGATTATTTGGTTGATAGAACAAACAATTTACCACCATGAATATGATTTCCTTTGAGATCTTCCAAATTTGTATTGTGTTTTTTTCATATTGTATTGCTTTTAATTATGTAGATCCTGTTGTACAGAGTGCGACAGTTTCCACTTCTAGTAGACGTATATATTTTTTCATATAAAAAAACCGATCGTATTACCATGATTCACGGATATCCTGGTGTGCTTGCACGTGGATGTATCTTATGACTTTATAGTCTGACCTATGGGGTTACTTTGTGCTTCCAGGATGGGCGAGAGGAGAGGAACCAAAGCCTTGGAGGCATGGTGCAAGCGCGTCACTCAAGGCTATCACGGAGTCAAGGTGGAGAACATGACCACATCTTGGAGGGATGGTCTCGCTTTCTGCGCCCTTATCCACCATTTCAGACCTGATCTAATGTGAGTATTTAAATTTTATTAGTCGTTGAGTAGCAGCTGAAGCCAACCAACGATACCAACCCCAGGTAAGAACAACCGTTTGTTTGGGTGTTGGAAGACACTAGTGTCCTCAAATTCAAAACAACGGTTTTATCGACCTGGGGCTTCGTCTCGTCATGTGCTTCTGCGGAAAATAAAACATGTCACTATATCAATCTTCATTAATGGATTAACCTATACAGTTTTTCACAAAACCTCGATCTCGATCTGTATGCACGATAAACCACGTTTTTTTGTGTACTATTCGTTATGATTCTGTAAAATAGTAGCCCTATTGGACTACGAATGACCTCATTCAATCCACCTTCAAAAAAATACCTTTTGTTCGTAGTTCTCCACCATTGTGAACTTAACTTCACTGTTGGGTTCTCTCCCTCAATACCTCTATAAGACTACCATTCTACAAAACAAACGCTGCAAATTATTACATAATGTTTTATCATTTTTCTACATAGATCACTCGTCTGCAAAGCCACCAACCATCCAACATGAAGAAAAACATCGATCGTATTTCGGTCAGCTATAATTTGAACGGAGATTATTTGAACTCTTTTGCGATTCACACTCGTGTTTCTGATTTATCGTACGTCCAACCCTTAAATTCTCGTAGGGAGCGAAAGGTTTGTCCTACAGGGCTCCGCGCGGTCTCAAAAAATTCTAAAAATTCTATACTATCTTAAATTGAAGGAAAAAATACCTTTATATCAAAATTTTTTGAGTTAGAGCGTTTTCAAAATTTCAAAATTCATTTTTCAACCCTCAGAAGTGACTTACATCAACCAAAATGTTCGGGGCACAACTAGACCCCAAATGGAGCCTACATACCAAATTTCATCAAAATCTGTCAATACTAAGTGGGGAAAGTGCCGCGTACGGCGTACGGCCAAATTTTTATTCGATATTTGGATTCTACGTACCTTTAAACGTAAACCATCAAATTTTGAAGGGGTGTTAAAAAATATTTTTCTTGGTCGATTCCAAAGGTTCATTATCGAAAATAATAAACCCAAATGAGGTTGAGAGTGACTAATAAGTGGTGTATAGAGCACATAATATCGTTAATCATTGGTTAGATTGTGCTCACGTACGTGCATGGAAGAACGGATTTTTAATGATCATATTATTATTCATTATTAAAATTAATCATCATTAATTCTGTCTATTATTTTTAATGACTCGGTTATTTATGATGATGGTATTGCTTCGAACCAATCACAACTTTCGTCTCTCACAAGACTACTTGCCTGACTCTCGATTTCCAAGTGACTTTATAACAAGGTTGTCTTTTTAACAAGAATTTACAGAACTCACCCACTACATCAGAGTTAAGTTGTCTATTTGTCTGAATTATCTGACTTTACCGGTTTTTAGTCTTTGAAAAATGTAAATTTCGTCTAAACCGACATAAAATTGACTCCCGAAAGTGCTTGGCGATTTCTTAATCGTGATTTGCGAACATCGCGATTGGCGGTGATTGAACCTCAAAAGCCAAAACTGATTAATATTCATCCAGATCTCTTCCCAGGACTGGGTGAAATTATTCTATTCATAGCGGCTCCGCTTAGCTCGTTATCCGAGGCGAAAAAACTCATCACCCGCGCGCCGCTCAACAACTTCTCCTTTGCAGTATTAATTAAAAAAAACCCTGAGTGGTCCCTCTCCTGAGTTATCGTCAAACTGAATTATCTTTTTGCGGTGGTCTCCATTTAAAAGGTGAATGGAGCAAGGCGACTTTTTGCCCCTAAAGAGGGAATTAAAGGTGGTTTCTTTCGAGGGCAATTTGTCACGTTGGTCTGACTAATGGATGCGGTTGTTCACCTGTTCACGTGTAGAAAGGCAACGCCATTTACAGAAACATGCATAAGTTGGAGATCTTGCCGAGAAGTGATGTGGACTTTGAAACGAATGATGAAGACGTTAATGAGTTAGTTGAACTCAATTTGAAAAAGATTGGAAATTAGGCTTCTAACTACCAACTAATCAACTATGGGGTGGACTAGCAGTAATTACTCCAATAATGAATTAATTCACCTGAAATAACTATCAGAATATTGTCATGTTTCAAGTCTATAGGTTAGAAACTAAAAATAGTTAGTGTTCGGCAACCTAGGCTTACTACAAAGCCCTCGATCTATGTACATTACATCCCTCTTGAAGTATATGGAGCGGCAAATAGCTGTCCCAGGAAATTGCCTTTTGATGAGATTGGAACAAACTCAAATACCTCCTCTGTGGGATCTTTTTCTGAATGAGCTCTTTTACGTAAGAGCCCCTAAAAACAGACGGGTCATTCAAAAGATATCTGGCGGAGCCTCTGGAAAACGCATGAAACGTCGAAATTGACTCTGGAAACGCCACAGCGTTGAGGTAATTGAAACCTACGTGACTGCCGCATTACCGACGTTGGGGCTCGAGAGGGAAAATTGCCGTTTGGTTTGAAGGAATTCGTCTCTTAATTCGTTCGGTTGACTCTTGGAGATGGGAGGGGATTCTGACCACTTGTTTCTAGTCAGGACCTCGTCCAGTCGAGGAAATGTAAATTAGGGCTGATCAAGTCAATTTGCGCGTCCTCCACTTGTCGTTGGCGAGCTTCGCCCACTTGTCCAGACCCGTGAGGTCAGGCGGCCAATTTTGACGATTAGGCAATACTACCCTCCTGCAAAGGTCCAAAAATACTATTTTGGCAGAGAAAATTGCGTAAGGACCTGAGGATTCACATTTTTTTGTCGTCTATACTTTATTCTTTCTCAAACGTTATTTATTTATTATTACTATTATTTTTTACTTGGGCACTTGCAACCTTTAAGTTGTCAAATGCAGCAATACATTCATCAGTTTATAGAAAACAACATCAAGGCATGTTGAGTTACTCCCTGAGATCTCAATTTCTTGGAGTTTCTAGTGAAAGATGGCTGGTCATTCTTCGTCAGCTAATGACGAATTGTGAGCGAATTGTTTACGTTCAAAGTAAAACAGATGGTACGAGATATCGTTCCATGATGTGTCCATGAGTCACATGGGTATGTGATTCGAAAGCAGATGAAGAACTGTTCTTGACGTCCCACAATTATTGTAGTGCTCCAACTGTTCCATATATGGTTCTTTTCTGTATCTGTTTTTGCTTGGCGGTCTGAAATTTCGTTCCTGGTGATACCTATACGCCAAGGAGTGAATCACGAAAGTTTCAAAGATGACTCAAATGACTCAGATGAGTATGTATTCCTCAAGTTGATCTGAATTCACGTCTCTAAGAATGACTCGAATCGCCCTGGAAAATTTGAGCAGATTACAATTGTCGGGTAGTTCTTCACAAAAATGCGACCGTTTTGGAGCAAGAGCTATTCTATTCCCTTGAAAAACGAGGGTGATTATTCCGTTTGATTTCAAAAGGTACTATATCTAGCACAATGACGGTCTCTTATCCTTTTTGTTTCAAAAATTGCTTTATCCACTTCGTTTGATTCCAAAAAGTACTATGTCCACTTCGTTTGATTCCAAAAAGTACTAAACGCCACGTTTTGTTTCAAAAAGTAATATATCCATAAATCTGATACTTCAAATTTCGTGCAAAATTATTTTAAACTTTGAACTAATTTACCTTTTTTTTCAAAAACATTTATTATAATTTTGAAATATATAATAAATAACATCATTGGTTTATACCTCGTTTTTCAGGTCGCAATGGTTTTTCTCACTTTTGACCAAAATGTACCTTTTGGAATCAAGCTCCTCAATTAGCAATCGCTTTATAAAGTTTCAACTCTATCAAGGTACCCGATATATGTTTTGGAGATTTAGTGAGAGAAAGGCAGAACGAAAGATGGACGGCAATTATTAATTTTATTAATTTGGAGGAGAATTAATTAAATTAGGAAGCGGGAGAGCCGATATTCTCATCACAATCATCTCAAAGGTGGGTAAGTGGTAGAGTCGTTGTTGATGAAGTCGCTCCTAATATCATCAGTTCTAGCCAATGATTTCGGAACTTCCTCCGCAAAAAAATCCGACCGTTGAAAGACACTCTCAGTTTTTTCAAATGAAAGTCCCCAGTGGACCGATTACATGCAAATTGAAGCTCCGTCTTAATTCGTGCTTACGTGAGTCCCGCCCAGAGCTCACCGGTTGGCCTACATTGTTGTTTATAGTGGCAGGATACGAGTTAGGAGGTAAAACTAACCATTACCCCTCAAGGTCGTCAGACGGGAAAATGCAGAAATTTTGACCGACTTACGATCGACTTTTGCATCCAAAGTTTTCTTCTAGGACAAGTACTACTTTCTCACAAACAACTTGACTTGAAATCACGGATTTCCCTCCGACCTAGTTGACAGGTACCTAATCATATTTTGAAAAAAAAAAAAAAAAAAGCCCAATCGTTAATTACAAGCGAATAATAATAATTTCTTAATTCTTTCGTCTACCTTCAACCAATCCGTCCTCTGTCTAAGTGCACTCGGATACCTGATTTTCGTGTTTCAATTAAAGCCCTTCTTCATTTTCCCTGTGAGAATAAATGAGAAAACCTCCAGTTTTTGCTCACACAAATAATCTAATTCCTACGACTTCTATCCAATTTATTACAGTGGTCACTAAGATACTGTGTGCCAAATTCCAGTCATGATCAGGATGGATGGTCGAAAGAGAAGCCATTGTTTTTACTCCCCAAGGTAATCGAAACCCCAAAAGGTAGTTCACCTCGACAAATCTGACCTATTTAACAATTTTCATGAGAATCGGTCGAGGAGATATCAGTAGAGGTTGGCCAAAAAATTTGAAAACATTACCTATCATTACAAAACATACTTTTTAAAGGTCTTCAGAGGTATTCGACGTGCTTTTTCCTACCCTTCGGTATCAGGCTGCTCGGGAAACTTGCTCAATCTAGAATGAATGAATAAAAAAGGTTTATTATACAAATAAATGACGAAAAAATAGTACAAATCAATATAGAAAAAGAAACGAATATTCAAGAAAACATTGATCACCTAGAATAAGTATTCAAAGAACGAATTTTTCAGGCCAACGCGAAGGGGAGACTGCTTAATTTTTTTCTGCCTTTGATCCAGTTTCTCATCTCGCTCTAGAAACGTTCGGAACATCTCAAACTATGCTTGAGTGGCAGTAATAAGATTAGGTAATATGTACCAAAAGAAAGGTTTGCTTTGAATGCAGGAGTGCTCTTCAGAATTTACTCTAAAATATCGTATTTTCATTATAAATTATCATTTTAGGAACACAACACCAGCAACCTATAGAAAAATTATACTAAAAATACGTCCAAACCTGAATAATAATCTTAGCGCACATTTTCATACATTTATCCCAAAAACGTTTTAAGAATAGTAATGAAATTCTCAAAATGTTCACTCTGAATGTAGGTAAATAAATGGTTTGCAATGCCCCGCCTCATCTTCAGAAAAACATCTTCAAGGCTGTGATTCAGACGAAAATAGCCTTTTCTAGGTTCCTTTGGTCCTTGAGTTCCTGATTTTTGTTCTGATTTTTAAGAAGGTAAAAGTACTCTAAAAACTGCGTGCCTATTATTTTATAAATTTTTTTCTTACCCTCTTTCACCTTCACAATCGTTGCCCTCTTAACCACGATAATGTATAACATTCGCTTTGCAAGATATCCTTCAAGTCACGTTTGATTGATTGACTCGGCCTTTGCCTCGATATCTGTGACAGGACAGGGGAAAGGTTGGGCTTGTTATTCCCGAAGTCGTTTATTCTATTCAAACGGTGAAGGTTTATTTGGTTTTACTTTCACTACTTTCCTATTTTACCGAAGGAAGAGTTTACGATAGATAATAGAGAAAGGCCTTTCACACTGCCTCTCTCAGAATATGTCCAGTTTTAAGAAGCTAATGAACCACGGGCCTCAGTTGAACGAAAAAATACAAAATTAATACGAAAATGCCGATTTACTTCATTGGATTCCAGTAACTCCTGAGAGGTTCCCTTCGTGATACTTCGTACCTTATCACCTAATAAATAACCAAACCAAACATTTGAAAGGTAGGTTTACGAAATTATTCTCCAGATTCACTGCTGGTTATCGTGCGAACTTTGAGGTTGATATGTATTGGCGTGAATCGATAACAGATTGATATTCTTATCAAAAATAACATTATAAGATGAGTAATGTCACTTTCGAATTTTTAATTAATTGAAAGAAGGCTAAGAACCTAATTCAGACATTGTGTAGTTTCACGATGCCGAAGGACAACTATTGCAGAATGAGGAGAGACGTGAAACATTGAAAAAATACGATGTTTTAAGGGCCCATTTCTGCAGTATAAATTGACGAATTTTTGATTAACTTGAAATACTTATACTGTACTTTTGAAGGCTATTTCGATTCAAAATTTTGAGCAGATTCCGAACTTCAACTGAGTACTTTTCACTGAAAACTTTGAAAACACGTTTCAAAATAGTATGAAATGGATATCCATGAAGCAACTGTTCATAAATTTGCCTACTACAAAATTCGCTTGATATTCTTCAGAAACAACTTGTAACAAATGGGAAATTTTGCTTCTTCTGAAAACCCGCGATCGAGAGATCAAGATGAGAATCTTAACCGTATTTTAATCTTTTCGAACCCATTTCGGTTCGAAGCAAGGACACCTACCTCTTCCTTCTACCTTACAAGGTCCCGCTAGACTCATTCCCTTATAAAGTTCGCTCCAACAGGATCTTGTTTTCATGGATAAAACCGTCTTCCCTAATCCGCCGATTTTGCCTTTTCATTCCAACCGGTTTGCATCCCAAATCGTTTTTCGCCTTCCTCGAAATCATTTCCCTTATCTGTCGCCAGGTTCACCTTCTTGTTGACAAAACGCCTTGTATGAAAACTCAAATACAGGTTGTGAGGAGCACTTCCATATTATCCGAGGTCTGACCTCAAATCCCATTTACTACAAAAACTTGATAAATTCAACACTGCTTTATCATGATGCTCACAGATTAACTGTTAATTGCATTACTGCAAAATTGTATCAAATTTTACAAAACGTTCTTGTTTGTCGAAAAGGTAGTTCTCAGATTTTTTCCGGTCAAGTTGTGGAATTCATTCTCTGTTCTCCTGAGCAAAAGTGTCTTAAATCATTCCCAAAATAATTGTTCCTCTATTCACTCAAGACGTTATTTAAAAAACAACGTAAAAATGTGCTCCACCCATTTACGATGGAATTTCTCGAATCCTTGAAGATAATTCTCTTATTTGTCGCAGAGATAACCCAGCGGTTTTACAACTGCTTGTCCCATATTTTATGATTATGGAGGCTTGTCTTTGTTTTATTTTCATCTCGTTGCCAGGGTTTTTTTTTTGTCGTGTAGACGATGGATGATTCTAATCGGGAACGTGAGAAACGCACAGCCCACTGGGCATTCTACCCTACCTTCGACGAGACGTGAAATGCGTAATATTTCGCATCACACAGCTTATACTCGTTGAATAACATGCATAACTCCCTAAAACAATGTATACAGGTATGTGGAAAAATTGAATAATTGATGACTTTCCGCAACAATTCTTTTATTGAAGTCAAGTAGTGGTCCAAAAAGTCCTCTACGCCGCTAGGTTTGAACTCGGACATGGAAACAAAATTTGTTCTGAAAAGTCAAACACGTAATCGATTTTGTGAGTAAAATATTTACCTACCTTACGAAAGTGAAAGGAAAGTCTCGAAGTAATCTTTGAAGTAACTATGTTCACATCATACTACAAATTGCTGATAAGATTTATGTTAACTCTTTTCGAAGTTCAAACTTGAATCAATCACACGTGAAAACTGTAAACGCCTCATGATTTTGAGATTATAGTTACTTTCTCGTTGACAACCATGATTCGTAAGGATATAAGAAAGCACCGATACCAGCAGGTGGTCTTTGTCAGGATACAGCAGAAGCGTTTGGATGCTAGATTTTCATTGAGGTGGTAGTGTTTATAACCTCGTCGTTTCCTGCCCGAAAAAGCTGCAAATTATTACAAAAGGTTCATTATTTTTCTGTATAGATCACTCGCCTGCAAAGAACACAGCTTTGCCATAGGTACTACCTACCTACTACTCTTACCTACATCACATTCGAATTTATTTGGAAGAAATAAGTTTCGCTCCCTTAAGTTCTCATGGGGAGCGAACGGTTGGTCCTACAGATCTCTGGGTGGTCTCATTCGATTCAAACAATGCAATACTATTTTAAATCGATGAAAAAACAATACCTTTATATTGAAAGTTTTTGAGCTAGGGTGTTAACACGGTGTAGAGTAACACGGAGTGATGAATGAGCTGTTTCAATTTACAAGGCAACTATGTCTGAGAAGGGTGCCTAGCGATGAAAAAAACAATTGTCTTTTCACTCTACGGAGGTTATTATAGTGATAGGCAACCCTAGTTAATGAAATAGCTACCGACCCACTGTGGCCATTCACCACTGGCGATGAATCAAATTGCTGTATATTATTAATTTCGGTTTATTATTTTCAATAATGAATCTTTGGAATCGACCAAGAGAAAAATTTGTTTAACACCCCCTCAAAATTTGTTGGTTTACGTTTCAAGGTACGTAGAATCCAAAAATCGAATAAAAATTTGGTCGTCCGTCCGCCGAACACGGCACTTTCCCCACTTAGCATTGACCGATTTTGATGAAAATTGGTATGGAGGCTCCATTTGAGAAGATTTTGGTTGATGTAGGTCACTTCTAAGGGTTGAAAAATGAATTTTGAAATTTCGAAAACGCCCTAACTCAAAAAAATTTGATATAAAGGTATTGTTTTTCCATCAATTCAAGATAGTATAGAATTTTTTATAATTTTTTGAGACCACGCGGAGCCCTGTAGGACAAACCATTCGCTCCCTACGAGAATTTAAAGGTTAGACGTACGATAAATCAGAAACACGAGTGTGAATCGCAAAAGAGGCCTAATCTCCGTTCAAATTATAGCTGACCGAAATGCGATCGATGTTTTTCTGCATGTTGGATGGTTGGTGGTTTTGCAGACGAGTGATCTTGATAGAAAAATAATGAACCTTTGTGTAATAATTTGCAGCGTTTTTCCAATTGTGGAGTTCTTGCAGCTGCATCAGCTCAGTCATTGTCGAGTAGAGAGTTTTGTATCCCACTGTTTTCCCGGTCTCATTTTTCAGTAGAGCCCCTGACTATCATGAGTGGAATGAAATTTGAAGAGTTACCAACGCGGCAGCCAGTAATAAATTTTGGAATCAGTGATGGCGACTTCCTACTTCTTCTGTTGTGTCTAGCAATACTGTGTCCACAGCTATTTCGATCGCCATCAATTCTGCGCTGTCTTGAATGGGAGATTGTAAAATAAGAGCTAAAAGCTAAAAAAATAGGCTGAGAGTGACATACATATGGCATGGCTATAGATCGTTTCAAGTATTTTTTTGAATAATTTCAACCATGTTTCCGCTGCAAAGCCTAATTCTGGATAACTAAAAATGAAGATGAATTAGATTTGTGCTGTACGGTCCATACAGAGAGTTAACAGGCCTACAACTTGGATGCGTTTTTCTGCACCTTTTGGAAAGGGCATTTACTGAAAGTAAAAGTCGGGGCGACCTGTAGTGAGACCGTCAGACGATTCGCAGACCGCAGCCTGCAACGCGGTTGATTAGAGCCACCGCTACCGCCGACCATCTCCGACGCACGGACGTGACTTATTGTTTAGAAAGTTCCACAGAAGTGAGAGTGAAAATGTGAAAGACTTATGAGAGCAATGAGTAGGTTGGCTAATGAAATTTCAGCAGACCGCGTTTGTATCTGATGCCACGAACGTATTATGCGACTCGCATTTTTATCAAGAGAAATTGTTACTCATCTAGCACCCTCTTGTTTGAGGCTGAATGTTAAAAGTTACTGTCACATGGTAGAATGAATACAGGTTATCAATTCTAATCAAATGAAATCATCTCGAAGATAGTATTACTCGTTTTTATCACCGAATTATTGCGGTTCAAAACAAACGGATTCAAATTTGATATTGTTCCGTCTATGTAATATGGTCCCTGCTAACATCTTCTCACTCAAAATATTCAAGTCACAAACTCCTTTAAATCCTCCCAAAGTGCATAATCGTTACAATTAGTTTGGTCGTTTAAAAAACAAAATGTATTAATATCCGAATTGTCTATTAAAAAAAAATTCCCGAGTTCCTCCAAGTTAACCTTTCTCTCACCATCTAGAACTGAAGAGACATTTTTTAAAATTTTATTTTATTTTATTTATTTAGCAATCAAAAATGCATCATAGATACAAAGAATAGGATAGAAAACAAAGTCTTATGATATAAAAAACAAATTAGCTCGATACCTTGCCCACCAAGGGTTAAGTTCTTACGAACTTGTGTCTACTAGCGGAATCTTGGTAAGTACGTAATTTAAAACTTTTTTTTTGTGACAAAATTTCGAATTGAAGTTATACAAAGTATTAAGTCCAAATACCCACACAACCAATAAATATACTATACAATATGTATACCCATTCTATTTAAAACAATGAATTTAAATCATACGCATCACTCACAACAAACTCGAAAAAACTACCGACAAATAGTTCTTTAATCCAAACACACTACAAAAAATAGACACACCAGTCTTGTGGTAAAAAAAGTTCACAGCAGCAATATAAGAATTCCTTCGATAAAATTCAATACGGTAACGTGGTAGTGATATATTGGAAGACAAAGAATTTCTATCAGAGGCAAGTTTCAAGCATGTTCAAACCTAATGCCCGTTTTGTAAACCAGAATACAAGATTGAAGCAAAAACACATTTTTCACAGGAAAATACATTGAATGCAGTATAAAGTCTGGCAGTGGGGAAATGATCATAGATTTCCATTTAAACTTGTAAATTTCATCGCGATTTAATCAATAGGAGCCAACATAATCGAGAACTAAAATGTACAATCTTGTAGAAAATAATATTGGTGTATCAAAATGGGATCAGCATGATCGTAAAAATCTATTTCTCTTCTCAGGTCATGAGTGAAAACATGTGTACTAGTTACAAAATGTGTTACAAGGTGTTGATTGGTTAAATCAAGTTCTTCTGAATTCTTCTTGTGATGTTGAGGGAAAAAGGGTGTTTTGTGAGCTAATGCCAGACAGTCAGCTGGTAGTCACAATCTGTGAGTGCTGTTCGAACTACAACGCCTCCTGGTCGAATGTCCATCTTTCATCGGTCAAAATTCATCTTTCATTCCTAGAAATCATGGCGCACTGCTGGGGAATGATTCAACCCAAATCAAGGAACTGTTCCATTTACTGAAATAATCTTCGTTGTACCACCAAATTTGAACGTTTTCTGTTATATGTTATATTGTAATCTGTAATACTCCACATTACGTTTGGCATCAATGACCATAATGGTTGAATACGCCTAATTTAAAAAAAAATGTATTTGAACTTTCGACATCAGGTGTACTGATGAGAGTGTGACTAATCACAGCAGGTGTAAGAATGACCTTTCCTTCCTAGACTGTGTCACAGTGCTATTCTCAAGTTTCCTGGTTCGCCAGGACGACGATCATGAGATTCTCCTCCCTCAATAAATGGTTCTCCATGAACTGTCAGTCATCTCGCTAGTTTTTCCATGGTTTTGCGTCCATGGTTTGTTAAAATTGGATCAATTGTGCCATTCATAATTAGGCGGCTGTTCAACGGCTCTGTCAAATAAGTTCCTCGGATACCCGAATGGATGAGGACTTAACGCAATGTTGCAGTTGTTCCTGTGTTCGTTGCACAACTGCAGTTGTGCTGTACGTTGATGAGGGTATATCCTATTTCCTATAGTCAAACATTTTTATTGGTCTATTTCAAAACGATCAGGTTATTGGTTGATATCCTTGAAAGCCGCTTTGCGTCGTTCGACATTTCGCGTGACTAACTCTACCTCTCCGCAATTACTTCGTCTTGGGCTTTTAGTAGTTTCGATGCCTGTTATTCCACATGCAATGCACAGGTGATGATTATTTCGCAATGTAATTATTCTCATGCTGCAGGTAACAATTTCCAACCAATCCCTGCAGGTTACTAAGTAACTTCACGTGTTTCATAACATAAAACTGTATTCGTGCCCTCCATTTCATCGGTATAGTTTCACAAACAAGGTTATTGGAACCATTTAACCAGATTTCTCCAAGCTATTCGGACCTATTAGTTTTCCTCAGTTGGGCGCATCTTAATGATCCTCGGCTCACGTGGGCTGCAGATGTTTTCAAACCCTCCTTCGAAGATTTTCTCACGATGTCCAAGGTTGACTAATTTGTTTTGTTGTCGTCTAAAGACAGATAACTACCTGAACGCTTCATATAAAAATTCGCATTTCTGACGATGGTTGAGATTTTTTACAACAATTTGATGTCTGTTATAAATTTCGACAGACTGAGTACTGATTTACCTACTGCTGTCAGATGTCGCACATCTTCCGTCCAGCAAAAAATCATGAAATACTCTTGACTTATCAAAGTACATTAATATCAATTATAGTAGATTGATGACTGTAACTGAGAGCTGTTCCACTACAGACTAGTGAAGTTATATCTTGTTACCATGGAGATGTAATGTAAATAGTGACAGATTTCAAATATAGAACGCCATTCTATAGTTAGATTCCGATGTGAATTAATATTATTTCTATAATGAATAGTTGTAAGAGTGTTCTGAGGTATTAAGTGGGGATCAACCTAACAATGACAACTAATAATATTCTATTTATTTAGTCCTTCAGCTCGAGTTGAAGAAGGGGAGGTCTGATAAATTAAACAAAATCTTCCAAATCAATTTCAGTTCAGAAAAAATTATTCGTGAAATCATAAGTAGTACTTGTTTTTGGCTCTATTATAAATAGAACCAAAAATACTTGAATTGTATACACCCTGATTTTAATTTATTTATTACTTAATAATTAAATTTTACTTTATTTAGAAGTACAGGTTAGGAAGGTACCTATTTGTTGATTTTATATAGGTGCTTTTGAGAATATCTATTTAAAAGTGGCTACCCCTTTTCAAGAAAAAAAAAAAATATATATCACTTCGGTTTGGAATTCAAACCTGAATAAAACAGAGGCCTATCCAGTGGTTGAATATAAATATAGGTTACTGGGTACTCAACGCGTTGTAGCAGACGAAATTTCTGCAATGCAGAATGTTGTCCAGCGGAAGAAAATTTGCCTCCAATTAAACTGGGACACTTCGCGAGGCTGCAGATAAAAAAAAAAAAAAAAATAAGGGATTTTCTTTTGGTAGTGAGGCAGCTTCCTCGGAATTTCAGTCGGTTGATCCATTAGGAATGATCTGATGGGGATCGTTGCAAAATGTTGTCAATTTATCTCGAAGTGAGCGTAGTGGGGTGAAAGCTTCTTCTGTTCTCCAGTGGTCCATCCTTCACCTCCAATGATCTGGGAGAAAAATTGTATTAGAAAAAAATCATGGTTTTCCACTGAAAAATGAAGCGAGAGTCGTGACAATCCGCAAGTGTCGTGAATATTTGGGGAACTGACATCTCACAACCGGTAGGCATTTGAGGTGGGTCAACCTTCTAGTTATCTCGCAGGAAGAAGAGGGGCATCCTGAGGTACAAGTAAACAACCCCCATTCTGATATCACTACACATTGTTCTTATGAATTTACTCGAAAATCCTGACCGAACTTTCTGGCTAAAAGTCCTCCAAATAGCTTATCGGTACTTGTCAGCATCTGATCTGGTATCTTTTCGTTTTCTCGAAAACCTCCTCAGTTATTTACTATGTTCCAAGTGATTACTGAGGTTTTCGCCCTCGCTGTTCTCCATTGTCCGACAAGCCATTCCGACACACATATTTACCTTCCCGGCTCTCTCTGACCGTCTGTCGAGTGTTTCTTCACGTCTGAGAACCGTCCACGTCAAATGTGTCGACCCGTTGTTTGGGTGAAAGTGCTCGATAAAACGCGTCTTTCTCGTAGATACGACACGTCCTTTTTCTTTTGCGGATTCCTCGACTAACAAAAGTTCATCTTTTTTCGTTTTTGGATTCTATGTAATGTGATACTCATTTGGTGACTTATCTGTGATTGTTTCGAGATTGTCGAGATGTATAGGATTTCAACCTATAAAAGACACAACCTCACAAATGAATCACTTTGTTTTGTTATTTTCGTTTGGCCGAATCCTTTGAAATCGAGTGAGAAGAAACAATATTTCAACACCCCCTATCTCAAAATTTTATGGTAACGATTCAAGGTAACGAAAAACGATTTAAAAAAAATCCGGATCCCATTCCCATCCGGAGCCTCCGGAAAAAGGGCTCCATTTGGGGTCTAGTTGTGCCGCGGAGCTTATGGTTGGTGTAAGTCACTGCTAAGGGGTGAAAAATAGGGGTTGTAATTTTCAAAACACCCTAGCTCAAAAACTCTGGATATGAAGGTGTTGTTTTTTTCACCAATTCAGACTAGAATAGAACTTTTAGGGTCGAATGATACCACTTGGAGCTCTATCGGACAAACTGTTCGCTCCCCTTGAGGACTTGAAGGTTGGGCTTACAATAATTCAGAAATACTAGTGGGAATCGCTAAAGTATTTCCTAATGTAAGTTCAAATGTCAGCTTATAAAATGCGATCGTTGGAAGGTTTCTCTGAATAGAGTTTAAAAGCTTAGTCAGCTGAGCAGTGTGCGTCCTTAGCAGCCAAGAATCAAATTTCGTATTGAAGGCACCCACAACTCTCAGATAGCTATGTTATTGCTAATTGGTACTTTCAATTAACCATTGTGTAATAATTCGCAGCGTTATTTTCCAACGGACCAACAGCATGAACTGGGTCGAAACAGATCAAGTTTATTTATCTTTTGAGTTCTTGTGGTACATATAGAGGATTTCCACGGGACAGAAAATGACAATTTTACCGCTTTATTGATTCCAATGGCCTCTAGCAGAGGGCTCTGTACAAGAAAGATGTATCTTCCATTCGTCATTAGAAGGCGCTGGTTTTCGTTAGAGCGGTACAAACGTTCATAACACCAGTACCGCCACCCTATTGTTCATCATTAGTCTCAAAGACATTTACGAATAAAATCGATTTCGATGGTTAGACCATCATCAGTAACAAACAATAACAAATAACATGATAATACAATATAACTAATAATAATATAATGTAACTAATTAAATCGACAGGGAAAATTCGGACAAAAATAGACAACGTTCTTCTCAACTCCGTTTTTATTCAAAGACATTTCATTTTACAAGTTATTATTATTTATTAGCAAGTTAATAAAGTTTTTTTTAATACAAGACCATGTGTTTTTTACGTTCTGTTAGGTTCTTCGTCGTACCTTTCTAGAACATAATAGCTTGTTTTGAAATGGTTGTATCGAAAACCAACAGTTGTTTTCCAAGTGGTACGACTGGATTTTGATTACCTACCTCATATTCGGGGAGGACACTTTTGTTTCCAAAAACATCCTAAAAGAACATTTTGGGGGTACACCTATGTTTAGCACTGCCTGCAAATAACAATACTTAAAAGTCATCCATATTAGTAGAAATTCAATTCTTAGTCCTTATTCAAATTCATGAAAGATTAATGATGAATATTTTCTCATATTGGCGCATTTTACGCTTTTAAAGTTTATCAAAAACTTACGCACCTTCGCGTGGAGGTCCTTAGGAACATCACGTATGAGGTACCTGTTTCTTAAGAAGTGAATGGGATCCATCACCATATACCCTAAAAATAGTTACTTGGTCTTGGAGAGAAGCAGTTTGTGCGTAATTCAGCCGTCTGGGTGCGGTTTGTTCAGTCGTTTGGGAGTGGTAAGTTCAGCCAGAACCGAGGACTTTCAGGGCTTGAACATAGTTTAACGAGACATCTTCTACTCAAAAACATGGTGAAGATGTTTTACTCGTATTTCAAGATCAAGAATCAACCTTCATATAACTGGGATGAGGTTCCTACTGCGCCTTTTCAACTTACGATCTTTGTATAGTGAATCCCACCACCAGGTTCAGTTCAGAGACTTTCAACCACATTTATCTCATTTCGGTCGAGTTCACAGCTCCTGAGAATATCGATGGACTTGATAAATACTATTTTTTTAAATGCTCGATTCTGTTGAAACCCAATAATTGAAAATAATATATCCAAAAAGGATGGAGATTCCTCTCAAAAACTCAGCTTTTCCCTACAAAATTGCGTTCTTTCCCGTCTAACGATGAGTTTTCTATGATTTTTTCAGAGACTTCGAGAGCCTGAACAAATCCGATGTGATCGGTAACAATGAGCTGGCCTTCAGCATTGCGGAGAGGCACCTGGGCATCCCTGCCCTTCTCGACGCCGAGGACATGGCCGAGTATCCCGTCCCAGACCGTCTCTCCATCCTCACCTACCTTTCACAGTTCTACCAAGTCTTCTCTACTCACAGTAAGGGGATAGGATTGGAATATAAGCGTTAATATGAGGCTAGTAGTATTCGAATAGCAACGCAGAAAAAAAATGCTTCGCGGTTTGGTGAAGCATTTAAGTGGATGTTCTTTTTGATGAGAAATGAAAATGTTACAACCAGGCAGTAATTTCGAGGAGTGGAAGTTAGGTATGAATATAAATTGCGCCAGTACTGCCAAGAAATATAGAGAGGTATTGCTTCGACGGAGTTCGGGGTCCCTATGTATGAAAATGGCGAGGAAGCTAATAAGAATGAGTGCGAGAAAGGAGGTACAAACCTCCAAAAACAATTATAATTTAACATAACTATAATTATATATCTAATTACTTACATAAGTAGTGCTGCCACCCAAGACGTTATTCTATTGACTACCTTCACAGGATCCTTGCGGATGCCATGACACCGTACCACTGTCTTAATTAGTACACACGTGTAGGTACTTACATTTTCTAACTTCTGTAAGGATAAAGATAGCCGTAGCAAATTGGAGGGTAAATTATCCAAAAATCGGCGGCTATTTGAATTGGAACATGTGCCCCACCAATGGGAAGGTCAATCGGTCATGGGGGAATAGGTTCAAAGTTTAGGACCACTTTATCCTTCTAAATTTGACCGGATAACCTGAGGAAACGGATTCAAAAATGGTAGTTAGTCGAATGAGACCATTTCTTGCACCGAAGTGGGCGCTATTCCAAAGAGCTGGAGGGAAACTGTCCCAATACTTATTTCAAAAACATTTCTTTGAGCCGCTTCCTCCTCGACTCCCTTAGTTCTTTGTTATTTGCTCTGTGCCGTTCTAGAAGGGAGACTGCTCCAATCCGAGTATTCTTCAATTTTGAACCAATTTAATCTCCAAAAATGTCCAAATTTGACATAGTAGTTCTTGCTTAAGAAAATCTGATTTCTTTGATATTTAACAACTATGGTGAATGGATGGTGGATGGATTGAATATCTGAATTCTGCAATTTAACTTGAATTAACACTTACTGATTGCCTCACGATATTTCATGGTAAATTGTGTCTAAACTCAAATGGCTTGCGATATAAGGTGTAGAGCAACATGATAGAGAAGGGAGAGAAAATTGAATAGTAAGATATAATTATCATGTTCCCCTTGCCCTACGGGCACGATTTTTCTTACTCCAAATTGCATATTGAAATCTCTCAGAAAATTTAATTTTTGGTTAGTTAGGTAGTTAAAACCCACTCTTCTTAGTTGAGTCAGTGTCAGTACTTCGACGTAATGCTTTAATATCATCTTCATAAATTAAGAATTTTCCTCCGATTTTTAAATGAACTAGACTTACTTTTTTTTTTCTTCAGGTACATCACCAGTGAAAAAGATCCCTAACGATTCCGACTCGTCCATAGCTTCGCTGACGGACGTGACGTCATCGCCCAATTTGGTAAGAACTTGGCTCGTACAGGTCATTTTTTTATATTTTTTTATTAAATGAATTCTATGCACTTTTTGTGGTTTTGAGGGTTTGCTATGAATGCTTGACAATGGGAATCCTGTAGTTTGATGGCTTTCTGTAGTAAATTAAAGAACTTAAAGAAAGTAAGAAGAAAGAGGTTCGAGGAGATCATCAAAGGTAGTAACTATGTTGATTACAGAACGTTGTGAGCTCAATTTCCATTGAAATACTTATTTTATATCATCTTATCTTCCCGAAACTTAAAAAAAAGACCTGCACCACCTACATCGTAATTTTTTTTAAAGTTAGGTAGGTACTCAAAATTTAAACAGCCTTTAAACAGCCGCTTCGAGGTCATTGTACGGAACACTGAGTTATAAGAATATTATCGCTGGAGCTCTAAACGAATTAACGCCGAGTCCCTAAAACGAGTTTAAACACCTCCATGACAAGTCCTCCTTTTTAAACCAAACACCTCTCACAGGCCAAACTTGTTCAACCCATCTCTTCACTGCTATCAACTCTTCGTGTTAGCGAGCCGATGTAGTATCATTTCTAAAATGAGACATCGATAAATTTCCAAAAAATGATTAGTTATGGCACTTGAGAACCGTTTAATTTATAATGAGACTCAGGAAATTCCCTTATTTGATGGAATTTATCCATTTTATTTGTCTTGGAGTTTTATTCCGTTGTATTGGAGTTTTTTTTTAAATTCTAAGATCACTCAACGTAGTTTTGAATGAAACTAACTGAAATAACCTCACACACGAATTGATTGTTAAGTGATCTTATTCTGGTCCAAGATCCACAGTTAAGAGGGACTGTTAGGAGCGATTTCAGTCAAGAGAAACGTTTTTGGAAGTGTTAAAAATCTAAATTCTTAGCCGGATTCGTTCTTTAGAAGAGGAGGTTGTTTAATTTATTCTTCAGAAATGACAAACTTCGTGGATCGCGTATAAACAATCACCAAATCAATGTGGAACAATCATCTATTTCTAACTGTAATAATTTTGGTTACTAACTTTAAAAACATAAATTACTTTCGGCTTCAAAACTGATTAACTATCAATTTTGAATCCGAAAGAAATATCTTTAAAAAAATCGCGACAGAAGGCGCGTAAAAACGTGACCTTTTAAAATCAAAATGAGTTTGAAAATTATGTATATGGAGAAAAGGAGAGTGAAATATCCAAAAATACCAAAATTTTCACTATCGGAAAATTGAGTCTTCCATTTTTGGCCGCATACTCCTCCATTCTGGTGATCAAATTACAGGCCATCCGTTCCAGTAGGTCAGTGGGATCGATTGTGTGTACTTTGTGGGAGAAAACTCAGCTTTGAGGTAACCCCCTCAAGAAAAAATCGCTAGCAGTCAAATCAGGTCATCTTGGAGGCCATTCAACATCACCATTTCGAGAAATGGCGCGAATTTCAAAAATTGCATGAACTGCAGCCGCGGAGACTCGTGAAACCATGCGTTTTCATCCGCGGGTGGTCCATCTCAAGTTTTGGGGATCATTGTCACATTTCGGACAGAAAGTGGAAAGTAAGGGCCGATTAAGATGTTGTGTTTATCAACCCACGGCACGCACAAACTGTCAAGTATCGGGAATGGGGTCATCCAACAAACGCTGTTATTACCGAGCTTTCGGAAAGCTCCTACGCTATTTCCTTCATCAGGGCTCAAAGCAGCTACATGTGAGGAGAGTGTACCTACCAACTCATACTCTCATTGTTTCCAACTTTGTCAAAACTTTTAAAAGAAATAAATAGCATCAGGCTTTCAACAATAAATTTTAAAATTTTAGGCGTATAAATAACAATAAAACTCTGGAAACAAAACAAGGGCCGATTCCCTGGATCTAGGAGTGTGTGGTCGAACATGGAGGACACTTGACAAACTCAATTTTCCAATCATAAAAATTGAGCCTTTTGTGTAGATTTTACGCAATTTTTTCATTATATTATAATCGTTGCTATTTTGATTTTAGAAGGATTTTACTTATACGTGCTACTCTCATACGGTTAAATAGCCTCTCTTATAAAAGATGAATAAGATCTTCTCTACTAGCAAGAATTCACGTACCACTATAATGGTTTTTACGAGTCTTCAATTGTTTCGAACTAGTAACGTCCCGTTAAAAAGAACTAGAAGGTACCCAGCAAGACAAATTAGAAAAAAAATTCAGCTGGTTTTAATGCTTTCTTGTTATAGAGGTTCCACTCCAAGATAATATTCAATTCCATTTCTACCATTTACCTTATTTTTAATGGCATAATGATTAACGACTTTGAACGAGGTCGACAGAGGTAAAGAAATTAATAACGCACGGACTAACGGGCTTAATCACCCCCTTGTCGAAGGCACCTCCGATTATTAAGGAACTAAATTATTTTTTAATGCGTTTGCCTGCGATTCTGTTCCGCTGCGCTCATCGCTCCGGTCTGCTTGTCTGGAGCAGTCATTATTCAACTGTTACGTGTTTTTGAGATTATGACATTGCGCAATTTCTCACTTTGTATCGTTTTGTTTCACCTCAGCTTTGAAGGTGCGGACACGCGTTTTAAGCTTTCATTAGCGGTAATGCGTTGAGAGAGAATCCGTGCGTTGCTCAGTGGGAAAAAAGAACCATTCGATCAAATAACGATAAATTGAAAACAAATTGTAATGTACCTTTTGGGAGATTCCGTCGTTACCAGCAAGTCGAGTACAGGACGTAAGCGCTTACGATGCAAGGATGACTTCATCAGAGTACTAAAGACAGTCAATGAGGTCCTATTTTTAACGTCTGGGTGAAGGGGAATTGAAAGGACCACGAGGTAACTTCCCTCAATACGTTGGTTCTGTTGACAGGAGAGACAAACAACCTTGATCCCTTTCACCTCGTGGCCTAATTGTCACATGGTTCCTTCCTTTCTAATCCTTTCACTTCCCCTTCACGAGACGTTATAAACAGAATCACTGACTCACTTTGGCACTCTCTCGACAACCTGATGATGATCTTCTTACAACGAAAGCGCTCGCCTCCTGTACTAGAATTGTTGGTGACGATGAAATCTTCAATAAGGTACGTTATCAATAATAATTTTATTTTGATAACTAACGGAACTAAGCCCATTCAAACATTTATTACCAAATTGAAAAGAAACATTATTCCCTCAATACTTCGTCAAGTACTACAACAAAAATTTACAAACGTTTTGCCAAGAATCTTAAAAAAGACATAAGTAGGGCCTATCAAATGTTCGTCATATTGTTTAAAAAATCATTATCTCAACTTATTTAATTAATTTTAATAAAAATAAAGTATTATCTTGAAAGAAATAGATAAATCTTTGTGTTAATTCATTACATATTTCGAAAACTTGACTTATTTCCCCGAATTATACCTCAATATACCGACGTCAGGTGCATAATAATATTATGTACCTAACGTCGGTATATTGAGGTATAATCATATTAATGATTAATGAAAGCAGTCAAAACCACAGAAAGTATTCAATGAGCATCTATCAGAATATTTAGGTTAATATTTATCGTAAATTTCACGTAGATTTGACGTTTTGGTTATGTGGATTTTGGGTGGTTAGTTCTTAAAGTGAATTGGAGATGGATTTAGAGAACTTGGTTTTGCATGCCGTAGTTGTAGTGGCATGAACTAATGGTATTTTTTCTTTTTCGTAGTTTTAATTTCTGCAAACATATATTACTTATTGCAAAGTAGTTAGTTATTCTTATTCTCTTTCTTCCTTTGAAAGTACCTCAGCACATGGCACCTATGGCCTATGATTTTATCATACTAACTTTTTCATTGAAAATATTATAATTTCCCAGATTGTGTAACTCCGAATTTACGATTGGTTCACTTTTTTAACTAAAAATACAGAAAGCTTGGCTGTTTAAAGTTAAAAATATCCCACAAGGTTCGTGCACCAACTCCATAGAACTTCTTAATCATTCGAGCTAAATTGTACACTTAATTTATTCATTAATATGGTGAATAGGGTATGTAAACATTACCAATGTACGTTCATCTTCATCTCATCAACATTTTTTAATTTCTTCCAATTTTATATAGCTTTTTATTAACCATTTCATAATTCATTAGTATCTCATTTAAAGATATTTTAATTTAGTGATTAGGTACAAATTTACCAAAGTAAGATTCAATATTTTACTGAAATGTGACTCTTTGCCACAAACAACAATAACTAGATACTTGCAAACTCACTAACTACATGTCAGTTCTTTCAACTAAGTAACTATCTGGCTCGAAGGATCAAAAAATGTACTATTTACATTCCTTCGTGATAATTAAATTTAACTGCTGTGAAATAATTCAATAATAGAAACTTACAATTTATAAAAGTAAGATTCAATTATTGACTATTGTCAAAACTCTTCATCAGGGATGATGACAATTAACAAAGTACTTACAAACTCAAATACTGCTGTTACCCCTCAGGCACGAACAAAAAATGTTGGTTTACATTCCTTTGCACTAACGTATTCACGTTGTGAATTATTTCAATAATGCAAATGTAAAATTCAATGATTGATGGGAACATTGTGACTCTGAGTTGCAAAAAACAACTAATTAGGTACTAACAAACTCACGAACTACAGGTTAGTACCTACTACTCTATCTGGCTCAAAGGACCAAAACTGATTCATTTACGTGCTTTGTACATAGGAATTCCTTCTTTGTGAATGAATTTGTACTGTTTTTGAACATTCAATTATTAATTAGTTAATTATCGTGGGTAGCTTGAGAGGAGGAACTTTGGATTTGGCTTTCCTTTTCATAAGATTTATTGGTCTAGTTTATTTCGCATTGGTGCATCATAGGACTCAGTTTAATCCGCATCAATGCGAAAGTTCACTCGACTAATAAATCTTATTACTAGGGAAGCCGAATCTTAATTTTCTCTCCACAGCCTAACCTACCTCATGCAAGAAGGGCCAAACAAAAACAATGAAGTTAATTAGTCTAAGTTGTTTAGAAAACGTAAATTTTATGGAATGACTTATTCATTTTTGAAAAACAATAAATTAAACTTGGTTTCTTGGTTTGAAAGCCTCTTTGTGTCTTAATGTGTATTATGGGGTTCTAATGTAGTGTTTCGTCTGTGCTATGAGTGATATTTATTCTTAAACTCATGAATTCATTGTACTTTGTATCAAACTCTTCTGTGTGTCTCAGTTCTACTTACCTATTCAATTGAATTAAATCTTGTAGCTGCATGATTTTCGTCCAAATTTCATTTGAATACAACTTTTTCGAGTGATTTTTACACAAGTTTTGCGTGGGTATGTTTTTTATATACGTCCGTTTGTTCAGTTATTACCTACTATGTGGACGTTGTGTCACGAAGAAGACATTGTTTGAAGTTTCTGCCTTATATCAGGAAGTAATGCGCCTATTTCTGCCTATTACGGGTTCCTAGTATTACTTATTCAATTCATAAACATTTTCATATCACTGATATGGGTAAGTAATGTTCAGGTTGTGATCAAATATCTTTTTCAACATCACTAATTAAATTCATTGTTAAAATAAATTGTTCAGTTACTAAAATTCATTTCTGATTGTTAATCACTCGATTTCTGTCTGAAACTTCAAACACGTTTAATTCTGTACGTGTACACATTCACTTTATTGTGTTTTGTTTTTCACATAGGATGTCTCTCGCCTCTTCGCCTCCAAGTCGAATTTAAATTCACCCTTTTATCGACGATTTACCTGGTACACCATGAAATTTATGATTCTGTAAGAATTTGTTCCTTAAACTGTTAGGAGCTACGTATTGTTTTATGGTCTGAGAAATTGTGTCGTTGAGTTGAACGTTATCACTTCCTTGGATTAGCTGATTTTTCGGTGGCACTTCTGTCTGTTATTATGTGCTGTTGTTGTTTTTCCTGCTTCTATTCGTCTGTTTTGTTCCTTGTACGATTTCAGTTTAGAAATGATTCGTTCAAGGGATTTTGTAACCGTTACAAACGTTCCAGAGATGAGTAACGTTACAATTAAGTGTCCTAATTTCCATCAAGTGTATTCAACTTGGGAGACATAAGAATTAGAGTTTTCGTTATAAACTCAGCTGACGTATCTTCGACACGAAATTATCAAAAAAAGACTTGTATTAATTTATAGGCTGAACAATTTCTCGCCTGTTCCCAAGAACACATTAACCTAACATTATATTCGGGCTGGAATCTGCCAACAGAGATAGAATTTTCATTTCCGCCTGCAGCTCCTGCAATTTTGGCTAAGCGTTCCATCTTAATTGATTGGTTTCGTCGTTAAAAGTTCCATTATCAGCTCCATTGCCAACTATTTCAAATTTCGAAAAGAAACTGTTCGTATTGGAACGTTGGAGTCTTGAAGCTCCTGCTGTATTCTCGATACGTATTTCTTTGGAACGACCCTTCAGACTCATACTTCTAGCCCCATCCCCCTTGTACTACTGTAGTCCATTAGAGATGACAATAGTGTGGGGAACTACTATGGAAGAACTGGATCCATGAATTAAGAACATTCTAGTGGTAAATTTCTGAAAGGTGTAACCGTTCCTGGAACGAAACGCTCGGATTTGTTTCCTTGTAACAGCTCCAGTTCCCCATCATCCCGAGTGAGTCCATTTTCATATCAGTGAGTAATAGTTTGGTCTCGATGTTGATTAGATTACATTCGGAGTGTTACAAACGGGAAAGTTACAGTAAGTATCTAAGAAAGTTTCCCCATTCTACTCTTTTACTGTATTCGAGTCTTTATTCTACTGCTGTGAATCTACAAAAACCTGTTAGTGGAGGTATTCATGATGAATAACCACACTTTCGGTAGTCACTTTCGAGATAAATAAACTGTTGGATCAATAATGAATATTCAGTGGGAAGAATCGTTTTGACATGGATAAGTCTTTTAGCTTGGGGTCTATAAAAGTGTACCTCGAGACCGATAAACAAATTGTTCTGTCTGGTCACTCGATTATGGTATTAAAACCGATTATACTTGTAAACAACTCTATACCTGTTTGTAAAACAACGTTTTTGCGTTTTGAACCTGTTGTAAACAACTCATAACCGTTGTAATTTTGAAAAGCCCTGGCTCGTATACTCATCCTTAATCTAATATCTTCCTTATTGGGGAAAATATTATTTATTGTTTTTCCCATCAAGGTAGAAATTAGATTTTCCAGGTTTTTTGACGTTCTAAGATTTCCTTTTCCTCATAACACGAACACAACAAATTCTTGTAAACAACAATATTAAAACCTTAAATCCTCTTGAGCAGCAATATCAAATCTTCATATTCATGATTTTTCTAAAAACTGAAAAAGTGTTTCCCTGTTCGGAAAAAGTTCAGATTTTCAAGTCGAAAAAATCTCCGAAAATTAATCATCTTTTTTTCAATCAAAATTTTCATTTCCAAAGACAAACAATTGGTTTTTTGCTTCCTATCTGAATAATTAAAATTACAAATTCGTTTTTTAACTCCTAGTTGTTGTCGTTTGCCTCAATTTGTGACTTGTGCCGTTTGTTCGGTTAGTAATGCTTCATCACCAGCGTAGGTTATTGAAATCTCTCATTTCGAGTGTCGGAGAATACAACTAGCATTTCAAGTAGGGACGCCTCATTGAACAATAGAAGCTGTAGGCACGATCTTGAAAGGGCTTCTTTCTCGCTTTCTGTGGCACCTACGTCTTTTGTTCTCATTAGGACGTCCCACAGTAAGACTTGGGCGTCCTTATGCGATCGATCTGGGGTGAAGTTGGACAACACTCAACAGAAAAAAAAAATAACCACACAGTAATCCGTTTTAGACCATTCTGAATCCAAATCCGCGAAAAAAACCATAGGTGTATGTCTGTGTGTGTGTGTGTGTGTGTGTGTATGTGTGTGTGTGTGTGTGTGTGTAACAAAATCTTGTGTACTCTGCCCAGGCCTTAGTACTCAACCGATTTTTCTGGTTCTTTTTTTGTTCGACGCGGAAAACTATCTAGTTGTGCACTACGTCGCCGGATTTTCGAATTTTGCCTTTTAAGGGGGGGAAAGGGGGGGTTAATGCTCAAAAAACGTGGGTTTTTGGGCATAATCTTGTGTACTCTGCCCAGGCCTTAGTTCTCAACCGATTTTCGTGGTTCTTTTTTTCTTCGACGCGGAAAACTATCTAGTTGTGCACTACAGCGCCGGAATTTGGAATTTTGCTTTTTAAAGGGGGGAAAGGAGGGGTTAATGCTTAAAAAACGTGCGTTTGCTGGCATAATCTTATAAACTCTGCCCAGGCCTCAATTTCCAACCGATTTGTGTGTTTCTTTTTTTGTTTGACTAAAATAACTTCCCCGTTGTACATGATTTCACCAAAGTACCAAAATTCGCAAGGGGAGGGGGTGAGTGGGGGGATAATATTCACAAAATATCCGATTTTTCAATATTTTGGTTCCTTTACTGCTTACTAATAGTACCCAAGCTTTGAAATTGAGGAAAAATTCTCATTATACCTCTGGATTCTCATGAATTATTCTCTGTACCACCATGGAACTAATAGTGGTGCCACCATGGTGCCAGGATACCATAAACCTCATATTTCGTGGGTTTTTTTTGTGTGTTTCACCTTAAATACGGATGTGAACTTCGACGGACTGCCTACCAAAACTAACAGATGAAAGTCCAATGTTACGACGTATTTCCGCTTTGGTGCCAGACTGGCACCATTGTTGGCTTTGGGGAGGTGGTGGGGGGGGGGTGAACTCGAATTCGCATGTTGGGTATCGTAGATCATGGATTTTACAATGCTCTTCAGATTCGAGGCTCCCATTCCGCTAGAGATGTTAAGGTGGATAATGGTGTGGGGGGGGGGGGTATTTCTTGCCTAAAGTAATTAATAAATTACATCGAGTGAAACAGTTTTATCACTTAACAACTGGTTAAACTGATCTAATGCTTATCCAATGGGACGTCCCCTGGAATGCATGCATTACTAAACAATATGTTTTTTAATGAGATTCTGAAACGTCGAGTTGACTAGCATCGAAAAAGTTGTTCTTTTGGTAGGTAATCTTCCTTCAAAGGAGGGTCCTACTTATTGATTGTATGCAAGTGCCTTCTCTACTTCCCAGGGGAGAAGAAAGGGTCCATCATTTTGTGAGAAGCCCTATTTTGTATTCTCATTGACTCCTATCTCATGTAACCACAAAGCATACATGGACATACGAAGTTCTTTTTTACTGTTCAGCATCATGAACTGAAAATTACAGCTTCAAAATGTTTATCTCGTTGGTTTTGGATTTACGCTGAACTGATGGGGTTGTGAAGTTGGAGTATCCCATTTATCCAGAAACTCAGTCTTCTTGTTACTCATTTCTTCCAACCATAGACTTGAATAGAAAGGTTTCTCCTGGGTCATCCCATGTGATTCATTTATAGTGGAAATTATAAACTGAGTACAAAATCGAAAGAATTCAATCCCAGTTCATTTTGGTGACCCAGTTGATTGCTAGAAGAAAGATTCCTGTGTTTGAAGGTGATAAAAAACTTTTGAAGGAATTGAGGCTCCATGGCAGGTCCTATAATTCAAAATCGGTACCTTTATCGAGACTGTACAATACTATAGGAAAATGACAAAAATCCAGGACCAGTACCTGTATGGTAGCAAGAATAAGGCTGATTGATATTCTTGAAATTTGTCACTTTTCTATCAAAACTGGGGATCTTTGGCCGACCCATCATTCCAAATTACGAGTAGGTAGTACTTTCAAACTGTACTTTCAGAAGTGTTCAATACTGCAGGCCTCAAACCCAGACCTCTACTGCTTGGTTGCTACTTTTCTATGAAAACTGGGCTCCATCATTCATAATCAGAACCTTCACAGAGTCCTTCCTAGGGTCTACTGCAGGACCTCTACTAATGAAGTCTTAATGCAATAAGTCAATCAGCTTATTTTCAATCTTGAACAAAGTGAATGAAAGGGGTTGATTTGAAAGGGTTAATACTGACAACTGACAGGTTGGTACTTATATCGACAATACTCTCATCTTTTGAGTTACAACAAATTTCGTCCTGAAGAGTATCCGTATAATTTTCTCCACATCATTGTTCTTGGTTTGCATAGAACATGTTTTTTTTTGTTAACTCGTCTGAAGGCTATTATTGGACTGCCCAACACCTTTCCTGTTTTTTTCATCTGGAGTAATCGTAAAACTGCTATCATTCCCATGACGGATATTGAACCAAATAGCATAGAATGGTTTGGACGATGGTAGAAGGGATTCGTCTTCTCAGAGTCCCATAAGTATCCACCAAACTTCGGGAGTAGTTTCTACAACTAATTTGCAACAAAAAATGCTTCTTACCAATTTTCTTTTAACCCCCTTAAAATCCAACTTTTTTTACTTTTACAATGTTTTTCATGTTGTCGACCTCACACCATTAAATAATTAAAAATAAGGACACCGTTGGAAAGAGCGTAAAATGTCTCAATAGATGAGCCGTTGACCAGTCGCGAAAATCAAAACGCTAGAGTACCTAGTATTTTGACCTCAAACTTGAAAATTGTTAATTTCTGGTTTTTTGTTTGTTGAAAAGGTCGATTTTTCCTCATTAAAACAAGGTATTTGCCAGAGGGGCTCAAAAGCTTAAAAACTGCTCCATTTCATCAGCTTTCCTACGGTCACCCAATTTTTAGTTTTACTGTGGAATTTGAGGGAGAAAATGGTCTTTCACTGCAAAAAACGTGCATTTTCTCAACGAATTCGACGGTTGGGGGGGGGGGGGGGGGGCTTGGTGCTTGGGAGGAGCGACGGCGGAGCAGACCCCGGATTCCTCCCGTCGCGTCGATTTCGTTGGAAAAAATGCACGTTTTTTTCGCATTGAAACACCATTTTCTCCCTCAAATTCCACAGTAAAACTAAAAATTGAGTGACCGTTGGAAAGCTGATGAAATGAAGCTTCTGAGCCCCTCTGGCAAATACCTTGTTTTAATGAGAAAAAATCAACATTTTCAAAAAAAAAAAAAAAAAACAGAAATCGACTATTTTTCAAGTTAGAGGTAAAAAGACTACCTACTCTAGCGTTTTGTTTTCATCGACTGGTCAACGACTCATCTATTGAAAAATTTGGCACTCTTTCCAACGGTATCCTTACCTATTTTTAATTTCTGAGTGTAATTTAAGGGAGTTATGACCGTTTAAATGGTGTAAGGTCGAAAACACAAAAAATATCTTATAAGTAAAAAAAAAAATCGGATTTTGAGGGGGTTAAAAGAAAATTGCTAGGAGACATTTTTTGTTGTAAATTAGTTGTATAAGTAATTTACTCCTGAAGTTTCGTGGATAACTTATGGGACACCCTGTACAGCTGGCCTCACGAGACTACCGCATATTTTAATGGTTATACGAGAATCCGTTCCTCTTGTTTACTTTTTCGGTCCAAGGTCCGTCAAATTACTCTGCTGTAAAAATTAAGTGATTCGTCTCCCACGCCCTCCCATGACTTGTAAGAGGCCTCGTCTACTCGGGCCCACTTCAAGCCGATAGTAGGCGTTTATGGTGTAATGGGAAATCGTCTTTCAATGCCCCGTTTCGGACCAGTCTGCCGCTGTGACGCTGCCAGGAGTCACCTATCAAAAATACTCTCTTGACGTCGGAAGGCGAAGAGGCGTCAGTGGAAGCTTGGAGCTTGTGCACTAACCCCACCTTGTTCTGTCCAATAGGAAGAGTCTCTCGACCTTATGGGCCAATACAAACCAGAAATTTTCTGCTAGAAGGTAATTTATTTTCCGTTTTTTATTTCCATTTTTTATCACGTTCACCTTTAGCTTCTTTTGACATTAATAATTAACACTCTTGTGCTTTTATCTCACCGTAGTTGAGCCCTAAAGATCTAATACGCTTTGTTATTTTTAACTGCAGTAATTTACGTTATACTGATGTTATTTGTGTTCGCATGTCATTCCCGCATTATTGTGTCCGTGTTCATCTCACTGCTTATATCGGATGCTGAAAAGAGGATGATGGTTGAATGATCGCATGTTATCTAGTCACAAATATTTTTTTTGGGTGAAGTTTGTACTTCAACCCAAGTTTCCACGTAGAATGAGCTCACTCGTCACCTGTCAACTCCCTTTACCTAGCACGTGATTCTTGCTAACTCTATGTAAAAAGTTGGTTCGGAAAAGGTCTGTAACTCAGGCATAAATATCACCGAGTAGCAACAATTTTGACTGGATAACATGATGATATCATTCAACCCCTATCATCAGGCATAACAATCAGGGATTAACTCCTACTCATCCCAGGATATTCCAGAAAGAATGGTTCTGGAACCAACTTATTACGAGTACATATTAGAGCACAAACTTTTCTCAACACGATTTTCAGTAGCATTTAGGTATTGAAAAGTGAATAGAATTGTTTTCATCCAAAATTTCGACCAATTTTGCGGATTTGGATTCCGATTGGTTTCCCACCAGTTCTCCTAAGATCGGCTTTGATGGATGTTTCTTGCTCAAGTCAATTACCTACCTATCAGTGAAATAATGTATACAGGGTGTCCGAGAAAGATATGTTCGATTCTACAAGGTGTTCCAACAAAAAATGTCTCCTAGCGATTTTCTTTTAACCCCTTGTTTTTCAAGTTTTTTTTTCAATTTAAAGATTTTTTTCTTATGTTGAACCTTGTCTCACCAAAATGATTATAGCTCCCCTATTTTACTTGGAAATTCAAATCTAATTACACCGTTCAAGGAGCATTAAATTTCCCATCAGATGAGCTACAATACACGTTTTTAACCTCGCATATTGTTAGATTTTTCCCAGTCCAAACTAAAAACTTTGCAATTTTTCAGTTTTTTTAAACGAAATTTCCAAGAGATTTTAATTAATTTCCAGTTGAGGAAAATCAATGCGGTATTCAGCAAAAACATTCTCAAAATCTCAGCTTCCTAGGGTATAATCAAAAATTGTTTTACAATGGAACTTAGGGGAGAAATTTGTGTTTGAACGCGGAAAAACGTGAACTTCCACCCTTCTATCAACTCCAAATCCTTCCGCCAAAACGTCAATTTCATTGAAAAAAAAATCCACATTTTTCCGTGTTCAAACACAAATTTCTCCCCTAAGTTACATTGTAAAACAATTTTTGATTATACCGTAGAAAGCTGAGATCTAGAGGATGTTCCTCAACAGGAAATGGGGGGAATTTCGGAATTGGGAATTTCGTCAAAAATCTCAAAAATTGCAAAGTTTTAAGTTTGGACTGGGAAAAATCTAACAATATGGGAGCTTACAAACGTGTATTGTAGCTCATCTGATGGGAACTTTAATGCTCTTTTTAATGGTGTAATCAGATTTGAATTTCCACGTAAAATACTCCTATTTTTCGGAGGCTCCCCAGCTATAATCATTTTAGTGAGACATGGTTCAACATTCGAAAAAATCTTTAAATTGAAAGAACTTGAAAAAACAAGGGGTTAAAAGAAAAGATGGTAAGAGACAGTTTTTGTTGGAAATATCTTGTAGAATCGACCTCCGAAGTTTGGCCTATCTTTCTCAGACACCCTGTATACCTATTGCTTTTGAGTCTACCAAGGTAGCAAAGGCGTTCGCGTTTTACGTTCTAGGTCTTCTTGAACAATTTTGGTTCTGTGTCTGTCTGTCTGTGTGTGTGTCTGTCATGAAATCCATGTAACAGTGAAAACTTCCGAAGTTAAGGTCCGCTATCGATGACATTTTCAGAGATTGTACGGATTTAGATGATCCCCTAAAAAAAAATCATCGCCTCCGGACTGATGGTAACCACTGGCCATGCCCAAATCCTTTGTAACAGCCATAACTTCTACATTTTCCAGCCGAATTGTATGACATTCTTGGAGGTTGTGAGGATTGGGGTGTATATGGTCCCCTACGAAAATCATTGCTTCCGGATCAATAGTAGCCGCTGCTCAAACGCAAACGGGAATTACTTGCAACGGCCATAACTTCTACATTTTCCAGCCGAATTCGATGAAATTCTCAGGGACTATGCGGATAGGCGTTTAGATGGTCCCCCATGAAAATCATTGCTCCCAGATCGGTAGATTAATGTTTTTGAGAATGGCTACTATGCATCGGATCATCTATATCACCGGATTATGGATACGAGGAAGCTATGTGCCACACCCTATGTGCAGACGTTTTATTTTCTTCAAGGACCGAATGCTATGAAGTTAAATCATGGTATATAGCGTGTAGGCGACCATTTTTTCTGGAACACTTCGATTTAAGTGTAATAATATAAAATGAGCATTGAAGTAACTGATCAGAATGCATATTTTTAGTGAATTATTAAGCTTAAAAACCATGCAAGAATTAGAATTTGCTTACAACCATCCTCAATATCAAGATATTTAGTTGAACCGTTAGATGACTGGCTAAAAAAACACGTTTTCAGATAAATCAGTAGTAAATCAGCTTGTTTTGGCTTTGAACTAACTACACCGTCTCGAATCTTTCATTATCAATTCTCCTAAAACTATTTGTAAGAACCCTCCCAGAAAAGCCCAGTTTTATAGTTCTTTCATTCTTTTGTCTCTATAATATTGCCGAGTCTTGTGAAATAAATTAAGGAGCGTCGACAAAGCCCGATAAGACTAGTTTTTTCTCCCTTCTCTGAGTCAATAATATTTCTGAACAATTTCCCGCAATGACTGTTATTAATATTTTTAGGTTGATATCTACTGATTATGTTTCTTAAGCGCAATCTTTGGTATCATTTATGATTCACGAAAAGCGATATAGGCTCTAATTGCAATTATCTTCAACATTGGTAGTAAATATCATACCATACATATATTATGTACTCATAATAATGTAATTAATGTAAATTAATGACATTTGAAGAAGAAGTAGGTAGTAGATAGTTTCTCAAGAGGGGTTTGTGTCACACTTACACGTGTTGGTATCCGCCTTCCAGCAAATGCATGCTCGTTATTCACCCTGTAATGCTCGCACTTTGATTCAAGTGTTAGTCACTGGCTGTCACGGTTCTGGAATGGCCTCAAATCCTTGAATATGATAGAGAAGATGTCGCAATTGCATGGGACATGTGGGAACTAGGATAACCATCCTCTATGAATTTCCTCGCTATCGGACCGACTGAAGAGTCTGCAAATGCGAATGATTTTCCCTAAAACATAAATTTCTAATGATCTAACGACCCAATTCTGCTCAGATTTGAGTAGTAGTTAGGGGATGTGCCTTACACGATGCTTATGGATTTCATGAAGATTCGATTTATAGGAAGTGAAAAACTTCTGCTAATTTGCATGGGCAGTGCAGCGTCCCCACATAGGGTAACATGGAGGTATAGAGCTTGTTTATGTAAAAACACTGCAAATTATTACCCAAAGGTTTATTATTTTTCTATTTAGATCACTCGTCTGCAAAGAACACTGCTTTGCCATAGTTACTTCCTGCCAACCTTAGGTCTACCTACCTATCACATACCTACTTCACAATCATTTTATTTGGAAGAAATAAACGCTTCACAACTGTGAGTTGTCGATGCCTTCATGAAGAAATTTGATTACAGGACTCAAATCAGAGTACAACTTGAAGAAAAACATCGATCGCAATTTGGTCAGATAAAATTTGAACGGAGATTAGGACTTTGCGATTCACACTCGTGTTTTTGATTTATTTTCAAGTCCAACCCTTAAGTTCTTGTAGGACGCGAACGTGTTGTCCCACAGAGCTCTGAGCGGTCTCTAAAAATTCAATACTATCTTAAATTGATGGAAAACAATACCTTCATATCAAAAATGTTTAAGCTAGGGCATTTTCAAAATTTCAAACCTTATTTTTCAACCCTTAGAATTGAATGGAGCCCTTATACCAAATTTCATCAAAATCGGTCCATGAGAACTAAGGAAAGTGCCGCGTACGGCGGACGGAGGGCCAAATTTTTATTCGATTTTTGGATTCTACGTACATTGAAACGTAAATCTACAATTTTGCTTCCTCACTACCGAAGGTAGGGAAGCTTTGTATTCGTGAAAGAAGTGAAAAAGAAAAAAAAAAATGTTCTCCAAAATCAAAATTTCCACTTGCTTTTTGCGTTTTAGAGCTTCCCGAACAATTTTGGTTCCGTGTCTGTCTGTCTGTCGGTCTGTCTGTGGTCAATCCTTGTCCCGGGCAAAACTATACTAACCTATGGTCCGATTTTGATGAAATTTTCAGGGATTGTGCGGGTTAGGTCCTAGACGGTCCCCTATCAATTTCAGCACCTTCGGACCAATAGGAGCGAGTGCGCATGCGCAAACGTGAATTTCCTGGAACCTCGGTTTCTAATGAACCGATTTTGCTCAAATTTGGAGGTTAGTTAGGGACTAAGTTCTGAAAGACACCCTATAAGTTTCAATCAAATTGGTCAAGCAATAGCCGCTGCGCATGCGCGAACTTTAAATGTATTGTTACAACCAAAACCCCGCAACTATTCAACCAATTTCGATGAAATTTTCAGGGATTGTGTGGGTTAGGTCCTAGAGGGTGGACCGCTAAATAAAATTCTACGTTGAAAATACAAATATCATACTAGGTACACGTGCCCACACTTACTTCCAGGTTCCCGTGTAAATTGCTTCTTTTATTGTGTGATCAAATGTTGTGGTCTGCAGGTCAATTAATGTTGAAACCAAATTGACCCCTCATCACAGTCTCTTTTGCATCTTTCTTTCTGTCATCGAGTTAGTGGTCCACAGGTCAGTTTTGAGATGAAAATTGGCACTTCGCGTTTTTAGAATGCGCCGAACTAGGATTATAATAAACCATTATAAACATTAATACCTGCAACCCTATCCCGCATATTATCGCCAATATTTTAGTATTCAATAACTCTTTGAATCATAATTTTTTCGCCAACTGATTCTATACTCCATGTTACAATGAGTGAGGAAGCTATACTGCCCACCCAACTTGGCAGACGTTTTTTTTTGTGGGGGGGGGGGGGGTTAAAAATTTGTCTTTGGTCGATCCCAAAGGTTTATTAGGTTTTGAAAATAATAAACCAAAATGCTTCAATGTGTTATTTAGCAGTTCCACTCAATTCTCCACTGGTAACTAGCTTTCACGATCAAGTTTCTGGTGATAGAGCAACACGATTGTGAATTCATTTGAGATTATGAAATAATGAGTTTACTTTGCTAGTGGCTTACTCTTATCGGATCATGATGGAATTATTGTACATGTTTCTTAGGCCTAGATTCAAACTACTCTTCAATTTGAGCAAATGGGGCGATTAGATCGTGGGAAATTGGAGCTTATTGATCACCCCTCGGAAGAAACAGTATGAATCAAACATACGATGAAGTCGGTCAAAAAATCAGTGATTATCGTATGACTTGAATTTGAGAAAATTCCAAATTTTGGGAAACTCGTATTTTGCTCCCTTTGTATCAGGGAGTATTGAATTTTTAGAATCGAATGAGACCATCCAGAGCTCTGTAGAACATGTTCGCTCCTTATGAAAACTTGAGGGTTGGTCCTACGATAAATCAGAAACACGAGTGTGAATCGCAAAAGAGGCCTAATCTCCGTTCAAATTTTAGCTGACCAAAATGCGATCCTCGTTCGATTCTTCGAGTTGTGCTCAGTTTTGCTTCCTTAGCAACCAGTAATCAAATTTCTTCGAATCGAGTGTGAAGCGTTTTTTCATCAAAATAAACTTGATTGTGAAGCGAAAATATGGTTGGTAGGCAGTGGCAATGGCGAGTGATCTACATAGAAAAATAATAAACCTTTGTGTAATAATATGCAGCTTTTTTTTGCCGACGAATGATTTGTACAGATTAGGTAGTAAACAGTTGTGTAATAATTCGCAGCGGTTTTTACCTGCTTCATTAGCAATTTACATGCATTTGGAAAAAAATATTTCACCGCCAGAATCGATGGCATTGCAAATCAAAGTGTTCATATCAACACTTTTAGCACTCGGCAGCTCTATATCCTTCTGGCAGCTTGGTTTCAGGGTCAGAGATTCGACCCCGGCGGTTGGGGGTGAGCATGGACCTAGTATCCCCTAGGATACTAGGTCCATTGGGGTGAGGGACAATATTGAATTAGCTTGTTTTTGAATGATGGAAGGAGTGCTTATTCTGTCGAGTCTTCTCCTCCCCATGGGATTTGAGTTCAGCTCCAAGTCCCTCGGTCCATCACCCACATGCCAACGGATATACGCATCAGCTGAGTGTCAGGCACAACTATTTTCAAATGTATCTCGTCACAGTTTTATCAATATTTATATATCAACAACTTCGCGATTGTCCACGTGAAAATCGATAATTTCTTATTCGGGAGTTCCTCAAATATTAAATTTTATCATTCTCGTACTCACGTATTCTATGCCTCCAGTATTCTCTGTAGCTGTACTTCCCACCTTGACCGAGGTTTCTCTGTTACTAGGTGAGTAGTTACGATTCGGTACAAGTTCACTTGTGGCGTTGAACCTTCCCTAACATGTACCTCTATCTCGAACACATTGCTGAGTCACCCTAGTAATCGTTCGTTTTTTCTCCTTTTTTCAATGCCTTCGGGCCTCTCAAAACGTCAGGTGTATGTAAATCAGACGGCGTAACCCCCGACGAACGCTAAATTTAAATCTCGCGAGCGAGTGGGGCGCGACTGGCCGTGACAAACCGCTCAGTAATTTGCCGGCTATCTCCTCGTAGGAACTCTCCATCCTCTCGAAAAACCTACTGTCTGCATTCGCGTATATCTCTCGGATATCTGTCCCGACCACCCGAAATTGTCCTCACCTCGAGAAATCGTCTTATCTCTTATTTCTCAACCGCACCTCAATCTAATCGACATTTTCCCGTCGTGTTTTCATTATCGGAGGTCGGTGAGCTCTCAGTTTCTCAACGTCTCGTGTTATTTGTGTGATCACTTCTATATACTATGTGATGCCGCGCTTGAAATCAGGATCTTCCACTGAAGGGGTGAGTGTAGTTCATTTAACAACAGCTGTTTTAGTGGGCATAGTTTTACATAACCCTTACTTGAGTTACAAAAGGTAGAAGGAGAAGTTGTCCAAACGTTCTGACCAGTCAGTAAGTGTTACTCGTAATGCAACTTGAGATCTGTAAATTGATCTACTACACCGAGGACAGGAAATCTTGGTAGTCATGCAGCGGGTCAATAACTTCCAAAATAACTTTAGCTCCCGAGTCTACCAAGGTTGCCGAAGCTTTATTTTCACTATTCAAGGTTGGAAAGAAGAAGTTCTCCAAAATCAAAATTTCCACTCGCGTTTTATGTGTCAGACCTTCCTGAACAATTTTGGTTCCGTGTCTCTCTATATGTCTTGAAATCCTTGCCAGAGCCATAACTTCTTCAATTCTTCTAATATCTAAACGACTCCTGGTGATATTTTTTCAAATATTTAACCCCATTTCGAAAGCTTTTTTTTTAAATAATTAAGCCGTGTGTTTGTATAATTATTCCGGTGGAAACGGTCGTCTTCTTTGAAGTAGTCCCTAGTATCATGCAGGGTTTGGCAGGTCTCGATATGTTCTTCGTCCATTTCACCAGCCCCGCGCAGTTCACACTTGGAAATGTCTTGAAACCAATCTGGTGCAGATGCTTCTGGAAGAAAGTCATGGCCCGTTAGTGTGCGGAATCAGGCAACTCCTTCCCTAGATAGGTTGGCTGGAATTCTATCATTGTCTTTAGTAAGGGCTTCTCATTTTCACTCTAGCGCGTTCAGTTGCCATGGTCCCCAGTATTCTCCTTTGAGCCTCCTTTCTTGTGGGATATTGCGTGACAGGAATGCTTGGTTGGGGCATCTCACAGCCTTCCTTCCCCGTCGATCAGATCTCATTCCCATACACTCCACAGTCGGAAGTCACAGGACAGGATTGTCAGACGGCTGCCTTTTCTGAGGATTTCATCCGCCAGCTTCCTACACTCTCGGACTGCCCTATGGTCAGTGGCTTGTCCTCGTCCTGTCACTGCAGATATGACCGCCTGCGAATCGACCTCTCTCTCTGGTCAATCTCTGGGACTTGCTCCAACCCCAAACTCTGCCCCAGCACTAGCTCAATTGCTTTATCGTCTCCGTCAACGTTTGAGGTAATATCGCAACTGGTGTATCGTAAATGCGGAGGAAAAGACCCCTAACCCCTACTCCTGAATTTCTTGTGGCATCTTCAACTAAAAATACGTAAATACGTATAAAATAAACCGGCAAATAAAACATGTAGCCATTTAGGGAAGCCATCATTCTCAGCTCAAGTTGAGTCTGCCCTCACCCCTTGGTGATCCTCAACGTAGAAGCTTTGGGTGCCATGGATGATGCATGCTTCCACTCTTTGGTCTCTACAGTCGAGTAAAAGCAAGTTTAATTTCCTTCAACTTCCCATTACTTGTAAATTAATAATTCACAAGAATCATTGAAATTCAATGGAAGTTACATGACTCGTCAATCGCATTAAATTTTGCTCCCAGGTTACCTCTGAAACTCGCTGTCTGGAATTCGTGAGTAAGTGAAGGTTTAAGGATTTTTTTGAAAAAGAAATTCAATCTTAAATTAATTATAGTTGATGAATGTTATGCATTTTCTCATTATGATTCGTAGTGAGTTTTTTTTATCGTTAATAGAAGAACGGTTCGTTAATAATGTAAGCTTTGCTTAAAAAACGAAGATATGGTTTTACATTTTTATTAGTCTCCTCATAGTAATTTGAGGCCAATTATAGTCAGACAGAATTTGGTATTTGATGGATCATGAATAACGTCATTTTTTCCCCACTTTCAACAAGCTGATGATTGAGGTTGACGTCTGAACTTCCTGCATTCGAAACACGGAATCAAAGTTATGGTCTTTTTAGACGACCTGCGAGTATTTTGGGCACAACGATCGTCGTAGACCTAGTTTTTGAGAGGTGTAGCACTTATTTTTGGTACGTTTGTCTTAAAATTAGAACCATTTTTTATGCCATGTGGGATTCTACGTAAAATGTTATATAGAAATGACCTGTCAATCTAACTTTAAAGTGCTGAATGCAGAGAAGTTTTTGTCCCGAGTGCTAACTTTTATCAAGAATATGATGTACTCGTACATACTATTTCAATGTTTTCATTGTGCTAGTCCTTCAATAAGCCAGAACCCACTAATGATAACTTGGTATGTATCGTTACTGTTTAGGATTGTACTGATTTCAAAATATTGTGTCTTTTCTCTTCCAAGTCTTCTAGGTAGACTGGCATTGTTTTCACGTTCCAAGGGTGAAACCAAAAATGTCTTCCAATATCTAAATTTCCGCTCGCATTTCAATGTTTAGGTCTTCCTGAACAACTTTGGTTTCGTGTTTGTAAAAGTGTGTACCTAAGTCTGTAGGTTTGTGTTTCCGCAAATACTTGGAACAGGCAAAACTATACAAAGTTATCCATGATTTCGATGAAATATTCAGGGATTGTGCTGGTAGAAATGTAGGAACCATTTTTATTTAAGAAGAGAGAAAAAATACTTTATTGAACATTGTCGAAGGAATAAAGGTGGGCAAGGAATCTAAACGTCGAAATTTCGGATTTGCCGAAAGTTTAAATTGAGATGCCAAAAGTTCAAATTGGAATGCCAAAAGTTTGCCAAAAATTCAAATTGATTTATGCCAATAAGGGTTTTTTTATGCGAGCGTGCGAGCAAGCGAGCGTGAATGTGTGAGGTGTTAATCTTGTGGGAGCCAAATTGCTGCTCCATCCTCCAGTCCTCGGACATGTTTCCTTGGGCCTCTTAGTCTCATCGAAACAGCTCGATGGACGGAGAATTGAGTTTTCACTCGCGTCCACATCATCACTTGAGCGTAGGATTTGGACCATTTATTGGCAAGGCGTAGGGAGGCATTCTTGAGAAAAGCGTCATACTCTTCATGCAATGCTCCATCGCATGAAATTACGAGTGGCGTGAAAGACCCTCTCAGATCTTCGGCTATTCTGTCGTATTTTGTATGTTTGGCTTGGGCAGCATGACGAGAGATGGTAGGCCAGTCCATGAAAGTGTAAGAGACTTCGTCAGAGATTACGATAACGCGGGTATCAAAAAACGCAGCTCTCTCACGGTCTGGCAGAAATGTCGAAGAATTGTATCGCAGCCTCTGCGCCTGCGAATTCGAAAAAATCTAGTAACAAGAATAACTTTTCTACCTTCTACCGAATTCGATGAAATATTCAGGGATTTTATATGTTGAGGTGAAGATGGTCCCCAATCAATTTCATCATCATCTTAGAGGGAAGTGGCGGGTACTTGATGATTGGAGTTTTCATTTTCCATTATTGATAGAATCATCATTACAATCGTGCTGTGGAATCGAATAAGCTATGTGCCACAAGCAGGTACGATTGTTAACTGCCAGGGGTGGAACTGAACGTGAAAATCTCATTAAGCTGTTTAGAGTTGGTGGAAATTTCGATGGAATTTCCAGGGGCTGTGCGAGTTGAGGTGATTCTGTCTAAATGTCATTGTCATATGATCATCTTAGAGGGAAGTGATGGGTACCTACTTGATGACTGAAGTTTTCATTTTCCACAATATAAAGGATCATCATTGCAAGAGTGATGTGGAAACGAAGAATCCTCACCCACATAGTGAACTGTCACTTTTCTTGTTGAATTTTTTTGACTGTCGATTCATTACCCGCCAGAGGTGGCACTGGACGTGAAAACGAATCTCATTAAGCTGTTTGGAGTAGGTGGAAATTTCGAAGGAATTTCCAGGGACTGTGCGGGTTGGGTTGATTCTGTTTAAATGTCATTATCATATGATCGTCTTGGTGAGAAGTGATACTTCAACCATCAAGTATCACTTCTCACCATGATTCGATATATCGAATCATCTACGATTAACATCGTATACAATATTGTTGTGTGGAACCTATGTGTCTCCCCCACTTGGTAGACTGTTTTTTCTGAAGAAAAACACCTTCTAGTATACATTTTTCGATTGTCGCCTGATTACCAACCAAAGGCGCCACTGCATGTAAAAACGACTCTCAACAAGCTGTTTAGGGTTGGTGAACCCAGAGTTACATAGAGACTCTCCTCCCGCCATATCCGATACTTGGCAACCCCCTCCGGACGTTCGAAATAGTTTTTGAACATAATTTGCGCACCCAGAGAGCTGCTGTCCCAGTAATAGCCACCGCAGTTTCGTCGTAGCTTCCCGCCCGCGGTCCCCGGTGACAGTCGAGGTTTTCAACCAGCTTCCTGTCCTTGTGTTGTTTCCTTCCTGAACGAATTTTCCCTCGTTCACCTCCTGGTTCCGGCAATGCTCTTCAACCTTTGTTCCAGGAAGGTTCGTGGAGGTGGATAATGTACAGATTTCCACGTCTAGTTTGATTTTGTGTTGTGCTCTGTGTAGTATGTGCCCAGTTTCTCTCCTCTATGCTGTGTTGTAAGTCAGGCAATATCATATTTGTGATTATGACGTGTCCGTGACGTATCCTTGGATGATGAAACCATCAGATTAATCGTTATGAGAAACTGACATCAAGAATCACGTTGCGCAATCATAAAATTACAATTGAAAACGGAGTTAAGAAAAATGTTGTATATTTCCACAAAAATTACGAGTAACTAAGTTGAATCGACCTAAACTGATGGTGACCTAACCGTCGAAATCGATTTAACTTTGTTACTCATTATTTTCGTGGAAATAGCCAACGTTGTTCTTAACTCCGTTTGTTTATTAAAACGGGTTTCCACAATCTCGTCGTGAGTGATATTATTTGTGTAATCATCATTGACAAATCGTTTTCACATGATAATACCTACTTGTATTATACATTAAACAGCAAAAATTTTCAAAAATATCAAAATAATGCTCTTCAGAAACATAGTTAATTGAAGTAGAGAGTTTTAACCCCCTACATTTTTCTTGATATCTTGCGTATCATTTTTCGTCAAAACACTACTTTCGTCAAAACACTATTTTTCGTCAAAACACTACTTTTCTGATAAACAATCTTGAACTGTCAGCATAACATGAATCACGTCCTTTTCTCACGATGCAATTTAATACTCTAAATCATACATCATTGGAAAGAGCGTTAAATTTTCCATCTCTCTGAAATCAAGTCAACCTTTTTTAAAAATCACACTCATTTAGCGAAAAATTGGTCCCATTAGTGAAACTTTTCAACTATGCGTCTAGTGTGAAGAACCTATATTTGATATGGACAACTTCGGATTCAATTAGGGAAACCATGAATTTGATACGGGAAAGGTATTGTCGTGAAAACACGTACACAAGTCGATTAACTTCTAATTTTAACTAGATGAACAAAATACTGAACTACGAAACCTTTTGAAGAAAACTTACCTATATTAAACAAAATTATTACTCGAGAATATACCTAATGACTGCTAAATGAAGAGTTTGCTTTCAAACGGGTTTATATCAATTTTTTACACTTTTTTTTTCTCGGATTCTGAATCTTTGGGATAAGGTTTTCGGATTTTACATACCTTGAAATAAAACCATCAAATTTTGAGGAGGTTAGAATATTTTTTCTTGCTCGATTCCGAAGGTTCATTATTGAATAATTTGATTGGTATATTATTGAATAATTTGATTTATTTACTCATTATATTATAATGAGTAAATAAATCAAAGAAAATTAAAATGAGACTTTTCTTCACACAACCAAAAACTCGCTTTTTGGTTTATTATTTTCAATAATAACCTTCGAAATCGAGCACGAAAAAAAAAATTACGCGTTACTTTGTTCCCATGGACCGATTTTGATGAAATTTGGTATATGGGCTCCATTTGGGGTCTAGTTGTGCCCCGAAGCTTTTGGTTGATTTCAGTCACTTCTAAGGGTTGAACAATAAGGTTTCGATGTAAAGTTATTGTTTTTCCATCAATTAAAGATATTATTGAATTTGTAGAGTCGAATGAGACCACCCGGAGCTCTGTAGGACCAACCGTTCGCTCCCTATGAAAACTTAAGGGTTGGGCTTATGATAAATCAGAAACAAGTGCGAATTGCAAAATCTACGTTCAAATTTTAACTGACCTGTGATCCTTGTTCGTTTCTTCGAAGTTGTGCTCAGTTTTGTGTCCTTAGCAACCAGTAATGCAATTTTTTCTTATCCATTCCTTCGAATCGAGTGTGAAGCGTTTATTTCATTAAATTAAACTTGAATGTGAAACGAAATTAGTTTGGTAGTTAGTGACATAGGCAAAGTTGTGATCTTTGCAGGCGAGTGATCTATCAGAAAAATAATAAACCTTTGTGTAATAATTTCCAGCGTTTTTTCAAATTTGCTCATATCCATCGTTTTTCATCGAATGGGTTTATATCCAAATAAGAAATGGCCGTGTCTCCCTCAAAAAGCACGCCATAATTTCGAAATTTCGTCCTACAATCAAGAGTTCTATGAACAAACAATTTGGAAAATTTGGGAACCCTAGACAACTTCCTTCACCGTGAAATTAATTTTTCTCAATTTCATACAAAACATTGCAAGTGGATATAAGCCCGTTTGAAAGAAAACTCCTCACATTAACTATTCGACCTGCGGGAATTTTCATACATTGCAACTCGTTCGATTTTCGCGTGATTTTCCCGATCATCTGAAGTTGTTGATGTCAAAATGTCGAATTAGGTAAATTCAGCTAATCCGACGCTGACAGGTATTATTCTTACCGCTACAACCGTACCGAGGCTATCTGCCTCAAGGTCAGCTAATGCTCATTTATTCGATGTCCTTCCTCAATAAATCTGGAATGAGTAATCAGCTCCTAAATTATTTCCATGAGGGCCTGCTGCATGCAGTAGTCCTAATTTAACACTAAAAGGCTCTTCTGCCGTATTATTAAGTTTATTTTCGGCACTACGTACATGGTTGCATGCGATTCCACGTTGCCCGAGGTTCACCCATAAATTGCCTCCCCGACGTTATCGCTTCACCTTTCTACCTGATTTACTGCATCTTATTCTGAGGGCGGACTAGTTAGTTACGGCAGGGCTGTTGATTTCCTCATCATTTGAACACTCAAGACCGCAATTTAAAACGTGATATGACATTGAGATGTATTGCCAAGATTGTGTCACAGAGGTCGTGGCTTTGTTGTCTATTTGATACGGTACTCCCTACGGTACCCCCCTGATCAAAGTTATAATTATCGAATACCGTTCGAAAGTTTTATTTCATAACATACAATTGATGTAAGGGGTAGTCAGAGTAGTCAGTGTTTCCTCGATCTTCGCCGTGTTTTTTGACACCTGCTTCCACTTGTTTAGGGATTTTCTTCTACGGCAATTTTTTTCCCTTAGGTATTCCTGGTGTTAGACCTTTTTCTAGGGTCCTGTTGTAGGACTTGACTTGAAATTTCAGAATCTAAAATTGAGGCAAATTCCCCATTGGCACTGACCAAAATGGTTGAAAAACTAACTTACAGAGAGAGTTAGAACTGCCAAATTAAACTACATAAAAAACACAACTTTTCACGCAAGCAATTTTGAACAGAATATTTGTTTATAATTTTACAAATTGACATGATGTGAGGAAAAACCATGCCGAAGATGGATTTTTCTTTGTTGTTGTGGAGAAGGAAGCAGAGGACGTCAATATACACTGTGTGTTAGTGTGTGTATTGTTCAGTTCTTGGTTGATTATATTCTTATTAGTTTTTTAGATGACGAAGAATAGGTTTAATCTTGGTGGCTCAGTATTTTTTTAATGGTTTTAATAAAACTTAATTATTAAGTAATAACGTTTTTTGACATGAATTTTTTTTGACTGGTTGGTTATACTAACTGTGATTGTTCATGCTAGAGGTTAATTTTGTAGTCTTCAATTAATTGTTTTTTCTTGTAGGCTTAAGAAAGGGGCCATAGTTTGCCCCGAAAGCGCTAGCCAAATAGATGTTGAAAAGAGTATATTGACGTCCTCTGCTTCCTTCTCCACAGCAACCAAGAAAATGACTACAGCAGGAGTACAGAACAAGAAGATGGATTTAGTAATCATGAGATTTTATGATAATCATTCAATCATCAACTGTTCAAGAAGCAAACTAGTGTGTTACAACAATTCCCATCAACATTAGTCTAGTCATTGAATGGATTATCATAATTTCACTCTGCGCTCGATGTTCTATCTTAGCCTATTCCATTCAGTACGAGGTTATGCATCAACAACTTACCAAATTTGTTTGGCGGAAATCAGTTGATCAGTTTGGTTGTAATGTCTGTATATACAGACATATAACGAGATTTGTGTTTCTCCCTCTTAGAACCCAACATCCCCCTTCATGCTGTCTATGGCTAGTTTAGGTTTTTCTATTCTAGGCTAAATTTAACATTTTTTTAAAATTTTGTTACAGGAGGGTGCACCACCGTGGCGGGAGCTTTGTGTAGTCTGCAATCATCCAGTGTACCTCGCACAACGGTTGCGGGTCCAGGGTAACCTCTACCACAGGACGTGCTTCCGCTGTGCACGCTGCTCTGCCCAGCTAACCCTAGTTGACTACTACGAAACCCACGATGGAAAATTCTGTTGCGAGACGTGTCCGGACGAAGTGACGGCCGATAAAACATTGGATCCAAAACCTTCGGAAATCGATGGAGAGTTTCCGTTGGAAGTCGAGGAATCCCATTGGACAAATCGGCCGTCCCCCACTCCCGAACTGTCTCCCACCACGCGTCAATCTATAGTTGCCATGCGCAGAATGTTCTTCGATACGGACGATGCCAAGTTAACCCGCTGCGAGACCCTCCGCACCGATCTCCCTCCCGCCGATATTCCTATCCCTCCAAATGACCAAGTCAAGCCCCAAATTGTACATAGCCCTATAACTGATAAGTTGAGTGATTCACTGAAACAAAATAGCGTAGAATTGCCTAACACTGGAGCTTGTGTCGAATACCAGTCAGACAGCACTTCGCCCAGGCCAAGTAAACGTACATTAGTTGATAAGTCGAACCACTCTGGTTCGATATTAGGCGAATTAGAAATTAAGTCAAGATTATCACCTATAGACAGTAACGGAGGAACTAGCGAATTGAATGACACTATTCTAGCTAAATCTGACAAATCACCCTCGCCACGTTACACAGACAAAATAGGTGTTAAAGTTTTACCTGCTTTACCTACTAAACTAGTTTTAGGAAGGACAACCGATGATACTGTAGATGTTAAGATCAATAATAATGATGAGACCAAACATCCAAATCATGACGATGATGACGCACCTTGCATTGAAGCTTCCAAGAATAATTCTACGAGTCATGAGGTCAATACAAAAGAGTCTCCCGAGCCTCCCAAGGAAATCGTGGAATCTACAACCACTAAGGAACCAAATAAGTCAGAATTGAGCGAAGTGAAAGACCATGAAAGTCCAAATGTCAGTTTGATTGGAAATTCTGAAGTAATTGATGATCATAAAACAGATTTTGGAGAAAACGAAGGGAAGAAAGAGGAAGTGGTTGTTGAAGCTGTGAATCCACATCTTGTGCCACCATCGAGACCAACTAGGCGACAAAAGAGCCCAAAAGCTCATCCTAGAGAAAGGAAACCGAAGCCACCTCTCGGTGAATATCCGGAAGACCTCAATCCATTTGGCGATGAAGACGAAGAAGAAACTGAAGAGCCTTCAGCAGCCGGAACGAATCCTTTCGGTTCGGATTCGGAAGAGGAATTCGACAGCACTGCTATGACTTCAACGCCTCTGACGTCCCCTTACAAGACTCCTGCTAGACCCACGCCTTCAGCCAGCCCAGGAAGTGACAGACGGATGCCGGACCTCTCTCCAATTCGGAAGGTCCCGTCCCTCAATCCGTTCGAAGATTCAGACGATGAACTTGACGAAGAAAAACCTGCCAAACCTGTGCCATTACCTCGGTAAGTTGTAGTTCCTCATCAGCTCAGAGTGTAGATTCAAGTATCTCAAGGGCATCAAAAATAACTGATTTAGCCTTGCTCTTGCTACCTGTGGTGATTCTCATCGCGTTTCTCCTTGTTTTATAAAATCCTCAATCAGTATTTGGTTTGTGCTACTCTTGATTGTATTTTGTTGCCAATCTGCTTGGGTTGTTCACTAGAGTGATCTTTTCGCTTCCAGAAAAACACTTCCATCACCTGAACCACCAAGAGTGCCATTTCCAAGGAGTGCCCTTAGAGCCAGTCAGCGATCCATTGATTCGACGTTTTCCACCAGCTCAAGAAAGAAGAGGCCTGCTCCACCACCACCTACTCCACCATCTCCTTCCTCAACAATCAGAGTGAGTACAGATTCTTCCTAGAAAGGAGGTCGTTCTCTTCCGCATTAATTAATGTTGACTCGATAGAAGTTTTCATTTCCAATCACTTTCAAAATTCAGTAATCAAAATAGTATTGATTTTGCTTTTTCTTCTTCTAGAGTACGCGGTCACGGAAAACCAGAAGAGCTCCTCTACCTCCTGGAATGGCTTCATCTCGTCTTTCCTTGGCTAGTGACTCCATCAGCTTGGGAGGATTCAGCGTTGCCGAATCGATGGACTTGCCAGTTCAAATCTCTGCAGTCACTGACCGTATCACCGAATGGGTAGCTACAAGTAAACTTGAAACGAGTTTTGACACGACGCGATCTGTAGCCGATGACTCCATGACTTCTCGGAGCTTCGCTGAAAATAGTGCCAGTGAGTTGCAACCTACCTCGCCTATTCCACCAGTTGATTCCAAATCTGACGCCAGTTCCAACCCAAAACCATGTGCCTCACCTATACCAGTTATTGAAATAGCTGATGACTCAGTGTCATCCACCAATCGAGACGAGGTTTTAAATCTCAAGAATGAAAGTCACGAAGAGCCTAAAACTATAGAAGTAACACCCTCCACCTCGCCAATGAAAATTCGAGACTTATCGCCTAGCGATGAACCATTAGACAATAGAATTGACCCAGTCATTGAAATCAAAGCTGGCAAAAACATTGAAAATATCGAATCAATAGACAAGTTGCAACACGATAAGCTCAAGAGTGAGGTAGAAAACATGAAGGAAATCAAAGATCGAAGGAAAAGCGTTTCTGACAGTATAGGTAGTGATCACATTGAGCACATAATCAAAAGAACAGAATCTGGTGGTCTAACACTCACACGATCGCCCAAGAAACTCCAAGCACCTCGGCCGTTGGAACCCAAAGTGTCTATCACGAACCGCAATAGCGCGACAGATTCCGACGTTGAAGACCGACTCCTGAACAACAAGAAGAACAAAGATGATGTCAACATGACCAGAAAAATATCAGGTATGTTCATTTACGATTACCATTTATTTGTACCACTTTTAGCTTGGGAGAATACAAACTTGGCATCACCACTAATCGGTCATTTGGGATCCATATCGTACAAGCAGCAAACCCCTCGTACATTGTTTGAGTTCCCTGCAAAGGCTGCTCATTCATAGCCTCTGTCACTACAATTGATGAGTACAGCACTAAAGTACCGCCATCAGGAAGATGCTTGTTAGAGGTACTCCTGTGGAGAAGAACCATTTGGGTCCTGCATTGAAGTTGTTAAATGATCAGCTATATGTACTAGTAAAGCCTTGTCTACTCTCTAACACTACAGTAATTATCGTTTCCACGTACCGTACGTCATACCTTGGACATACAGAAATGTAGACCAACAGTACAACAATCAGCTAAGGAACTATGAGAGCAGTATGCAGTACTGATTTTTGGTACTGTTATCTCAGCCGCTACCTGTCCATGCCCCAAATGCTCGGAGGTCATTAGAAACTTCGACAAATATGATTTGTCTAGAACTTGTTTATACATGAGCACCATTAACACGTATGAACCTGTTTGCATGCTGAATGCCACAGCGTGCATTTGCATACTAATAGTTTGCACATTTGGATTAGGAATTCTCAAACCTTTCACTTCTCAAAATTTGTGGAATCTAGTCTTGCTTCAGTTCATTCAATATTAGAATGCCTGTCTTATTTCTAGTTAAGTAATTTTTTTACACAGCCTAATGATTCATTGCTTTGTCACGTTTCAGGAAGCAGTACAGAGAGCAGCAGTGGTGGTTTTAGCCTGCATAAGAGCGCTCATGGCCAGTGGAAGAGAAAGAAAGCTCCAGCTCCGCCTCTTCCTCTGAACCCTGATCAGAGAGTGGTCAAAAAAGATATCCCACTTCTGAAAATCAAACAAGAGCTAAATGATATAGAAATAAAGCAGCAGGGACTCGAGCGCCAAGGTGTTGCTCTGGAGGCAAGAATCAGGGACAAATTTGATAGTGGTAAGAAAACAATTATTTTGATATTTCTAACAACCTGCTTTGTTACTTTGTAAGATTTGTCCTTGGACCGTGGAAGTATTGGAGTCACCAACGCACAACTATTTTGGTAGCTGCGAGATGTATGGCGTAGTAGATATCTGACGAATAATGTATGTATATTGTTTATCTAGTGTCTATGTGTATCTGTGCTTCAAGTTGTACTCAATTTGTTGAAGTTCATGCGGTGATAACAAAGAAATAATCATGATTAAATGATCATCATCATAATCATCATTTAAATTTTAAACAATCATTCATTAGTTTTTCATCATTTCATCGTACCAATATTGAAGATAGCAACCTAAAGAGACTAGAATATCACGTATTCCGATACCTTCTGTGTTGGAAGAGCTGCTGAGGTTCTTTCACCTTGGTTTCATGAGTTCCCGACAGTAGTGCTGCTCATTCTAGTAGGAGAAAGTTTCTCAACGGTCCTGCTGAGCAGCTCTCAGCTGCTTTTGCATAGAAAAGCGCACAGTATTCCAGTCTCTTTAAGACAGCCATTGCATTGCATTTTTGTTGTTGCGTTGTTGGTACTCCTCAATATGAATGCTTCAGTCCAGTCTGTAGTTAGTAGTTAATTACAACTGAGAGGCTGGTGGCCAGCTTTGGTGGAAGAATCAATCAGCTGCATGATGATCTTAAAGAACCTGAATCTATAATGTTTATTTCTTCTGATGATTAATGATTTGAGGGAAAGATGTTTTCTTCATTCCCACATTGAAAAAACTTTGCAGTATCAACACACTAGTTGCAATCTCAGTAATTTGGCTAAATCAGTTTCAAATTATCAATTTATGATCATTAAACATTCTGTATAAATGTTTGGTGAGTTTACGTTTGGTAAATTTGTGGTGATAATTGAGGAACTTGATGCATCGTTGGATGCTGCAAAATGAAACGTCCACGTGAGTATCCATGTTGCCTACCCTGTGGGACTGGGTTTCCAGACGTGGCTCATTTTTCTGTCAAGCCGGCCGCTATTGATCCCTCTCTGTTTTCGTTGATTGGCTCCTCCATAAACCAGCTACTTGTCGATGTCGTTATAACCTGTAATGTCCAAAATAACCTCCGAACCCCTCGAGGTTCTGCCCGAACCCTCATCCAGGGCATGAGAGGTGCTGCCTCGACCGCTTGCTTGCATGTGCACGGGTTTTCACGTCTTGTCGTTTCCTTTGCAGATGCAAGTATCACACCCTACGTTGAAGAACTTGTTCTGCAGTTGTTCGAATTGGTCAACGAGAAAAATGAACTCTTCCGGAAACAAGCCGAACTTATGTACCTGTAAGATCATTGTTTCATCTAAAAAGTACTTTTCTTCCCTACTTCCTGGGGGTTGGGGTATGTTACGTCCAACCTCTTAAACTTAAAAAAAAAAACCTCCTAAACAATGGATGGAGTGCTTATAAGTAGGTAGCGGATTCACGTAATTTCCATGTTTTTCAATATATTTTTTAAATTTAAGTTTTTAAAGAGATTCTAAATTATTTAATAACCGTTTAAAGCTGTAAATGAGTTTACAAGATTCGTGGTTTACAAATCCGCCCCTTGCTTATAGGCGTGAAACATGGAAGAGATGTCTACACCATAAATGCTCTACGAGTTGAATTGGTGCCCTATCCGTTAAGATTAATTTATGTTTGATGTTTTGTTTCTTATTGAAGTAGATACGTGTTCTGGCTTAGTAGGGGTTGTATTGCTTAATCGTCCATTCATTGTGGAATCACCTACACGCAACCGCCATCGATGTCATTAAAGAATTAACAAGTCGCATCCATCACAGCACCTGATAGTATTGCAGCCAGGTGGAAGATTTTGTTTGGTACCAGTAGATATAACATCTTCGCTGGTTAAAAGTGGCATCTGTCATTGAGCAGTCTTTCCCTTGAGTTGAGGGATGGGTAGCAATTAATTATTTTGCAAAAAAATTTTTTTTTGAAATGTCAGTAGGGTTTTGATAGCTCACAGTTTTCTTTATTGAGATATCAGATTTCAAGATCAGTGTATTTTTTTTTCATTGAGGCAAATCACTTACAATTACATATAGATGCTACAAAGAATTATAGCAAAAATGTATAATAATGCACCACATGTTAGATGAATGGAATAAGGAGAGGAAAATTCACTCAGGGTTGAAAAGCCTGCTGGAAAACCCCCATCTTACACTGCTGTGCTCTGGCGGAGCATAAGAGAATTGTTCAGTAAATAGTATCAGAGAAGGGATATGATCGCAGGAACCACCATGTCCTATTTTTTAGCTGTGAAAGCTAAGGCTGAGAACTGGAGAAGCTTTCTGATTGGTTGACTCTCTGAGTTGACACAGATTTCACGTAAGAGCAGCTATCAAGGATTCCCATTCACCAATATTGCCTCTTATTCATTCCTATGCTGAAACACTGGATGAAACGCTCAATCTGATTAATCAAGTGGATCAATCGATGATTATTTGTAACGGAAGTCATTTCATTTAAATATCATTAAGAAATTGAGGTATGTATGGATGGTAGGTTGTTAGAGAAATATTGCAGCCTAAGAGTGACAAGCCCTGTTAGGAGGGGGAGTTTTACCACTTGCTCCCGGGCCCAACAAAATTTGACCGCTTGTTCCCGGCTTAGCAATAGTGATGGTCGCCCTTTGTTGACTGTTGATCCGGTTGATCACAAATTGCAAAAATTTCATCAAAATTAAAACCGTGAATTTAAACGATTTGGCCGGAGAAGAAATGGGTAACATAGACCGACAAGAAACTTTGGAAATTCTCCAAATAGCGTTGAAATATTCGATTTGAGAGGAAATTTTCTACAAGATCCTAATTCTGTTCCTGAATTCGTCAGTTTTTCAGAATTTTTAGAATTTTTTGAGACCACCGGGAGCTCTGTAGGACAAACCGTTCACTCCCTATGATAAGTTACGTCGGACTTAGGATAATTCAGAAACACGAGCGTGAATCGCAAAAGAGGCCTAATCTCCGTTCAAATTTTAGCTGTTGTTCGTTTCTTCGAGTTGTACTCAGTTCTGCGTTCTTAGCAACCAGTAATCGAATTTCCTAATAATTCCTGTTTCTTCGAACTGAGTGTGTATTTCTTCCAACTAAACTTGATTGAGAAGTAGTTATGCCGTGTTCTTTGCATACGAGTGATCTATTTAGAAAAATAAACCTTTGTGTAATAATTTGCAGTGTTTTTCAAAGTTACGATACCACTTACCAGCTGCCATGCCACTCTTGTAGCAGGTGGTTAGGCCTAGTTCCTATATTATCTGAAATGTGCAGTATAAACGTTGTTACTAATGAAAGTTATCTGATTTAATTATGTTTGTGCTAATATTTGGGAAGAAACACTCACTGCTAATGCTAATGTTTGGGAGCAAGCCACGACTTCTGAACCACCCGGGAGCAAAGAGTCAACCAACAAAAACTATCACTGGCACTTCTGCCAGCCAGGAGCAAATGGTAATAAGTGCTTAGGAGGAGACTAGCACGAGCAACGATGATGCTACCCAGTTGAAGGAGGAGGCGTCGTTAGCTATGGACAGGGGGGGGGGGGATAACAGGAGACCCTCAGGAGAACCCTAGGACTCCAGCTTGTGAGGAGGTTCCATGTACTATAATCGTTCGTACAATTTTCATAACATGCCTACATTCTTTGTTGATGCTCTCCAGCATTGAACCTTGTAGGCTTGTAGTACCATTACGCTTCCACAGATTGCACCACTGCTATAAGTGACACAGATCTATGAATGAACTCTTCTTCTTCTTATTCCTTGGCTAGATACTACAACTGTTGTCTATCAAAGTATTTTTCCCAGGGCAAGAAAGATCACTTCACCTGCCTTTATCATAAGTATTATCGACAGAAATGTGTGCCAAATATGAAATATCTACTCGTACGTCTATTGAAATGTCCAATCGTAGTCTAAAATTGATTCTTGTTCCATTTTTATGTGTATCAAGTTTCACGATTAGACAGTACACGAGTATTATAGTCATCAGTGCCTCTTAGATGTGCACTACATCATATTGAACGGCTGTCCCTATTGAATTTTTCTGCGGGAAACAGGATAAAATAGTTCATTCAGATACTTAAATTATGATATTGCATCTTATTAAATTATTAATTTTTGATTTATTGTACAGGCGACGACAGCAACACCTCGAAGAAGAGCAAGCAGACTTGGAAAAAGAAATTCGCGCTCTCATGGGCCGACCTGAAGCAAACAAAACAGACACTGACAAGGAGCTGGAAGAGCAGCTCATTCAGAGGTGAGAACCTTGGAAGCTAGCTAGCCAAAATTCTAGTTGGTGATTTATTCGAATGGGTTGAAAAGGGACTCTAGGCGTACCTTATAATGGTTATAATAATTTTACAAAGTAGGTAGTAAATTAATGGTAAAGAGGGCTGAAACTTCTTTCACGTGTTGACAGGTTGGTCGAGGTCGTCGAAAGGAGAGATGCGATCGTCCAGTGTTTGGAAATGGATCGGATCCGTGAAGCGGAGGAAGACAGAAGTATAAGCGCTCAGCTCAACGTCTTCACAAAAGGTATGTAAGCCCTGTCGAAATTATAGTGTTGGTGAAGTGCGTACAGAACTGTACCAGTCTGATCGAACTGCTGCACAATGCGTCAAGGGTAGATTGTAGATGAATCCGCGGATCAGAATGATGGAAGCCCAAAGCGCTGAAGGCCTGGTGGCTTATTGTGCTACTCCGCAGATTCTGTTCCTAGTCAAAGAGTCCCAGCCCTTTGGTAAGGGCCAGTAGCGGTTTGGCTAGGTTTGTGCTGGGAAAAGCCTCCATGAGTGTAGGTGACTCTAGGAGGTGAAACCTGCAATTTGAAAGCATTTCGCATTCGAATATTATGTGGGAGGCTTTTTCTTCGGCCTCTCCACACAGCCTGCAGAGGGTTGTATTTTGATTTACCCCAACGCGGTTGAGATGGAATCGGAGTGGAGTGAAGCCTGTTACCAGGCTGACTACCGACCTGACTTCCTTGTGGCTTAGCCGCATCAGCTCTTCTGTGGCGCTGGTGTTGGGTTTGGCCACCATGCGCTTACTTATAGCATGTCCTCTAAGGTTTGAACATCTACTAGTGGTTTCATTAGTGACCCACCGGTTTATGGTCGCCCTAAGAGAAGATTTGGGAATGCCGATGGCTGGCTCTGGGCCAATGAACGGGGTTAGTGAGCCCCTTCTGGCCAGCGCATCTGCTTTCTCATTTCCCATTACTCCGCTATGTCCTGCCACCCACTCCAGAGAAACCCTGTTGTGTTGTGATAGGAGGCAGAGGGTCTGCAAGCAGTCCCACACTAACTTTGGGCTTTGGCTAAAGCCTTGATCGCAGCCTGGCTGTCCGAGAGAATGTGGAGCGTCAAGGGTTGGATGAAAGTAAAAACAATGGATTTTTTGGCCTTTATAATGTTACTTACGAACTTTCAGATAGTTATTGAGGTCGATATAAGAGAGTTCTTAAGCGAGTTAGGCAACAAGTAGCCATAAGCGAAATCATCAGATCCAATTCTGATCCTTCCCTTTGGAAAACATCTCATGCATTTGCTTGCTAGGTCCGCAATACCTGGAACCGAGATGGACTCGAAAAGAGTTTAATACCTTGTCGTGCCTCCAACATCGTGGTGATCACACGAACCAGCGACAAACGGTCAACCAGCACCAGCCAGATGCCCGTCCTTCCCTCTACCACCCAAGTACCCTTCAGAAATGAGGGAAGTCTGTGTGTACACCTGTTGTTGCTCCACAAGCACATCATAATACCATATCAGTGGAGTAAGTAAATGTAAGTAAAGTAAGCAACCATTTCCGGTTGGATTTTTGTCTGACTGCCATTCTTAGCGTCACTGACAGCTGTCTTCCAGAGGGAAGATCAGAATTTGTTCTGATGAGATCGCTTATGGCTTCCCATTGCCTCACCACCCTGGGTTGTGACGAGGGGGGGCGATGAGAGCCCTGGACGCACAAAAACTCACCCCGTGATGAGACTTGAACCCGCGACCCCCGCAAAAGTCGGTCCAAATTCCACCGCACAACAACGCTCGCCTCATCTTGAACATCCAACAGGCGATTTAGGGCCGGTTTATCAGTCACATTTTACCCCCTGGTAAAGCAGATTTATCTGACGGCCGTCGGGTAACTCAATCGTACACATTTATCAGTCCCCAGATAGCCGTTACCCGTAGTTTAAAGTTACCTGGTCGTCTGAGGACCGGATAAAAAGTTACCGGAGGGTAACTCGATTTACCCAAGGCTTTTTAACCTCAAATAGTCATTTCGTTGCTAGTGAATTATGCTACAATCTAAAATGGATGTGTGGGACTCTTTTTCTGACATTAGCGACGAAGATGTTGTGTGTTTATGGTTTAATTCCTACAGTGGGAAAGAAGACCCTACATGGTAAATGCGGATTGACCATTTGGAGAAGTGGGACGATTGCGATTTTTTGATGAGATTTCGATTGGATCAAAGAATAAAAAAACCATGTTGGTGTCTGTCGGCGACTTTTGTGGCGTCAGTAAAAGCTCTGCCTGTAAAATTGTCAAGCAGGTGTCCCTGGAAATTGCCAGGCTATCCACCCAATTTATCGAAATGCCAGCAACCGAGGGAGAATAAATTTAATCTCGGATGGAATTTTATTTAAAAAACGAAGAAGCCAGGTTTCCTGGAGCTATAGGTGCTATGGACTGCACACGAAACACACGCCGAAAATTTTCGAAATAGAAAAGGGTACTTCTCTTATAACGAACAAACTATTTCGTCTGCAAATTTGAAAATTCTGGACCTAGTGGCACGGTGGCTGGGATCTTGTCATGACCAGACAATTTTCAACAAAAAACAATAGGTACTGCCGTGCCAAGAAGGAAATAGGTACCGAAATCGAGAGAGGAAAACACCAAAACAAAGCACATTGCTTCCTCCTCTTCTAATTTCTTCTTTTTTCTGGCGCAAAACACACTGAGAAAACGATTTTGTTATGTGGAGGAAGCTAGATTTTATTGTAAGATTTTCACAGTCTTCTTGATAAGCTGGGTAAATAATCGATTATTCGGCCTAACAGGCAAGTAATTTTACCAGCCAATTAATAGTTACCTGTGGGTTAATTTCGCACTGATAAACAGCGCCTTTATAGTATCCATAATTTATCCCATCGTTAAAGTTAACAGAGGGATACATAAACCTCCGTTAACTTTGGTGACTGATAAACCGACCCTTAAAATCTCTATCATTCAGTTAGGCAAATATAGTACACCAAATCAAGTAACCTGGTTTTGTGTAGACCAGAAACTACATTCCCGTGAAGCTTCCAAACCTCTTACTCCAACCGTTTCACCTTAGGATCACTTCCCATAGTACGATGGGTGCATGCAAGTGTCACAGAAAACATGCGCCAACGTGAAATCCTTATACCTACAAATTCCAGTCGATTTTAAGGGATTTTCACTGGTTGTGTCTCGAGATGGTACCTGGTCATTATATTTGGTGGGTAACTACCATTGCCCAGAGAGAGTAAAGTTTTGCGATCATCTACAATGAATCGGACATCCTATTCAATCGTGTTATCGATATAAGAAAGCTATGTGCAAAATCCACTTGGCAAACTTTCTTTGTTTTTCGATTTGGGATTTCTAGTTCTCTAAATTCCTAGTTAAGCTTCCTGGGCAACGAATAACAAAATTTCCAACCAAAATAAAGGCACTCCACAACTCTCAATAGTGATGCTCGAACCGAATGAGACCACTCATAGCTACACAGCAATCATCGTTTTTTTCCACATTTTTCCTGCTTTCCCAGCAAATAGGGAGTTTCTTAATTCCAGCGTCGTAAAAGGAAGAAGATTGTATCTCAAGCCTATTGCGCACCTGTTGTGATCAGTTACCTCTTCGCATTTCTGCCCATTAACTTCCTTAGCTCAGTGGTGAGAGCTCCGCTTCAGAAGTGTAAATATAGTTCAGTCGGAAAGATAGGAGATCGATCGCCAGTCGAGGGAAGTTAATTCTTTGATGACCCAACAAAGTGGCGCAGTCGGTAGGACCCGAATGGGCTCCTCAGCATTCTCTGAGGACAATAATAAATTAGTTTTATGTCATCGAAACAACTCCCCCAAGACACGAGTCGAGCCACTGCCTATTCTGACAAACGTTGAGGTCAGCAGATTCTCCACCCCTGTACAAGAAGGAACCAACTCCAAAGCCAGTAAAAAATAGAGCATTCTCACTGGGTGGTAAAGCGCCAGCCAAAGCGTCACCTCCCTGACTAGGTAATACTCTAATAATACTAAGTGTAATTATAGTTTAGTCGGAACGACAGGAGATCGATCCCCAGTCGTGGGAAAGTTAATTTTTGATGACTCAAGACACCCTACCCCTCCACCTCTTTATCATCATCAAATCTTTGGCTTCCCAGCGCTTCTTTGAGCTAATTAAAAATCGTAGGGCGATAGGTCAGGGCTGTAGGGAGGATTTTCCCCTAGTGCAGTCCAATGCATTTCTTCAAATTTTTGAACATTTAGAAAAAGTGTGGGGCCTCGCGTTGTTGGTGAATAGGATGCTGCACGAATTGGTTGGTTCTGCCTTTTGTTGGGGTAGGCAGCCCTCGCCTGTGGCAGCAGCTTACAATAGTAGGCAGCATTGACAGTCCTTTGTTCGTGCAAAAAATCAATGAGCAAAACGCCTCGATAGTGGAGAGGACTTAGCCAGCTGACAGTCGAGTTTTGGCTTTCACTGGGGCTGCCTCTTCCTTCCTCCGCCTCTGCATTCTGGCTTGCTTCGATTGGGGTGCGTAATGAAGGCCCCATGTTTCGTCGCAGGTGACGATTCGAGCCAAAAATCCTTCCCTTTCTTCCTAAAAGCTTTCAAAAAGCCTCTGGCAGATCTCCAAACGCCTCAACTTCTGATCTGCAGTCAAGACGAGGGAACTATCTGGCACACACTTTTTGCAGAATCCTAGGTCTTTTGTGATGATCGTGGGGTAGCTCCCAAAACGAATCCCTACCTGTACTGCCATTTTCGAAACAGCCGCATGACGATCATCTTCAGGAATGTCGAGAGATGCTTATATTAATTTGTCGAATCTCATGTTCACAGCCATGGCACCAGACGACAAAACTGCCACGTCTCCCAAGAAAAGAAAATCCTACCCTGAAGGAACCAAGAAGAAATGGTACACGCTCAGCAGGTCCCCCAAAAAGACACACAGCTAAGGCAAACTACAGTAAACTTTCGTCAGCGGCCATCTTTCACGTACGAACTACCGGTTGTCCTCCGGACAAAAACGCTCTTTTAAGTTGTTTAGGATCATTTAAAATATCACTTTTGATATAAAAAAAAAAGGTTGTTAGTATTTATTCAATTTTAATAGTGAGTAAAAATATAGAAAAATATGAAACAAAAAATAAATAAAATATGTACACTAGTGTCATAGACTGATTGAGCCTGAATGGGAACGTGCCTTCACTCCGTCCCTAAGTGGGAAAAGATTTCCAGAGAAGAGATCACTGTTCACAGAAGAATTAGTGCTTGATGAATGAAATATTTTGATGGGTAGAATATACTGAGGTACTGCTTCCTTCGAAGTTACGAAAAACATAGTTGAAGATAATCGATGTTTTTGTGTTCGATAGATATGTAGTGAAGTTTCTTACAAAGAGAAGCTAAGTTTATCTGTCGTAGGAGAAATTATTGTTCAAATATCACAGCATGTTTTCCATTACCATGTGAGACTTGGGACGAGTTTCACTAAAAATCTTGTTGCCCACCCTGCACTTTGCGTTGAAAAAATATTTTTGAGGTCATTTATAAGGAACCTTTGTGGTATCAAAATTGATATCCTCTCGCTGGAAGGGGTATAGTATACTTTTTTTAGGTCAAAAGTTGGTCTGAACTCGATTCAATTGCACGTAGGTCAGACAGCATGTTGATGACGACTTCGCTGACAACTGGCGATGATGTAGAAGGGACATCTAGCTGGGTGACTGATTAGGAAGGAATCCATGCCGTATTTACTGGGATTGATGAGGATCATATCACATCTTGTTCCAATCTTTCGTCCCAGCTCTCCTCAGAATGTGGTCCCAACAAAACCGCAGATAACAATCAACAAAATGGAGGGAAGAACTTCAAATTCTCAGGATATTCATGCAGAGTTTATGAAATCTTCAGTGATCAGCGTCCTTTGCAGACATGAAAGTGAGGCACCCCCTTCAGGAACACAAAAAACTGTTGATTGGGGTTACATTGGATTCCTTTGAAGTGATAACACTGATAACAGACACTGAGAAGGTATCATAGTGATAACACCGATAGGTAGACATTGAAGTTGAGACAAGAACGAGGTCGACGGTAGCCCTCCTAGTGGCTCAATTCATAACTTTCCCCGTGAAATCTCAACTCTCCCTCCAAATCCCAAGTCTCCTCTGGTGATGGCAACAATCAGTAATATTGTTGTGCCTAAACAGACCAACGAATACTAGCGTTAATAGTTTTCGGAGGAAGCGTATTTTCCTAATAATCTCAGCTTATTTTGACCGTTCAGTTTTCTTAGTTCCCATTTCTAGATTATTTTGAATTTTATGTTGTTCCTTAGAGCACAAAGCCATTTTATTGACCATTCGGTTTTGCTACAAAAATTGTAAGTTAAGATTAATTGTATAATTACGCTGATACTTTGCAATTTTATTAGTACCTATCTTGTTTGTTTATTGTGTTTGTAAAAGTATTATAGCGTTCTTCTCAAATATTTTGGATCGACTGATTAAAATTTTGATGTACTTTTGATTTATTGTAAATACAAGCTGTTGATAGTAAGATTTTAGTTCCTTCCGTGCTCCTTTATCTGAATCTTCTTGGTAGGTGAAAGATTAGTATTGCTGAAACCTTCAACGAGCAAGAGTTATCCACGCTTGAGGTCACCTGAATTCAGAGTCTAAACACATAATGCCTTTGTGTCATGCATAATTCAAATAATAGAATTCACCGTTGATTGAAGGTCTAGTATAAGGGATGCTGAATGAGTTTAGATGAAACGATGACTTCAGAGGGAAACGAGATTCTATTCAATGAACTTGAATAGAAATGGAAAAAGTGTAAAAAGCAGTTTTAGCTAACAAACGAGTCACAAGGGCGCTGGAGAGCAAGTGGGGAGAAGCAAAGCGAGTGAGAAGCGTCTGTAGCTGAAGGATGCAGACATTTGACAATAGTGCCAACATGAGACACAATACAGTTTAGCAAATCTTAGTGGACTATTTATGTATTTCAAAGCAAAAATCCATATTTATGTTATTCGAATGGGTAAACCACATTACTTATATGTTCTATTAAGAAAATAAACAGATTCAAATAATGCAAGAACTAATCAATATGCAATGATAATCCATGTGTATGGATACTAGTGTGCATGGATAATTGTATTTGACTGATGTCACTGGGTAAGATGTTGGACAGAAACCAAGAATGTTCCCACACCTTATTCTTGTCAATAAGGTTTTCAAAATTTCACATTTGGATGGACTTCTTAGCTGAATCAGATCAGAGTCTTTGATTAAGATGATTTCCAACAGTTTTGACACTTTATAAGCTGTTCATTTACTGTTTGTTGAACGTATGATCGATATTTGATCCCCCAAGCTTTATCAATCGTGTTCACCTCTAGTAACTCCTTGTTGTCCAATCCGCCATCTTTTCTTTGAGGTCTCGTGGTGTCTAAATGTGAAACCCTCAATCCTGTTTATCACCGATCTTACGGCATATTATAATCGATAGCTCACAGATTTTAAAGAGCTGAAATTGAAGGGAAACCTCAGATTTGTATTCAAGTAACCCCGTTTATGTCAATAATATGGAAATAGACTCATACTCAAGTAACTGAGCAATTCATTACTCCTGAGCTTGGGGTAACTTAGCAACACTTGTTGACATCTGTAGGAACTGGACACTCTGATTAGCAATTATTAGTATAAAACAATGTAATAAAATGTAATAAAACAAGTCATGAAATTGATTCACTTTGGAGATTTTTGGAAGGTTTATTTGCGTTGCTTAGTAGCATGGATCCCGAGCACAACTACTGCAGGATGCTGGTACCTCCTACAATACCGAGCGATGCTGTAGGACCAGGATGGTTTTAATTGATCTACGATTGGAAAAAATTGGGGGAGAGTGGATGATCGCCTAATTTCAGGGATTTTGGGCAGTTCTCTCTATTCCCAGTGGATGAAACTTACGTCACACAGGATATGCTTGAAAAAGAATATTCGAAATGGACGAAATAAAACTTAGGTCGCCATCATCCAAAGAGAACTCCTGTCCTAGAGCTTGTTGAGAAGATACTGGTGCACCAACAAAACTCCTATAGTCAAGCGTCCCTACGTGTTATGAAGAATAACATTGATAGAATTTAAAAATGGTTAAATATTTTTCCAGATCGGACGAACAATTCCATGTATGATTAATTTCTGAGCTTGTGGTAACTTAGCAACCTTGTAGACGTCTGTTAGTTGAATAGATGAAAGTCCATTCTTGGTTTAATTTATCAAGTATAATCTTTTTTTTCAAATTGATTATGTTTCAACTGTAAGGTAGGTTTATTACAATTTTTATGAATTAATAAATTATTGAAATCTAAGTAAAGAGTAGGTAAGTGAAGTAAACAACCATTTCAGGTTGGATTTTTGTCCGATAAGGGGGCGATGAGAGCCCTGGTCGCATAAAAACGCACGCTCCAGGCTGCTAGACTTGATCTCATGACCCCCGCAGATGTCGGTCCAAATCCCCACTATCAAAGAACGAGCGAGATTGATTGATTTGTATGAAAGAGGAATGGCAACCAAATTTAAATACTCGAGTAAATTGGAACGTATATTTACAGAAAGATAACTTTAAAACATCACTATGTTAAACGTCATAGCGTATTTAAAAATGTACAATTATGAAGCGAATATATGCAAGAAGATGGTATGTGGTTCTATATGTAATCCACACAGAACGCACGAATAACATTAGACGGTATAAGTCAATTAGCCTTGAAATTACCAGATTCTGGAATTGGAAGGCAGGTAGCTAATTAAGATTGAATAGAAATCCTTCGCATATCGGATGGTACTCGATGAATGAAGATTACTTATATGGTACCTACTTTGATTGTACCTACATGGTCTGAGCGTGGATATATCCTAAGTGTGTCTCCGCAAATACTTGGAACAGGCAAAACTATACAAAGTTATCCATGATTTCGATGAAATATTCAGGGATTGTGCTGGTAAAAATGTAGGAACCATTTTTATTTAAGAAGAGAGAAAAAATACTTTATTGAACATTGTCCGAAGGAATAAAGGTGGGCAAGGAATCTAAACGTCGAAATTTCGGATTTGCCGAAAGTTTAAATTGAGTTGCCAAAAGTTCAAATTGGAATGCCAAAAGTTTGCCAAAAATTCAAATTGATTTATGCCAATGGGGTTTTTTTTTTGCGAGGCGTGAATGTGTGAGGTGTTAATCTTGTGGGAGCCAAATTGCTGGCTCCATCCTCCAGTCCTCGGACATGTTTCCTTGGCCCTCTTAGCCTCATCGAAACCGCTCGATGGACGGAGAATTGAGTTTTCACTCGCGTCCACATCATCACTTGAGCGTAGGATTTGGACCATTTATTGGCAAGGCGTAGGGAGGCATTATTGAGAAAAGCGTCATACTCTTCATTGCAATGCTCCATCGCATAAAATTACGAGTGGCTTGAAAGACCCTCTCAGATCTTCGGCTATTCTGTCGTATTTTGTATGTTTGGCTTGGGCAGCATGGCGAGAGATGGTAGGCCAGTCCATGGAAGTGTAAGAGACTTCGTCAGAGTTTACGATAACGCGGGTATCAAAAAACGCAGCTCTCTCACGGTCTGGCAGAAATGTTGAAGAATTGTATCGCAGCCTCTACGCCTGCGAATTCGAAAAACTCTAGTAACAAGCATAACTTTTCTACCTTCTACCGAATTCGATGAAATATTCAGGGATTTTATATGAGGTGAAGATGGTCCCCAATCAATTTCATCATCATCTTAGAGGGAAGTGGTGGGTACTTGATGATTGGAGTTTTCATTTTCCATTATAGATAGGATCATCATTACAATCGTGCTGTGGAATCGAAGAAGCTATGTGCCACAAGCAGGTACGATTGTTAACTGCCAGGGGTGGAACTGAACGTGAAAATGAATCTCATTGAGCTGTTTAGAGTTGGTGGAAATTTCGATGGAATTTCCAGGGGCTGTGCGAGTTGAGGTGATTCTGTCTAAATGTCATTGTCATATGATCATCTTAGAGGGAAGTGATGGGTACCTACTTGATGACTGAAGTTTTCATTTTCCACAATATAAAGGATCATCATTACAATAGTGATGTGGAAATGAAGAAGCCTCACCCACGTAGTGAACTGTCACTTTTCTCGTAGAAATTTTTTGACTGTCGATTCATTACCCGCCAGAAATGGCATTGGACGTGAAAACGAATCTCATTAAGCTGTTTGGAGTTGGTGGAAATTTCGAAGGAATTTCCAGGGACTGTGCGGGTTGGGTTGATTCTGTTTTAAATGTCATTATCATATGATCGTCTTGGTGAGAAGTAGAAGATACTTCAACCATCAAGTATCACTTCTCACCATGATTCAATGTATCGAATCATCTATACAATATTGTTGTGTGGAACCTATGTGTCTCCCCCACTTGGTAGACTGTTTTTTCTGAAGAAAAACACCTTCTAGTATACATTTTTCGATTGTCGCCTGATTACCAACCAAAGGCGCCCACTGCATGTAAAAACGACTCTCAACAAGCTGTTTAGGGTTGGTGAACCCAGAGTTACATAGAGACTCTCCTCCCGCCATATCCGATACTTGGCAACCCCCTCCGGACGTTCGAAATAGTTTTTGAACATAATTTGCGCACCCAGAGAGCTGCTGTCCCAGTAATAGCCACCGCAGTTTCGGTCGTAGCTTCCCGCCCGCGGTCCCCGCTGACAGTCGAGGTTTTCAACCAGCTTCCTGTCCTTGTGTTGTTTCCTTCCTGAACGAATTTTCCCTCGTTCACCTCCTGGTTCCGGCAATGCTCTTCAACCTTTGTTCCAGGAAGGTTCGTGGGAGGTGGATAATGTACAGATTTCCACGTCTAGTTTGATTTTGTGTTGTGCTCTGTGTAGTATGTGCCCAGTTTCTCTCCTCTATGCTGCGTTGGTAAGTCAGGCAATATCATATTTGTGATTATGACGTGTCCGTGACGTATCCTTGGACGATGAAACCATCAGATTAATCGTTATGAGAAACTGACATCAAGAATCACGTTGCGCAATCATAAAATTACAATTAAAAACGGGGTTAAGAAAAATGTTGTATATTTCCACAAAAATTATGAGTAACTAAGTTGAATCGACCTAAACTGACAGTGACCTAACCATCGAAATCGATTTTAACTTGTTACTCATTATTCTCGTGGAAATAGACAACGTTGTTCTTAACTCCGTTTGTTTATTAAAACGGGTTTCCACAATCTCGTCGTGAGTGATATTATTTGTGCAATCATCATTGACAAATCGTTTTCACATCCTACTACCTACTTGTATTATACATTAAACAGCAGAAATTTTCAAAAATATCAAAATAATGCTCTTCAGAAACATAGTTAATTGAAGTCGAGAGTTTTAACCCCCTACATTTTTCTTGATACCTTGCGTATCATTTTTCGTTAAAACACTACTTTTCTGATAAACAATCTTGAACTGTCAGCATAACATAAATCACGTCCTTTTCTCACGATGCAATTTAATACTCTAAATCATACATCATTGGAAAGAGCTTTAAAATTTCCATCTCTCTGAAATCAAGTCAAACTTTTTTAAAAATCACACTCATTTAGCGAAAAATTAGTCCCATTAGTGAAACTTTTCAACTATGCGTCTAGCGTGAAGAACCTCTATTTGATATGGACAACTTCGGATTCAATTAGGAAAACCATGAATTTGATACGGAAAAGGTATTGACGTGAAAACACATACTCAAGTCGATTAACTTCTAGTTTTATCTAGATAATGAATGATGAGAAAAATAACGAACTACGAAACCTTTTGAAGAAAACTTACCTATATTAAACAAATTATTACTCGAGAATATACCTAATGACTGCTAAATGAAGAGTTTGCTTTCAAACGGGTTATATCAATTTTTTACACTTTTTTTTTTCTCGGATTCTGAATCTTTGGGATAAGGTTTTCGGATTTTACATACCTTGAAATAAAACCATCAAATTTTGAGGAGGTTAGAATATTTTTTCTTGCTCGATTCCGAAGGTTCATTATTGAATAATTTGATTGGTATATTATTGAATAATTTGAATTTATTTACTCATTATATTATAATGAGTAAATAAATCAAAGAAAATTAAAATGAGACCTTTCTCACACAACCCAACAACTCGCTTTTTGGTTTATTATTTTCAATAATAACCTTCGAAATCGAGCACGAAAAAAAAAATACGCGTTTACTTTGTTCCCATGGACCGATTTATGAATGAAATTTGGTATATGGGCTCCATTTGGGGTCTAGTTGTGCCCCGAAGCTTTGGTTGATTTCAGTCACTTCTAATGGTTGAACAATAAGGTTTCGATGTAAAGTTATTGTTTTTTCCATCAATTAAAGATATTATTGAATTTGTAGAGTCGAATGAGACCACCCGGAGCTCTGTAGGACCAACCGTTCGCTCCTTATGAAAACTTAAGGGTGGGGGCTTATGATAAATCAGAAACAAGTGCGATTGCAAAATCTACGTTTCAAATTTTAACTGACCTGTGATCCTTGTTCGTTTCTTCTTCGAGTTGTGCTCCAGTTTTGTGTCCTTAGCAACCAGTAATGCAATTTTTCCTTATCCATTCCTTCGAATCCGAGTGTGAAAGCGTTTATTTTCATAAATTAAACTTAATTGTGAAACGAAATTAGTTGGTAGTTAGTGACATAGGCAAAGTTTGTGATCTTTGCAGGCGAGTGATCTATCAGAAAAATAATACACCTTTGTTAATAATTTCAAGCGTTTTTTTCAAATTTGCTCATATCCATCGTTTTTCATCGAATGGGTTTATATCAAATAAGAAATGGCCGTGGTCTCCCTCAAAAAGCACGCCATAATTTCGAAATTTCGTCCTACAATCATGAGTTCTATGAACAAACAATTTGGAAAATTGGGAACCCTAGACAACTTCCTTCACCGTGAAATTAATTTTTCTCAATTTCATACAAAACATTGCAAGTGGATATAAGCCGTTTTGAAAGAAAAAACTCCTCACATTAACTATCCGACCGCGGGAATTTTCTTACATTGCAACTCGTTCGATTTTCGCGTGATTTTCCCGATCATCTGAAGTTGTTGATGTCAAAATGTCGAATTAGGTAAATTCAGGCTAATCCGACGCTGACAGGTATTATCTTAACGCTACAACCGTACCGAGGGCTATTTGCCTCAAGGTCAGCTAATGCTCATTTATTCGATGTCCTTCCTCAATAAATCTGGAATGAGTAATCAGTTCCTAAATTATTTCCATGAGGGCCTGCTGCATGCAGTAGTCCTAATTTAACACTAAAAGGCTCTTCTGCCGTATTATTAAGTTATTTTCGGCACTACGTACATGGTTGCATGCGATTCCACGTTGCCCGAGGTTCACCCATAAATTGCCTCCCCGACGTTATCGCTTCACCTTTCTACCTGATTTATTGCATCTTATTCTGAGGGCGGACTAGTTAGTTACGGCAGGGCTGTTGATTCCTCATCATTTGAACACTCAAGACCGCAATTTAAAACGTGATATGACATTGAGATGTATTGCCAAGATTGTGTCACAGAGGTCGTGGCTTTGTGTCTATTTGATACGGTACTCCCATACGGTACCCCCCTGATCAAAGTTATAATTATCGAATATCGTTCGAAAGTCTTTATTTCATAACATGCAATTCAAGTAAGGGGTAGTCAGAGTAGTCAGTTTTCCTCGATCTTTCGCCGTGTTTTGGTTTATTATTTTCAATAATGAACCTTTGGAATCGACCTAAAAATTTTTTTAACACCCCCTCAAAATTTGATGGTTTACGTTTCAAGGTACGTAGAATTCAAAAATCGAATAAAAATTTGGCCGTCCGTCCGCCGTACGCGGCATTTTTGCCACTTAGCATTGACCGATTTTGGTGAAATTTGGTATGTAGGCTCCATTTGGGGGTCTAGTTGCGCCCACGAAGATTTTGGTTGATGTAGGCCACTTCTAAGGGTTCAAAAATGAATTTTGAAATTTTGAAAACGCCCTAACTCAAAAAATTTCGAAATAAAGGTATTGTTTTTCCTTCAATTTAGGATTCTATAGAATTTTTAGAATTTTTGAGACCACGCGGAGCTCTGTAGGACAAACCGTTCGCTCCCTACGAAAATTTAAGGATTTATATTGAAATATATATATATAAATCAAAACACGAGTGTGAATCGCAAAAGAGGCCTAATCTCCGTTCAAATTAGAGCTGACCGAAATGCGCTCGATGGTTAGTGATTTAGATTTTTTTTTTTTTGATTTTTTTTTTTTTCTTTTCATATTGGATGGTTGGTGATTTTGTAGACGAGTGATCTATATAAAATAATAAACCGTTGTGTAATAATTTGCAGCGTTTTTACTTGGGCTTGCTACGAGCGCTTCTTACATTAAATACTTTTAATAACGTTCCAATCACCGAGCAAAAACAGATATGGTGTATTGATCGGTTTGGCGAGAACTTATTCGGAAACGAATTACTGCATGAATACTATACGGAAGTCAATCTGAACTGTATAAAAAAATGATTAAAATCTGTACAATTTAGATTTTATTTAGACTTCAATTTAAGATTCTATAGAATTTTTGAGACCAACCGGAGCTCTGTAGGACAAACCGTTCGCTCCCTAGGAGAATTCAAGGTTTGGACGTACGATAAATCAGAAACACGAGTGTGAATCGCAAAAGAGGCCTAATCTCCGTTCAAATTATAGCTGACCGATGTACGATCGATGTTTTTCTTCATGTTGGATGGTTGGTGGCTTTGCAGACGAGTGATCTATAGAAAAATAATAAACCATTGTGTAATAATTTGCAGCGTTTTTTGACACCGCTTCACTTTTTTAGGGATTTTCTTCTACGGTAAGTTTTTTTCCCTTGGGTATTCCTGGTGTTAGACCTTTTTCTAGGGTCCTGTTGTTGGATTTGACTTGAAATTTCACAATCTAAAATTGAGGCAAATTCCCCATTGGCGCTGACCAAAATGGTTGAAAAACTAACTTACAGAGAGAGTTAGAACTGCCAAATTAAACTACATAAAAAATACAACTTTTCACGCAAGCAATTTTGAACAGAATATTTGTTTATAATTTTACAAATTGACATGGTGTGAGGAAAAACCATGCCGAAGATGGATTTTCTTGGTTGTTGTGGAGAAGGAAGCAGAGGACGTCAATATACACTGTGTGTTAGTGTGGTGTATTGTTCAGTTCTTGGTTGATTATATTCTTATTAGTTTTTTAGATGACGAAGAATAGGTTTATCTTGGTGGCTCATATTTTTTAATGATTTTAATAGAACTTAATTATTAAGTAATAACGTTTTTTGACATAAAATTTTTTTGACTGGTTGGTTATACTAACTGTGATTGTTCATGGCTAGAGGTTAATTTTGTAGTCTTCAATTAATTGTTTTTTTCTTGTAGGCTTAAGAAAGGGGCCATAGTTTGCCCCGAAAGCGCTAGCCAAATAGATGTTGAAAAGAGTATATTGACGTCCTCTGCTTCCTTCTCCACAGCAACCAAGAAATGACTACAGCAGGAGTACAGAACAAGAAGATGGATTTAGTAATCATGAGATTTTATGATAATCATTCAATCATCAACTGTTCAAGAAGCAAACTAGGTGTGTTACAACAATTCCCATCAACATTAGTCTAGTCATTGAATGGATTATCATAATTTCACTCTGCGCTCGATGTTCTATCTTAGCCTATTCCATTCAGTATGAGGTTATGCATCAACAACTTACCAAATTTGTTTGGCGGAAATCAGTTGATCAGTTTGGTTGTAATGTCTGTATACAGGGTGTCACCCTAGCTCGAGGACCAAACTTCAAGGATCGATTCTACAACTAATTTGCAAACTTTTTTGTCTCTTGACATTTTTTTTAAAACGCTTTAAAATTATACTTTTTTTCACTTTTAAGATTTGTTCGTGTTTTCGACCTTGAGCCATTAAAACGGCCATAACTCCCTCAATTTACTGGATAAACTCAAATATGAGTATACCGTTGAAAGAACGTTAAATTTCCTATCAGTTCATCAGGACACAAAAGCTTTTTAAGCCTTTCGTATAAGTGAATAAATTGGTCAAAGTCAGAAATTTAAAACTTTCTCGAAAATCACCATTTTTCAGGCTGACTCATCTTATGTAATAAACAGCCGTATCGGCGGGCACTCAACGGAAAAAACTTGCCCAGAATCTCAGCTTTCCAACGGTCTATCAATTTTTCTTTTTAACATTCAAATTAGAAGAGTAAATGAAGTTTGAATGCCCGAAAACGTGTGTTTTACAAGCAAATCCAGTGTTTTAAAGACGGTTTCTGGTCCCCCTCGACCTCAAGATGGCTTGACGATTTTGATGTCATTTCCTATGTAATTTTCTACGCTGAATCAAATAGTGATACTTCCGAATGGTTCCGACCGCTAGAAAGTGGATTTTTTGAAGAAAACCTTCGTTTTTCGTACATAAAATACGCATTATTCTTAAATGTGGTAGTGAGCATGAAGTAACACCTTT